>LPNX010173315.1:968926-1027669 GCA_001517045.1 Pseudotsuga menziesii
TTCCAACAGATTCAAAAACAGAAGCAGAATATGTGGCTGCAGCTGAAGCAACGAAAGAAATAGTATGGCTCGGGAAGATACTTGAAGATTTGCAAGAAAAACAAGAGAACTCCACTCCATTGTTGTTCGACAATACTTCTGCAATCAAGCTGGCAAAGAATCCTAGATTCCATGATCGAACCAAACACATCAACACAAAGTATCATTTGATTCGACATCATGTAGAGGCCAAGACAGTCCATCTTCGACATTGTTCCACAAATGATCAAGTTGCAGACATCTTCACCAAAGCGCTTGGACGAGAAAAGTTTGAAAGATTCAGAAACATGCTCGGACTTACGAACACCCCTTCGGATTAAGAGGGGGATTGTTAGAATATAATCCGTCGGGATTATTCTAAATAAATAATTAAATAGGAATTTGAATAGTTGCCCGAGAAGGTGAAAAGGCTGGTTCTCAACCACCTCATTGTAATCTATAAATTAATGTTTTAGTCGTGAATAGAAGATTGAATCGGGAGTTATTACCAACAGGAACCTCTTCACGAGTGTGGGATGACCTCGGATTCTTATAGATTTTTGTATGTATAACAATATATGATTTGGAATCCAAGTATGCCACAGACAGAGCCCTCCTGCCTGCAGGCGTCCATAGCCTCGAAAGGGTACGTCTTTTAACCCATTCTACCCAACGGCTTATATCCCAAACTAATAAATTTAAAGAATTCTTCATACTCAGCATTTAAGTGCTCATCTACAAGAGATTTGCATGTTTATAATGGGGGAACGTAATAGGAAACTCTTTACGAGTAAAATAGCGTAAGGGATCTATAGATAACTGATTTTTTTATTAAATTGCAACTGCTTTCCCAGAACTGATTTCTAAATAAGTAATAGAATTCCTAGTAATGATGAATTCGATATTCATTAAATCCAACAATTTGAGGATAATGATAAAAGAAACGAAATAAAGTGAAAGTTTTCGTCTAGTAGTTTTTAGTTCGCAACAGTTCAATTTCTTTTTCTTTTATTTCTGAGAAAAGAACAAATTTCTAAAAGCCTCGCTTTCTTTATGTTTTATATAATCAGATTCCAATTTCATGGCATAAAAACATTTCGAGATCTGAATCATGTCTCTTGGTTTTGAAAAGCAAAAGATAAATAATTGAAAAGAAAACAACCAATATATACATGAGTTTTATTTGAGCAGACTACAAAAACAAAGGATTTCAAAATCTACAAGAAAACTCTCAGCAAATGAAACACACATAACACATGAGTTAGATCAAGATCACATCAAACAAAAAATAGGTTTAACAACATATGACTAATTACCAGCAAAGAAAACGAGAGATTAAAATTGATTAACATGTTTTAAAGTTTTTCATCCCTATTTTTTTTTTTTAAATTAAGTCAAAGTTGTTTTTCAATTATTGATGAGATGTCAATTCAATGTGTTTTATTCAGAAACAAAAGTAACAAAATAAATCCTAATGAGTATGCAACTATAAATGGATGAAAGGTTCTTTCTTTTAATAAGACGATTAAAGAAAGCAAGAGAAAGTAAAGAACTACTTCCTTGATAATGATGTCATCATCTCATTCTTAAAATGATGTTGCTGTAACTCTATATACCTGCATTTAATCAAATGTAAACAAACATAAATCATTCTAAATTATAAACTTAACCTAAACTAATAAAATAAAATATATACAAAACTAAGTAAATGAAAATTTCCAATGAAGCCATTCGCGTAATTTGAAACCTGCCAGAGAAAACCATTCATGTATCAACATTAGAAATTGAAATAATTCAGAATGAAGAAAACAAACTATATCACATTTTGTATGTACAAAGCACAAAAGATGACACATAAACCTTTTAATGAATGATTCTTCCCACCATGTATAAATCGGATCATAAAAATCAAGTCGAAAGAAGACAAATTTCTCATGAAAATCATGATTACAAAGAATCTTATCAGAAGTATGATTCAACATTCATGAAAAAGAATCAATAAAAAATGTATCTTTAAACACCATATCATCATGACTAAATTCAAAAAGAGCAAAATGACATTTGGGTATTATTTGGAGATCAAATACGTCACTGTGTCTTTTAACATGAAGATTAAAATTGATGACATTATCTTCAGATATGATTATCATGTTGTACTGAGAAAAATTAATTTTCAATTGCACATCCCTTTTAATATCACAGATTGAATCATAATCCTTACTGACTAAAGATAAAATGGATGAACATGCATGGGTCTGATGAGTAACGATAATAGAAAAATTATGATCTTCTTCATGACAAATTTGAAATACATCAGAATGGATCTCAAAATATCCTTCATCTTCAAAAAATGTGTTTCCTTGTATCCTATCAAAATCTGACCATAATGAAGTATTCTTTAGAAAATCATTAACATGTAAATGTAGTCTATGATCAGCAAACACATCTGGATACAAAGAGTAGTAAGAGTCAGAGTATAAAAAGACAAATGCTTCTCTGTTGCTATAATTTGTTTCATTGACTGCTTTAATCGAAGCATCATTAACAAAACTCTGATCTAATGGATTTTGTGAAGAAATGAAAGGAACTAACTCATCATGAAAGGAAGATAATGAAATTATATTATCATTAACACATTCAGTTGAAGAATTAAGAATTTTTGGTTTATCTTCCATTGTCTTGTGAACAACAAGAGTTTCGAAATTATCGCTTAATGTAAGAGTTGAATCATCATCATTTTTCTCTTGTTCTTGAATTTGCACATCATGAAATTCTATGATTTGTCCATTTTCAACAATTTCATTTTCAACAATGGAATTAGGAAAAATAGATTCAATATCAACTTCAACTAATGAACTAACATGCATGCTATCTATTGCAGAATTTTCATTCTTTTCCAAATCATGAAAATCAGAGAGAGAGATAAGCCAAAGAAACCAATTCATTTTGTCCTTTTCGGAAAGCTGGTATTCTTCACGAAACCTACAACATATTACCATAAATTTGGAAAAGAAATCATAAAGAGATTCATCTTTATGTCTACGAAGATTTCCTATCTCAAGTTCAAGTTTCCTACAGTTATAATCCTCATGATCATTAAGAAATAACTTTGTGAAATGTTCCCATGAATGAATGGATTTCGCTGGCAAGAACTTAAACCAAATCAGAATTCTTCCTTCGAAAGTAGCTGCAAAAAGTCTGCATTTCTCAACCTCATCAAATAGATCTACGAGATCACAGAAAGAATTAAAATTTG
The DNA here is from genome assembly GCA_001517045.1 of Pseudotsuga menziesii. Classification (NCBI taxonomy): domain Eukaryota; kingdom Viridiplantae; phylum Streptophyta; class Pinopsida; order Pinales; family Pinaceae; genus Pseudotsuga; species Pseudotsuga menziesii. Next base: position 972,201 of record LPNX010173315.1, read on the forward strand.
AAAGATGATGAGAGGTAGAAATTTTACCTTCTCCATCGAAGCTCAGTCGTTGCAAGAAATTATACATCTCTGGAGAAAAACTTTTGCCAGATGTATGAAAGCTGAAAGCATGATCTAAATCAATTATATCAGCCATTTCAAAGAAAAATTAAATCCAAAATCAAACAAATCAAAATGGTCGTCTTGCTGATCAGCCCTCCTTCTAGCGCTAATGTTGACGGGCATATGTGACTATGCACGTAACGGGGAAGACAACCCAGACCGAGATCCTTAAAGCAGGTTCCAAGCTGTTTGGTATGGTTGTTTCCGACAGGTTTAAAGGCTCTATTAGCCTGAAAGTCTAACTGAACTAAGTCTAAAAAATAAAACTAGAACTATTACTTCAGTTAATTAAATGTAATAAATACCTATGAATGTACAAATTAAACTAGTTAATCTATGAACCAAATCTATTTAATTAATTAAACATGCTAAAATGAGTTATAAAATTTGCATTATTGACAAATATACATTAATTACAAAGAATCAGAAAATAACCTGAATATGATTCAATGGCTGTTTTCTTAAAATAATTTAAAAGAAACAGCATATAAATCTATTTATCCTGATCAAGAGCAATGAGAAAATTTAACCTACAATCGATTTATGCTGATAAGAACACTGTATGAAGACACTTGATAATATTTAAAGAAATTTAAACATTAGCAAAACCATACAGAAATCTTTACATATTATATAACAATGATATTAATCATTAATTACAAAAACATGACATATCAGCAATATCGAAAACAGTAATAGTCGATACTTATAAATAATATTTGAGCAATTCTTCAAAGAAATTATCACAAACATTGATAATATAGAAAGAGAGATAACAAAACCATGAGATGCCGAACCATATGCTAAGTATTAAAAACTGTAAACATAGATTAAGCGTCACCAGTTCAAAATAATGTAGCTGCAGACAGGAAACTGTCTCGAGTCACAAGTAAATTAAACAGCAGTTTTGTCTTCCACTTCCCGAACTATCGACCCCCTGGCAGCAGTCTTTCCTGAGCTTTCAAAAGACAAATCTCTTAAAATTTGGCAGCCCCCAGCTCCAACTCTTGGTTTGCTTTTCAAACATTGAAAAAGAAATTCTTCAATACTGTTGAGCATTTACAGAATAACTCAGGCGGCAATGTTTTGATCTGAGAGAGAAATATCTCAGTTCAGTCTTCTCCTCCTTCAATAAAATTATTCCTTTCTTAAATCAACCATGAACAGAAGAAATCAAAACCAATTAAGCTCTACAACAGGCGAATTTCTAGAAACAACCATTTCGTTGCCGACCGCAACTACCAAAATCGTGCTCAAAGGATCCTCAAAATCTCCTAGAATCCATCATTTTCTAGTGAAATCCACCCGAGTTAAACTAAATGGGTCCGTTCTGAAGAAAACCCATGTGGAGGATTTTTAATATCTTCCTCCATTTGTTCACAACGTGGCTCAGAAAATCACCTATTAATTAAAAACGTGATTTTGTAACTGGCAACAATACCGGCAGTTTGTTCCCTTTTTCTATGGAATGAAGCATTTGCCTGAGACCCTTGAATCTCTCATGAATATCTGCAGTTGTGATTAAACCCATAATTATCAACTCAGAGTCTTTCTCTCCATGGTGTCCACAATCCCAGAGTTCAAGCAATTATTTCTTCATTCTGCCAGAAACTATGCTTTCAAACTAGTCGTAATAATAAATACATCCCTGAGCTGGGAAATCAAATTGCTACCTGTTCACAAAAGAGATATTAGAAAACAATAATTTACATAATCATCCACTTTAAACCAAGCACAAAAATGCATAAATTTTAATGTAAAAATCATTATTACATTGTGCTAATGGTAAAGTTATCCGAAAGGTAAAACAAATCAAGAATTGGAAAATTTTCTTTCAGTTATCGCACGTCAAAGTTTTAATGATATTCATCTTTTGTAACAAATGGAATAATCTACTTTGAACTCAGAATGAAGCATTTTGATGTTGCAATTTCATGTCGTGACAGACTTAAGTTAAAATAATCCACGACCCAATCGCCGTTCTGTTTCAAATATGTAACTTCTTCATTATATGGTGGTTTTCTTCTTTTAAAATATGAAAAACAAATCCCATAACCCATAGCATTAACTTCGACCTTTGCATACAATAATAAAGAAGACATATAAAGCCAATCAAGATCAAATAATGAGGTTGTGTTATGCGTAATTCGTAAATTAAATGGAAAGCCTTAAGAAAAATCATTCGAATGAACTTTGGTAAAATGCCAAGAATATAACAATCAACCTTAAACCTTATCAAGATTCATGATAACAAAATCACATAATAAAGTCAAATAATAAATATTTGGATAAGATTTCAAGATTAAGTTATGAAAAATGATTAACACTAATCACTTGATTTTCAATGCAAATCCACTCAAAAATGATAATTTCAAAGTAATGATTTTGTTAACTAATCCATAGTTCGCAAAGATTTCTTTTAAAAACATTGAATTTCATGTTTCAGTAGCTGCTGGAATGTCACCATTTCAGTAGCTATCAATTCTTTGGTTTTTCTATATGAAATTAAAACATTTCATCAAAACAAAATACAATTTTGTTTGATGAAATAATGTTTTTTAAAGGTTGTTGGGTAGGGGCACAACACCTGGTAAGATCTAAATCTTTTGTATTTCCATTTGAGGTTCTTAGTTAATATGTTTCATCATACCAAGCTTGATTAAAAGCTTAAGGGAGATGATAACTTCTGAGCGTGGAAGTATAGGATCTCCCTGGTCCTGGAAGAAAATGAGTTGGACTCCTATATCAGCGAGGAGGTTCCACTTCCAGAGGGATATGAGGCCAAGGACTTACATAAGAAGAAGTTGGTTATGGAAAATAGGATAATTGCTGATTATATCAAGGATCACCTCATACCACAGGTGTCCTCCCTCAAGACACCTAAATCCATCTTTGATGCCCTAACCAAACTGTTTGAAGGGAAGAACATTAATCGGAAGATGACTCTAAGGAACCAGTTGAAGAATGTAAAGATCCAGAATGAGGAGACCATCTAGTCATACTTCACAAGGGTCTCCCAGATCAAAGAATAGCTGAAAGCAATAGATGAAGAAGTGGAGAATGTAGAAATTGTGATGACAACCTTGAATGGCCTCCCTAGGTCATGGGATTATTTCATCCAAGGAATTTGTGCTAGGAAGAAGTTATTCAAGTTCAGTAGACTGTGGGAAGAATGTTCACAAGAATAACCTTACATAGCAGCTCGAGAAGAAAAGATGGGAAGTGAAGATCAATCTCTCATAATACACTCTAGAAAATGAAGAAGGGAAAATTATCACCACCAAGGCAAGCATTCTCATCAGAAAAATAATCTTGTAAGAAGGGATCCATCCAAACTTAGATGTTATACATGCGATGAAATAGGATACTTTGCTAGAAATTATCCCATGAATAAGAATGGATCCAAGAAGAAGAAGAACTCTAAAATAAGACATTATGCTCACATTGCTGAGGATGATGATCCTCTCAGGAAGAGAGTAAAACAAGAAAGTGAAGACTCTTCAAGTGAAGATGAATATGTTCTGATCTCCACTCTCACAAGAACGGTCACTCATGGAAGCAAAGATTGGCTTATTGACAATGGGGCTTCCAAACACATGACAAGTTTCAATGAATCCTTTGAGAAACTATCCGAACATAATTCACCCCATAAGGTGAAACTTGGGGATGACTACCAATATCCCATAAAAGGTAGTGGTGAATCATCCTACAAGCTAGACTCTGGAAAGTCTATGAAAATGAAGGATGTCTTTTTTGTACTAGGACTAAAGAGGAATCTCCTATCCATATCGGAACTGGATGCAAAAGGCACGAGGGTTGCACTTGTAGATGGCCAAGTCCTCATGTGTTCAAGAGGAAAGACTATTGACGATGCAATAGTAATTGGAGAACAAGAAGGAGGATTATACAAATTGAAGGGCCATCCAGAATAAGCTTTGGTCCATGACTCAGTAGAGCCAAATGAACTTTGGCACAGAAGGCTTGCACATGTGCATTATAGAGCACTACCACTTGCAAGCAAAGCTATTGAAGGTCTTCTGGAAATTCAAGCAAAACATGAAGGGGTCTGCAAAGGATGTGCAAAAGGAAAGAATACAAAGAAGACATTTCCAAGTAGCGAGAGAAAGCAAAAGGAATCTTGGAAATCATCCACTCTGATGTATGCGGACCAATGTCATCAAGTTCACTAAGCGGGTATGTATACTATGTTTCTTTCATTGATGACTTTTCTAGGAAGACATGGATTTACTTCATGAAGAACAAAGATGAAGTTTTCAGCAAGTTCAAGGAATTCAAAGCCTTGATCGAGAACCAAACATAAAACAATATCAAGACCTTTTGATCAGATAATGGCGGAGAATTCACATCAAATGAATTCAAAGTATTATGTAAAGAATTGGGATTAAGAGGGAGTTATCCACTCCATATAACCCACAACAGAACGGGGTTGCAGAGAGGAAGAGTAGAACTATCATGGAAGCTGCAAGATCAATAAAGAACCTTATAAATAATAAAGAACTATCATGGAAGTAGAACTATTGTGTGAATTTATCAATAAAGAACCTTCTAACAATGGAGAAGTGACAAAACGAAAAGAATGGAAGGATGCCATGATTGAAGAGTATCAATCGATCATGAAGAATGATGTTTGGGATGTTGTCCCAAGACTAGAGGGGAAGTCGGTTGTAACTTCCAAATGGATCTACAAGATCAAGCATGCTGCAGATGGTAGCATAGAAAAATATAAGGCAAGATTAGTGGCTCGTGGTTTCTCACAAAAAGAAGGAATAGACTATGAACAAACCTTTGCACCTGTAACTAGATACACTTCCATCAGATCAATACTTGCTCTAGCTGCAGTGATGAAATGGAAGATACACCAAATGGATGTCAAGATTGCTTTATTGAATGGTGTAGTGGAAGAGGAAGTGTATGTAGAACAACCACTTGGTTTTGAGACACATGACAGGGAGTCTCATGTGTGTAGATTGAAGAAATCCCTGTACGGTTTGAAATAGGCACCCAGGACATGGTACGATAGAATTGACAGCTTTCCATCCAGTTTGGGCTTTACCAAGAGTAAAGCAGATTCCAACCTTTACTACAAGGTTGAAGATGGAAACCTAGTGATGCTCCTATTGTATGTAGATGATCTATTTGTAACAGGTATGGATGGGTTGATTACTGATACGAAGAGAAATCTTGCTGCCGAGTTCGAAATGAAGGACTTGGGTATGATGCATTATTTTCTAGCTATGGAGGTGTGGCAGAATGCGGATGGAATCTCCCTCGAACAAGGGAAGTATGCAGTAGAGATCCTAAAGAGGTTTGGGATGATGGACTCCAAGGCCATGACCACACCTATGGCATCGAACCTGAAGCTATTGAGTGATGCTTCATCAGAGATGGTTGATGCTACGATGTATCATCAGATGATTGGGTCCTTGATGTATCTGACGAACACGAGACCAGACATTTGCTTTGCTGTGAACACCTTGAGCCAGTTCTTGATAGATCTGAGACATGTTCACTTCATTGCTGCAAAGCATATTCTGAGGTACCTGAGGGGTACAATTGATTATGGACTCAATTATGATGCGAATCAGAAGATTAACCTGGAGTGTTATGTTGATTCAGATTGGGTAGGCAATGCCATCAATAGGAAGAGCACTTCAGGGTGTTGCTTCAATATGGGATCAGGTGTGATCTCTTGGTTTAGCAGGAAGCAATCCTGTGTGGCACTGAGTACAGCTGAAGTAGAGTATGTCGCAGCTTGTTCAGCTAGTTGTGAGGCAGTATGGATGAGGAAGCTATTATCTAATTTATTTGATCTCTAGATGGATGCTACTTGTATACATTGTGACAACTAGAGTTGAGTGAATTTGTTAGAGAACCCGATGTTCCATGACAATTCAAAGAATATCGAGATCAGGTATCACTATATCAGGGATATGGTGTAGAGGGGAGTAGTGAAGCTCCAGTATGTTAGGACGGAGGAACAAATAGCTGATGTGTTGACAAAGCCATTGGCTAGGGTGAAGTTCGAGTACTTCAGGAAGAAGCTTGGTGCTCTCTAGATCAAGGTTTCCTCTAAGGGGAAATGATGAGACCTAGATCCATTCTATCTTGGTGAGAGGATTGGTTCCTTCCATGGTCATATGTAAGGGCTGAGCCATTTTGTCATGGCGAGAGGATTGGTTCCTTCCATGTTAGATGTGAGTGCCGAGACATTCTAATGTGAATGTAGGATTGGTTCCTACATGATCAGAAGTAAGCGTTGAATGCCATTCTTGGAATGGAGGCACCTGGTCAGTTACCAAGTAGCTCAGTCTGGGACTAGGGGCCATTATGATATGACTATAGTATTGGTTCCTACATGATCAGATGTGAATGCAAGCCATTCTGACATTGGTTGTCAGATGTAAGTACAAATCCCTTTCGACATGAAGGATTGGTTCCTTGCATGGTCGAATATAAGTGCTGATCCCTTCTAACATTGGTTGTCAAATGTAAGTGTAGATCCTTTCAGCATGGAGGATTGGTTCCTCGCATGGTCGAGTGTAAGTGCTGAGCCTTTTCGACATTGGTTGATGGATGTGAGTGCTGGGCCTTTCTGACAGGGTTGTGGGAGGTGTTCCCACATGGTTAGATGTGAGTGTTGGGCGTGCCTTTTGATATGATTATAGGATTGGTTCCTACATGATCAGATATAGGTGTTGGGCGGGCCATTCTGACTTAGGGTCAGATATAAGTGCTAGAAGAATACCTACATGGAGGCTATGCCTGCAACCGGCATGAAAAAGGGTTGGCTCTGTAGAAATTCCTGTGATGAAAAGAATCATGAGATAGCACCCATGAAGATCCAGTGATGATGATCCAACAAAGATGATCCAGATCGAGGGATGGCCCAGATCCAGTGATGATGCTCCAGAGATGATCCAGATCAAGGGATGATCTAGATCCAGTGATGATGATCTAGATCGAGGAATGATCCAGATCCATATGAAGATGACTTGAAGATAAATATGACTTGAAGATAGAGATGACTTGAAGATGAAGATGACGAGGACTCGATGATGATCCAGAAGATACAGAGAAGAAGACTTGTGCTGATAAATTGTGTCAAGAGAATACCTTCCTATTTAAGAGGGAGTGTTGATGCAATTGTAACTTTTGAATGTATTTACTTGTATTTCTTATGTATTGTAACCCGATGTTTATTTCAGGATGTATTTGTAATGTACTTGAGTCATGTCATGCCCCGAGGTTCCTATCAGGAGTTTCTATAATGTAAACAAGTCATGTCAAGTCAAGGTGGGTAACCCTCCTATTATCTAAGGGTTAAAGTCCCCACAGTTCCAGGGCACTAAGGTTATTAGACTCACCTAGTGAAGTTAGCTCTTGTTGGGTTTATTCAAGTCAGGAATTAGTATAAATAGAGAGCTAGCCTCTTTATTTATCACACACTCACTCACACTCAGTTGTAGCGCATCGTTGAGGAAGAGGAAGACACTGGGGCAAGGAAGAAAGAGATTACTGCTATCGGGAGATCATCTTGTTGTTTTTGGGTTTCACTTTTGGTGTTGATTCTATATTTGAGAAAGTTGCGGGGTTTTCTCCATTTATGGTTTCCCCGAGGAAAAATACTGTGTTCATTGTCTCTTGTGTTTGATTGGTGTGCTTGTTGTTCTCTCAGTTAAAGATCCTAATGTTATGCTAGCTTAATGTTAAAAATATAACACTGAAAGTATCGAGGAAAGATGATTTCCTTAGTTTCTTTATTGGCAAGACAACTGCATGTATGTTTGAACCATGTATAGAATAGTAAAAGTAGTCCTTGGACATTTAAGTAATAGGGACATAAATTCCCTGAGTTTTTACTATCGACATTTGTCTAAAATTATGTATGAAAATTCGGGTGACCTAAGTCTGATATTTTTCCATTTAGCGGCCTATCATGTTTTCTCTACAATGCCAAGTATTTGACCTAATTCTGATGTGTGAAGATAAAGTTATGGTAAATTTCCCAAAAATTGTTGTTTTTGTCCAATTTAGGAGGGTTAAATTGTATTGCCCGACACATATTTAAATTTCCTTCTCTCCTTCTAGAATTTTTACCACGAAAGGTATTTTCCTTATTATATATGATATAATACTTGGAACTCAATTTGGAATCCTCAAGCTTCAGATATAATGATTTTAACTAGAACACCTATTTGAGACTAGTTATTTTACTTCTTAAAAACCTTAAGTTCAACAGATCATTACTATGAACCTGTAATGAATAAAGCTGGCCTGAAATTTTCACCATAGGCACCACTTTATTTAATCTAATACTTCTCAAAATTTCACTATCTTCTCTTATACCAAACATTATGCACCAAATTCCCTAAATAACATTAAAGTTGAAAGAAAGAGTAACCTAACTCCTTGAGAATGAAATAAAGAGACATGAATAAGAATCATATCCTAGGGGAATACCTACTTATACAATGTATCAAATGCACAACAGAAGATGAGATCTTATATCTATGTCTCCTTGGTATGTGTATAAGAGACAAAGGGCACAACCGCAGTTAAAGTCCTAGCAAACCATACAATTACAGTTATGGTCTTATCATGCCAATAAACACCAATACTAATATAATAATATAAATGCAATATCACGATATATACGGTTTAAAAAAAACACTCCCACATGACCATATTTTGTTCGGAATATGCATGGGCGTAAAGAAACAAAACACACATAAATTGACCTAGAAGAACACAAACATCATGCAAACCATACATTGTATTGGTTTATATTTCTCTCATTTACAATAGAGAACAATGAGTTCCCTTATATAAGAATAGGTGACCATAAAAACCATGTTATAATAAGAATGTTTGTTCGCCCATATCCATAGCAATCTCCAACAATATATGCTTAAATTTCGCAAGTGATCTTCACGAGATCATCATTCCTAACTTTGATCCTTGTCTTCATCGTCAACTCATACATATACTAAGTACATTATATTCATCTTCACGCATTATAATGCCACCATTAAATACCACTAGTATGTATTATCCCTTCATACTCTCCCTTAATAAATACCCATGATTCAATCTGGGTGTTTGTGTTGTCTTCATCTTTAATCTTCTATACTCTGCATCATCTCCAGTTTTCCACAAGCTTCAACATCTCCAGTCTTCCGCACTCTTCAACATCTCTAGTATTCTTCATCTTCATCTACATCTTGAGATGACATCTTCTTCTTGTATCGTGCATGAGCTGCACCATCCATGACAAGTATGTATCTTGAGTCAATCATATGCAATTATTCACCTTCATATCAAGGGTTTATTTTCCTCATCCTCAACCATCTCATGTGTTTTATTTGGATTCCCCCCATTCAATACATCATGGCTAGGGTTTTCCTTGGATTACCCATAACCATATAAACAACATTTGCAGGGTTTTCTTTGGCTTATCGGTAAGCATTACAACATATCCAGGGTTTCTTGGTTTTGCTCATAACCATTGCAATAAAATGAATCACGATTTAAAGAAATGACTCAAATAGAATAGGTTGACAACTCTTTCCTAAGCATTTGATTCTTTGGATTTCTCCTTAACAACAACTTGAATTTTGACAACTAACTAACTATCAGACCATTTTATGTGAGAGATGTAGTACATTAGAATGTTTCATTTTGTAGGATCATTTCAACATCAAAGTAACCCTCTTCATTTCTTGCACATATATCCAACCACATTGTACCTGTATGTTAGGCTTTGATATTTCTATGTTCCAACATTTGTGATGATCGTGATTGGTAAAACCATAAACAATGAAAGGATGCAAGTTCCAACATTTTTCTTGTACATGTCTCACCCTTCCACAATGATTACAACATTGCTCCTGCATGTGTTCCTAGTTCATTGCATTGAACTACCCGTTGATACCTCCTTGTTTGTTGATGTTTCTTCTTTCACAAATTTGTTGTCATTGTTGCTTGTGTGATCTTCATAACCAGGCCTTTGTTTCTTGGCTTGATACATATTTCTTTGGGATTCTCAATGCCTTGTCCATTCTTTCCTAGACTTTTCCCATCAAAACCCATTTCATTCATGAGTTTCGATTTGAATCATGTTGTATTTTTTTTTAAACAACCCATACCATCATATTTATTATCGAGTTCATCGATCACCAAAATCATCATCTTCAATATGATTTTTTCCTTCAAATATATCACTAAGATCATTATTTTGAGTCTCGTAGCATGAGGGAGACACATGCACATCATCGATATTATCATCAACCCAATTACTTCTAGTAGATGAACTATCAAGATTTTGAAGAAAATCACTTGTGTCGCAAATTACAACACACGTTACCTTTTTTTGGCTCAATTTTTTCACACCACAATGCAATGCCAGCAACACATTTTTTTTCCAATAACTCTTGTTGCAATTATTCTATCATTTAATTTTCCTATGATGAAGTTTTCAGATATCATTTACCTATTCTTCCAGTGGCGTCAAATCCTCTTCTAGTCCACTTATATGTGTTTTCTAGTGCAACCAAGAATTCTTTAAAATATTTTCCCCTTGTTGAACTGTCTTGTTTATTTTTTTATGTAATTTGTCAATTTCATGGAGAGCAACATAAAGATCTTGTTGAATAAGTTCAATTCCATGGTTAATGTTATGTAGTTTTTTCCTCATTTAGCCATTATGAAGTGATGATTGAATCACACTCTCTTTCTAGACAACCCACACAACAAAGAGGGTTTCAGGTACAACCGATGATGCACACGTCTTTCAAATGCACCAATGATAGTTTTTTCATGTACCAATGAGCATGCACCCCCTTCTAGTGACATGAAACCAATTAAAAACCTTTGATACATTTTCTATTAAATGACTCAATAAACTCTCAATTCGATAATCATATCACTAAACATTACCGTACTTATATGACTTGGACTCAACCTCACATTTAAACTTTTGCTCCAACTCACTTGACTTTATTCAATACAATAACCTTGGACACAATGCTTATCCATTTTTCTTACCATTTTCTTTAGCTTCTACTTGGGCTCCATATTTTAACTTGGATATAACTTGAGCACACCTTATTTCATAGCTTTTCCACACTCCACTTACTTTCAAAACAAAAATAGTAAATACCAAATTCAATTAATAGCTCTATCCAACTCATGTTACAAATAATGATCCCTGACACTGACTCATCTTTATGACACTTTGTGAACAATTTCCCTTGAATTTAATTCATGATCAACACATGGACAACTCACTCCATTGCACAAATTCGCACATTTTAGCAATGAAGGAGAAGAGGGAAAATATAATAAATAAAGAAACTCACTTGGTGCAATTATATTTCAGCAGTCAAAGAAAGAATCCCTTGCATCTATTCGAGGGAGTCATGATAGAATTTTAATCACCTTAATAATAAAATAAATTCTGTAGAATATACTTTCTCGTAGTCTCTTTTCTGAAAGTATTGCCTAAAACAAAACTAGGGTGTATATTTCAAAGAATAATTTCTCCAAAACCTACATAACATTTCCTGGTGACCTCCTCCATTTAATCCACATCATGATAATATGTGTCATCTCCCAGATTGAAACCATGACTATTGGAAAAATAGTTCACATCACAAACACTTACAAACAAAATAAATGACATCGACCATATCTTATCATTACATGATCCATGTGAACAATAAAGGGCCAATATATGCTTTCCTCCCGTCACTGGTAAGAAAAGGTCTCTATCCACACGTTCCTTACAATCACACAACCATGACTAACCTAATATTTGACTGGTCAATGGTCAATATGTCTTATGATATGCAACACAACCATCACTGCACCACAACCATCACTACTTGGTCAGCGCTTTCTCTACTCGCCACTCAACCATTTGATCCTTTTACCACGTGTATCACTTGAATTAGGCGGTTTCAAACATATCATGTGAAGGAGGAAGCATTCGATTATAAATATCCAGTTTCTAAGGGAAGAAAAATAACTACAATTCTTCGACACAAAAGGCCAATCTAATGCAAGGGAGGATGTATACTCTTGCATATCGGCTGGGGTGAAGCTCATGAAAGTTTGAAATTCGTAGGTACTTAGGAAAAAAATACCACATAATATTCAAGCATAGATTCCCCACTAAATTAAATGAAACATCATATGCTCTTCATAATGAAATAGAAACCCAACCAACATCATAGTCCTTATCCTTAATGAGATAAGAGGGAAAAGTTCATAGTTGATGGCATGTTGACATTTGGTTCATAGTTGATGGAAACCAAATGTTGAGTCAAATAATGATGCACAATAAGATCATGTGCGGATTTGTTGCAGATCGGAGAAGATATCTCTAACCCTTAAAAAACATTCCTTTGATCCATGCTATTCTCATAATCCTTCTCCTCCAGAGAGGGAAGAAGGAATTTTCCCCTCTTTTAGCGATTACTGATATTTCCACTCTTAGTTATTCAAATATATGATCGATCCCATGCAGACACTAGAAATGTTTTAGATATGATGCTTGGGCACCATAGTCTTACTTCCCTAATTTTCTCATACTCTCATGTTGATAACTTGGTGACTCTTATCGCATTCTTCTGCGGTTTCCTTTCAGTCATTTGCTTCTGATTGTGTCTTTAAATATGTTTCCATTCGGATATTTTCACCATTGGCACTCAGATTTGGTATCACAAACCATCTGCAACATCATAGTGTATTCATTCGAAACTCAACTATGATACCACACGTTAGGAATATGTGCATCCATAAAGAAAATAAAAACACAAAAATTAACCTACAAGAACAAAAATATCTCTCAAACCTCACATTGAATTGATTCAGATTTCTCTCATTTAGGATAGAGTACAATGATGTCCCTTATATATGAGCAGGTTACCGGAGCAACCATGTCATCATAGAAATTCTTGTTCAACCATATCCAAAACTATCTCCAACTATATCTCCTTAAATATCTAAAGTGGTATTCACGATATGCTCATCCCTAACTTCTCTCATTGTCTTCATCTTCAATTCGCAAGTAGACTTTTTGCATTATATTCATGATCACATCGTATAATGTCACTAATAAATATCACAAGTATGAATTAATCCTTTAATTTAGTGGGCATTCTTCATTGCTCAAAGGGAAGAGGATTATGGCATCATTACCTCAAGTGATGACTTTGGATGGGGTTCCTTAGGGATTTCATTGAAGTTCCTTAGGGATTTCATTGAAGTTGTAGGGATTTCATTGAAGCGAAACATGCATCAACAAAAATCATCAACATGCACAACATGGTCTTACTGAAATTCTACACTAAAATTAAGTAATTAAGGCATATGCCATGAGTTAAGTAGATGCATACAGGGAAATTCATTTTTAAGATATTACAGGTTAAAGGTGTGAGATGGATCATATGGCGAGGTGGAAGAAGATATATACCTCGAAGATACAAGGAAGTGAACCATGAAAGGTGTTGGCATGGATCATGAAAATAGGCAGGATGTTTTGATATAAAATATTGAATGTCAAATTTTAATTTTGCAATCTGTAATCAAAATTGAAAGAAAACAAAGTACACTTTTAACAATGCCTACAATATGTACACCTAATTTAAAAAAGATCAGAAACAATAAAAAACTCAAAATCCAACAAAGAAAACAATAAAACAAAAATTATAGGATCTTGGATAAACTTTTAGGAAGGAAGTAGCAGAATACCATTCGAAAGAAATAGTCATCAACATCATAACTATCGGCACGACGAATATCTTCTTAATGGGAACATTGTGGCGTTTATTGCGTCCAATTAATTGAATTTCGATGTTCCTAACTCTGTCGTCTTGAGATCATCTTTTATCCTCATGTTTACATTCACTTTCTCAATTTTCAACTTGGTATCTGCAATTTTCTTCTCTAGCACTTCCGGACTCGAGTTTCTCTTATAAGGATTCCCTTGTGCAACATTGCAGAGTAGTAGCTTTCCTTTTCTAGCCCTAGTAAGATCAATTTCCTACTCCTTGAGTAGGCTCACTAACTCTGTCATTTTTCCTTCAAGTCTTTCCATTTGGGTACCATGTGTCTTTGAGACAGACCACTGATGGTTACATAGAATTGCAACCTCTTTGTTTGCACGTTGATAATTAGCAACTTTCTCTGAAGAAGTGCTACCATTCGGTGTGTCCTGAAGAGGTCTATCCAAAGTAATGGATGCATTGTATGTTCTGAGGACCTTTGTTGTATGGCCAGACATGATTTCCTTGGGATGCGCATCAAGATTACTTTTTTCAAGCTTATCAAACAGTTCATCTCCCTCACTTTTACCCAATTTGAAATCACCAATGGCTGTCAAGACTCATTCATCTACCTCATTACATTAAACTTGAAAAATACTAAAATAACATTTGTATTTGGACAAATTAATAAAGTTTGCGATCAAATTTGATTGAATTTCATATTTAATATTAATTCAAATATAATAAAGCATTATTGGTATTTTGAAAAATTAATAAATTTTTATCATTACTTAGTATTATTTGTAGAGTATAAGTGAAAATTCCATTTTATACTCAAGTATATTTAAATATGATATATGTTAAGTTATTTAAAGAAATATGAAGATATTTTGAATATCCTATAACTATAAATTTGATTAAAATATCTTCATGTTTTGTCCTATGTTGAACATGTGTGTACTATCAATGCCACACATAAGTGTCTGTGCAACAAAATTGTATAGTTTTGATTGCAATCTATGTTCGTGTGAATTTTCATGATGCACTCCACCAGATGTATACTAGTCTTAGAACATAAATTTAAATCAATAACGCTAAGATATGAGAAACATAGATAGTAAGGGGCTTTCTACAGAGCAAGGAAACACGACACAGATAGTAAGGGGCTTGCTACAGAGAAAGGAAACAAGTCTGACTATGCAACAAATAGAAAAACCATTTAAGGTATGCTGAGAATTCATTTAACAACTAATCCTCGGGCACATGAGAAATAGTGTTGTGGAATAACATAGAACTAGTATATGGTTGCGTACTAAATTTCCAATGATAGTATACCTTATGTAGTTGCAATGGTAAGAACACATTTGATGAAAAGAATTAAAGATTGAATTGTGGAGTTGTTATCATTTTTTTCCCTTAAGGATAGTGTAGATTGAAACAAAATTAGTATACACATGCTTCAACCATGATGGAAACCACCATACGTTGAGGAAAAATGTGAGTACACATGGAGCATATATGATGGATCCATTATTTCCATTTTTAGAAAGATGTAGATAAGTTGACTTGTTTTGGAGCAAGCGCGCTTGATTTTCATTGGAACTTGTGCCTGATTAGCCTTCTCCTAGAGTTTATATAGAGCATGTGTGCAGTATATTCCACTTGCACTTGGTAGTTGATTTTCCTAGTTTTTGTGCGCTTTTAATTGATATGCTTTGATTTCACCTAAAGCATGCATGCATTGCTCACTCACCTGTGCAAAAAACATATGAATTGATGGTGACTTATCTGCCTATAAGTAAACAAAAACTATCGGTTTTATGACAAAACTACTTAAGGTTAATACATTTATAGGACCCCTGGGGAATTCTTAATTATATTTTTTGTCAATCATAATGCCACTATTAAGGTGTTGTAATTAAATGTACGGTTAAAATAATTTTCACAAAACAATTATATTCTAAGATAGACAAATTTCTCCCCTGAAGTTCATGATAAAATGCTCAATTAATCGACACGTTTTCTATAGACAGTTCAAACAAGCCATTATTTTCTTTGTGTCTCTTTAAGCATAATATTGATTAATAAAGATAAAAATATCTTCAACTCTTTAATTTTACATTAGCGCCTAACCAAATAAATAAAATTTATACAACAAAAGTTTTTTATTTAGTGTTTAAGTGGTAAATAGAAAATGCTAATATCACATCAATTTATATGGCTCCATGGGAATTCAAGGAAGATTTCTTAGCCCATTGTATGGAGATCATTTTAGCCATATATTGTTCTATTGTAAACGTGAGTGGCTTAAAAGAGAATAGTTTTTCAATTAAAACAGTTCACATCATGTAGTGATTTTTTTTTTGTTAGTCATCACAGGTTATATTATGTCCAAAAGGATAGTCGATTACGCTCTGATACTTCCTTCTTTGGTGTAACCATGTTTAATATTTTTTGAATACTCACAAGTTTTGGTTGAGTGTAGATAATATTTATTTTTTCTTGAAGATGATTGTGTGCTTGATTTTCCTTGACCATTCTGGATAGTTGTCCTTTCCACTAAAAACCACTCCAACAAAGGAAACTAAAGAATGCATTTGAAAGAGAAAAATTCCTTCAACATAATATATGAAGGTGACCACACAATCTAGAAGCTCTTAAATACAATGTTATGCAAGTTACACTACAATCAATTACAGTTCAATCTATGCAATAAGATGCATTCTCTCTGATGAATCTAAATTATAAAGATGCCCTGGAATCATGAGTTTGTATTTAGCTTTTGTTGATTGTACTATGCCATTCCCTATATTCTTTGAAAAAACATTAGAAGACATCCACTAGCAGTAAAGGTTGACTATATGTACCACATTCATGTATTATAGTTTTAGTCACCAAATATTCATGAAATAAAAGGTCATCCTGGGGTGTTGGACTAGAATATTTACCTCAGAAATCTAGGGTACCCTCCATTGGCCCAAGGACTGTACAGATGGCCTAAAGTGGCATAGGAAGTTGTGTCTTGTGAAATTATCTTTGGCCTTGCAACCTTTCTCGCAGATTCCTTGCATCTCTCTTTATAGTTGTTGCATCTTGAAGCCTAACCTCAACTCCATGGGGAGGAGAGAAGTATGGAATGTTGTTCTATTTCCATGGGCGGTGACGGACACAACATAGGGAACAAAACAATTCATCCATTAATATATACCAAGATTAATAGAGTCCTTTTTATGGTCACAAAATCATTGGTACCAAAAAAATCGATCAAGATCTCAATACACAGATCAAAGAGTCGCTCCACCTCATTTACAAAAGAATTATACCTAAAGATTGATTTTAAGAAATAATAATTGGTTAAAGTGATAAATTTATTAAATATTTCAAATGAAATGCTGATTTAAACATTTTAACTCAAACCACATATGGATTGAACCATTAAAATTTACTATAGAGGGAGAACGATCCAATGTTTCAAACTGGCTCCCAGAATGCAATGGAGACATTGAATTTAGGGAGAGAGTTGCTTCAAGTTATAGTCGATTTAGTATTGCAAATGAAGGGGAAAACCATACCTTTTGTCTAATGCCATCTTCATAAATCTAAGTAGCCCTCTTTAGAATTCTAATTTTGTTGAAGTGATACCTAATTGATCAAGTTTTTCTATGTACAGGTCAAATCATAAATCGCTAGCACAATGAGAACAGTATAATGCGATGTGAGGATGAACAAACTCTGTGAATGTTTCAAAATATGTAATCTGGCTCTACATCCATCGCCCATGCAAATTTGGCCAGAAGGTACTTATTGAATATCTTCTCAATGGGAACATTATGGCGTTTACACCAGGAAACTAAAATTCTTGGGTCCAAGTAATTGACTTTAGATGTTCCCTCATTTTGCTTAATGTTTGCGATAGAGTTAATACTCGTCGTGGTTTTGAATGCTTGGCTCTCGTTTCTAATGGATTCATTTTGGGATGGTCTATATGTAAACTTATTGGGTAGTGTATTTGAAATGTGATAGGGCTTAGGGTTTTGCTTGTGGGGTTTTAGTGCCTTTAGGCCAGATTTTTATTCTTTTCGGATTGTTAATGGGTACTCCATGTGGAAGACGATACTGGGTAACTCTTGGAAGCTCCGTGTATTTGTAAATAAGTTTATGTTTAAATGAATGGGGCAGCACCAATACTTGCAATGGTGCAAGACCGAGTTTAATCGACTGTGTAAAAGACTTTATTGGTTTTGATAATGACTTTGTTTATATATAAACAGTAAATGCATACTGTGTTGATTTCGTGGTTATTATTCTTATTAATGGACTGTGTGTAATCAAAATCATTGTTTGAGTTGTTTGTATGGATGAATGTGTAATCGAAATCATTGTTGGCATTCCCTCCATTAGAGTTGTGATAGTGTATTAGTTAGAGATTTAATGTTTTTTTATTACGTTGTGTAATGGGAATATAAGGGACGACTGTGGTATAACCCTGCATTTAGCAGTTGTCACTTTTGGTAATCATTGATAGGTTTTTAATGGGTTTTACATTACTGTATTAATTTGTAAATAAAAGGGTCGTAGCCTTGGGATGGAATCCCCCAAAGCATGCCGTGGCTATTGCATAGCGTTGAAAGGGTTGTAGTTCTTGGTATTTAATTATTAAAATGGTTTGGATATGTGAAAGGATGAGGGCCATGGTTACAGTGTGTAAATTTATATGGGTATTTTGATCACTATGTAGAGAGTTGATTTATTCACGTTACAGCCACCGTATATATATATAGCGTGTCTTAGTGGAATTCTACCACGTGAGGTAGAGGACTAGATAGTGAATCCTATAAAAGAATAGACCCTATAGGAATTGATCCTGGGTCATTTAAGGTTGTGAGGGTATAAAATTATATGGATGTGATTTGGGCAAGGTGCCTATAGGAGTTGATCATGTGACATCTTTGTATTTATATTGGTTTTTAAATGATTATTGTCCATAGCATTATGGTTGATTTATTGCATTGGTATTTCATTATGGAATGCGATTATTATGATGTAGTTTGTAAATATTTAGAGGGTTTGATTTATTATACTTGTAATGGATTTATTATGTTGATAGTATCTTTACTACATACAATTTCGTAGATGTGGTTAATATAATAAAATGTGGTTTGATTTAATGTGGATTATTGTTTAGCATTGGTTCTTGGTAAAATTATATACACAGACCCTGAGAGGTCTTCGATGGTTCTTCTTATAGCTTTAATATTTTGAATTGGTGATTATCATTAAATATAGAATACTGATTTTATAATATTGCTTAATTAGAATATGGTTCTATTTATACTTTATATTATATAATGATTTATTTATGAGGTTCTGTTTACTATACTTTAGTTAACTGTGTTTTATATTTATGTGTGTATATAGCTAAACCTGAAATATACTTTTACTTCTAAACATAGCTCTGCTGGCAATATGAAATATTCCAGTAGATATCATAGGTAAATAAAATCATAGGTATTGTTAGAATAATTTCTAGGTTTTAGGAAAAACAAAGTTTAAGCTGTAAATAAAAACAGAACTAAGTATAGAAGAAATAAACCCTAAATATTTCTTATACAGGAATTAATTTACAAACACAGGGTTTATAAATAAAATGTAAACCCTTAAATATTTTGGCAGGAAAACAATTGTAACCATAGGGTTAGAAATATAACCTAAACACTTGCATATTCTAACTAGAAATGATACTAGATAATAAAATAGGAAGTCAAGAACCTCATACCTGAATGGTGAAGCTATTCCAATGGATGAAACCTGCACACTCAATTACCCAGCATTAACAATTAACAAGTAGATCTTACCTCTATATAGATTATGGAATCAATTGGAAACTACCACGTTCCACCCAACCATGACTTGGAACCATTCCTGGTTTCAATCCGATCCCCCCCCGAGATGGTTCTGTTGCAGCTGCAACATTTTTTCCCAAAATTCAAAAAAATTTCGGGTCCCTCCTTTAGCTCATTTCGGCTCAGCTTTTGAATTTGCTTGATGTTTTGTGGAAAGGCTGTTTTTATGCCAGCAATGTTTCACTATTTTTTTTAGTTTTACCTTGCTGTCGGAAGCTTTTGGATGTTTAAGTCGGAAGTCTAGTCATCTGCGCGCCCGCCGTTGTGGAGAAGTAACAAGAAACTGAGTCTGATTCAAGACTTATTGCTCCAATGTGTTTATTTATTTATCTTAATCAGTGGCTTGTTGGATTACCATCAGAATGCATTGTCTCTACAGTTTCCACAGTTGTAGATGGCGCATTACAAAGTTCCCCAATGATTGCATTAACATTTTTTTTCACCCCGCCATTTTGTTTCACTGATCCTTGAGGTTTTAGCATCCGTTGTTGCAGTTTTGAAAAGCGTTATCTTTACGGCGTAGTTTGATTTTATTTTCTGTGGGACCGATGTTTCTTGGTCAAAGTCATGTTGGTTTTTCTTCAATTTTTGCTGGTCTATGGAACTTGGTTTCTTTTGTGTTTTCGCCATTGCGGCTCTCCAGCCTTCTATTGTTTCGATGTTTTAATCTTGCAAGTTCTGATGCGAGTATCTTTTTGTTTCTCTACCAATGCCTTGGCGGTTCTCCCAACTGTTTCATCGTCTGACGTTACGGAGGAAATGTTGACTTGATTGCCGATCCTTTAGTTTTTGTCGCCCGATGAATTTTCTTCCCACTGATTATAGTTGACCGAGAGTATATATATCGGAATAGGGTGGTCTATTATTTTATTGATTTTTGGACTTTCTCTGCGCTGTCATTTTCGCTCGAGCAAACTAGGATTCTCGTTGTTGGTACCCTCACTCCTAGGTGGCTCCGCTGTGGAAGCTCAACGGTTTTCCTCCCACCAGTCACGCAGCAGTGCCAGGTAGGCCCTTGTGCTCGCTTTCCCATTCCGTTCAATTGGATGAGCTAATTTCTTGTCTCCGTGGTTAGGGTTTTACCTAGGTTCTCGTCTTGACATGTATATATTCTAAAGTGAATGTTGTGACTATTAGTGGGGGGGTATTTGTGGTTTACTTGATGTTTTCTTCTACGGCCGTTATGGTCTTATAGTCTGCACTCGATTGTTGGGGAAACCGGTGCAGACGTCTGTTACGCTGTCTACACTAGTTTGCCCCATTTTGCGTTTGGCCGTCCATGGAGGGCTTTCATGGCTTTCCTAGGAAATGTCGTGTTTGTTCCCACTAGTTCGGTAGCCCTCATCATGCGAGCCACGACCTCAGTGTTGTTTTCAGTTCACTGCTTAGGGAGACCCTGTTCACGGTCAAATTCGAACCCCGAACCGGTCTGGGGTAGGATCGCATTTCTCGGTCTAAGATGGATCGTGAAATGAGCATTTACAGTATTCTGGGGGACTGTGACCTGTAGCATCCCTTTTGAGTTTTTTTTAGATTGGGTGCCTTCTATTTCCGCACGATGTGTAGGTCATGGCACCGAGAGAGGGTTCAGGACTATTTTTGTGTTGACAAAGGCCGTGTTTGCTCAATCTGAACTTTGTTGGACTAAGATGGTTTTAGTTTTAGATAGGAGCATTTGTTTGAACATATTTTGCTTATTTTTATAACTGCAGTCATGTTTAACGCAGACGAGGTAAAACATTTATATTGTTATCCTTATCTTTAACTGTTGTCTAGAATAACCTAACAGAACCTAAATTACAATTTTATACATGACAGGGAAATTCCTCGGAACTTAAGATGTCTAAGCGTCAAAAGAAGAAGGCCCCCGTAGTTGAAGAGGAACCCGACATCGAAGTCATCACTAGGGTCGAATATATTTACGAAGAAACCAAATGTATAATTGGTGTAGATCCCGAATATCAGTGGGGAGATACCTACATATTGATTATGTGCCGAGAGGTGCCTGACATAGGATTTGAGGAAGAGAACATCTACGCCAACATAGAGAGGTCTTCATTAATGAAGATTGCTACGAGTCCTAAGCTCTTTCCATGCTCAGAGGTGATTGGGTGGATTCTGCCGAGGGCAGATGTGACCACCATGATTCTGGTGAATGTTGATAAACAGGGTTATGCTACCTATAGCCCTGGATATGTATCCTTGGCCTACCACTTGCCAGAAGTGCAAATATATCTTACTGAAGACTAGCTGAAAAGCATCAGGATGGACCTCATTGAGACACTCAAGAGGATGCTAATGCTTGGAAAAAACTTTAGAACCAGGCCAACTGGATAATATGACACTGCAAGTCTAAGAACCCCTTACAGGTTCATCGCCTTGATGCTCAATAGGATTTTCGGGAGGGCCCACGGTAAAAGTTTCAAATTGGAGTGGGTGTCGATCATTTTCTATGTTGCGACACAGGGGACCATTTTCAACTGGGCCAACATTGTGTCCAATAGCCTCTCGGCCTGCATGGCATCAACGTTGGGAGGGGTGTCCCAAAAAAGATCAGAGTTTTACATGAGCTCCATACTGATTGATTGCATACTATGCAATAAACCCTTCCCCAACCTGAGGTGCATCTGGTACCAGGAAAGGACACCTGTTTATGCAGCCTACAAGCCACTGTGGGCCCATAAATACCACAGCCACTACAGGGAAGTCTGTGAGCATTTCATTATGCCATTGTACACCCTGATTTTCTTGAAAGAATGTGACTACATGTCGGAAGAGGCATTGCAGGTGATTGAAGAATATGTGGACTATTATTTAATTGAATATGGAATATATTTCCGAATGTTTGGATGCTCTAGAGCTCCCTCACTGCTGCCTAAATATGCCACAGACTATGTAGTCCATAAAGAGGCAGTTAGACAAGTATTTCTAGATGGCATAGGAAGTTTTTTATTTGAACATAAGAAGGAAGCATACCCTCCTTTTCCTTTCAGATTGGGGAGTTACAAATTTACTAAGGTAAAGAAGGCCGATGAATTTGTGGAGGAGTTGGAGAAGTTCCATTTTGGGGAAATGCCTTTCCACAGGAATGACTCCCGGAACAAGTTTGCAGAGCACTGCAAAGAGGCGAATGTACACTTTGAATACACTAGCCACTGGGACATAGAGGAGTCCATTTTTCGCAGTGCACAGAACATGACAGCCTTAAGAAGAACGTTTAAAAAGAAAATTACGACCAAAGGTCGAAAGGGACAGGACGAGCAGGCAAAGGCCGAGGAGGAGGAAACCAAGAAAAGAAATGAAGAGGCTAGGAGACTATCCGAAGAGGCCAAAGGTTGGCTAAAAGGAGAGGAGGAAAAAAAAAAGTTGCATAAGAGGCAGCCAGAAAGGCAAAAGAATCTGCCAAAAGTGAAGAAGAAGAAAGAAAAAGGAAGATAGATGAAGTTCTGAAGAAGCAGGAAGTAGAGAAGATAAAGATGACACAAGCAGTGATAGAACCATCAACCTCTAACGCAGCAGACAGTCAGTCTCAGGAGGTGGAAAACCCTGACATTCAAGATCCTGAAGCACCTACTTCCAGCACACCAGGACAAGCCATGGTCCCCACCCTTAGATTAATCCCATTTGAACAGAAAAAAGGGGAGGAAGTACCTGATTTTAATACTATATTTTATGATAAAGAAAAGAAAAGGATAGTAAAGAGGACCGAGAGGAAGATTGAAACTGGGGGACTGTCTGGCAAGATGGTAAATGATACAACTATTGTACACAGGACAGACAGAGACCCCAGGTTCACTATTAGAGAAGGGGCTACATTGATCCATGCTTCTGAGGACAACGTAGACAAAATAATGACGGATATTGAGCAGTCGAAGAAGTCTTCTTCTCAACTCAAAGATACCTTGAGAAAGGAAAGGGAAGAAAATAATTGGTTAAAAAGAAGGTTTGAAGACATGCAAGAGGAAAGCAAGTCTTCAAAAGCTAAAATTCAGATCCTCCAGATAGAGAAAAGATCTATGGAGACCACCCAAGAATGTCTGGAGAAAGTACAACAGGAATACCAAGAGTTGAGGGCAGAAAAGGAATAGCTGCTAGGTAGGATAAGATATTTGGAGCTGCGGAAGGCTACCTTGGAGGAAGGTGAAAGTCAATCTCAAGCGCAGAAGGAAGAACTTAAAGAGCAGATCACCTCATTGACAACAACCTTAGAAGAAGCTAGAGAACAATAGGTTAGTCTGCAGCCTTTCAAGGAGCATTTCCTAGAAAATAGAAGCAGAATGTACCAGCTACAGATGGCCATTAAGGAGGAGCGGTGTAAGGTATTGCAGGTGGATAATCGGTTGGAAGATATTTTGGAAACCTATTCTTATTTTATTGACAGATCTTAGGATATACTGGAAGTCCTGACAAGAAGGATGGCAAGGTTACAAGCTAATGAAGAAAATCCTGCAGAGTTACCCTCAAAAGATCAACAAGCCCTCAAGCAGGACTACGATTTGTTGGAGTTTTCCATCAACACGGACGAAGAATTCAAGAAGGCTATTAAAAAGACAAGAGGAGCATGCACATAATTCTTTAGGAGGATGTTGATTACCTATAATCGATGCCAGGTAGAGGCTAAGCAAAGAATGGATGCTTTTCTAGACCACAGCCTATTTTTGGGAATTTTGCAAAGAAGGTATCAGGAAGATGAAAAAAGGATATAGCACATTAATGCTATAGATGAAAAAATTCTAAGGAATGAGGTAGATCATTCTGCGATTAGTGTGCAGGTGTTAGAAGACCAGCTTCGCCTAAGTGCAGCCAGAATAGAAGCCATCAGAAACCAGGATGCAAAATTTGAAATAAACATTCGATTCTTGGAACCTTCTGAATTTGAAAGTATTGCTTCCGAAGCTTCAGCATGGAAGAAATTTTTGAATAGTCAGGTGGGGTCCTCCTCATGAACATTGATCCACTTTTATAATATCTTGTAAATTTTGTAAACACTTAGTGAAAGTGAATTTTCGGGAGGCCAAGAGTTGGGGAAGCCCAAGAGTCATCTGTGGGCAGCCCAACGATCTTGTTCTTTTGTATAAATATAGATTATTTAGATGAGAAAGGGGAATTTTTCCCAATTATATTAGTGAAGAGATATTGTAAGAAGAACTATTTCCTTTTGCAATAAAGAATTACAATTTTCCTGTTGGAGAAAGCTTGGTGGGATGTTCAAATGTTATGCTATGGATTTGTTGAAGAGGAACTATTTCATTTTCAGCTTTATGTTCATTAACTGTGAGATCGTTCTAACTCTTAGGACCTATGTTCTTGTTTGAATGATTTCTGGTTTATTTTATGAAAATGCCACCATGAGTAATAAATGTTGTCCATAAGCAATTGGCTATCTGGTTGTTTAAATATCTTTAATTATTCATGTGTTTTTGGAAGAAGTATCAATTATCTGTAATTTCTCTTTATAATACATGCACAAGATCCATTACTCATTAATAGGTTACTATCTTGCTCACTGGGGATAGGTAGGTAGTTAGATTTATTTGCTAGCTGTGTGTGTGATTTAGATGCTCGAGAGTTTAAGACGAGAGGTAAGAACCTGCGCATCACATTGTGAATACTCCTTGCATTCTCTATCAATCTGCATGTTAAATAGGCATTTGCATATCATAAATAAAGTCAAAAAATACAAAAATATATATGGTGGACTGGGCCGCAACCGGTAAAACCTTTTATTTTTGTTACTTGACCTACGGTAGCCGGACCGCAAACTGGACAGATTCCCTACACCAAACAGTCACGGGCTAGTTGGGAATGTTGACTAGGGAGAATCCGTTGCTGTTGTTGCCTACGATTTTCCAAGCCTCAACAGTTTCCAACATGCAAGTACCTTATATCTCCTAAGGTGAGGCTTCCGTAACTGGTATATCAGGTCTAGATCAGTTCTCCTTTTTCCTCTTAGGAAAAATTTCTCCAAGAACTTTATTGAGAATAATCAATGTAGAATAATGATTCCAAAAATATGGAAGAGATCCCCAAGCCTCTCTTTGGCTTGGGACTTTATAGATATACTTTTTAGTCAAAGGGGCAGTTAAATCAAGAATCATTTGATTTCTTGATTTAACCCTTTTTATTTAATTTAGGTATTTTTAATATTTTAACTGAGGAACTTTTAACCAGTTCCTAATTGGACTTTTGCAGGTATTATACTATTTAATTTTCTTTTAGTAATAATAATAATAGATGGATATTTTCCTTCTTTCTTACATTGTTAATATTATTACTATGCTCGTCCTTTATACATACCATGTATAGAATATATAATAATATATTATTTGTTAACATTTGTCTTTGGTATCATATATTATGATCCCTAAACTTATGATACTTACTTCATTAAGGTCATCAGGTAGGTGGTTAGGTCTACTAGGCCAGGAAACTCTAAACATATTTGCATGTTGGATTCCCTCATATAACATGGTAGTTATTCAGTACTTGATGAGATACAAAAATTCGATATTTCATTTAATCACTTATAAATAATTCAAATGAGATCAATATTTTTCTCAATTCATTTTCACTCAGAATCATTAATTCTTTTCAGTAACTCCTAGAGCTTATATAGATCCCATACTCAACACTAAAAAAAGGGAATTACAAACTTAGTGCAATTCTAGATCTCCTCGCTCAACACTAATGCTAGGATGTACTTGTAGGATACACCTATGGATATAATGGACAATCATCCGATGTTCCAGAGCTTATTCTCAGCATCAACATGGAAGGCTCTAGGGCTTATGCCAAACAATTCCAATTTATCTTTTCAT
This sequence comes from Pseudotsuga menziesii, assembly GCA_001517045.1. Classification (NCBI taxonomy): domain Eukaryota; kingdom Viridiplantae; phylum Streptophyta; class Pinopsida; order Pinales; family Pinaceae; genus Pseudotsuga; species Pseudotsuga menziesii. Next base: position 998,811 of record LPNX010173315.1, read on the forward strand.
GTGTTCCAGAGCTTCATGCTCAACACAAATGTCTCAAAAATCATGTGCTCCAAAGCTTCTCACTCAACACAAATATAAATACTCATGTGCTCCAGAGCTTCTTGCTCAACAAAAAGCATCAATTTACCCATGTGATTCATAGCTCCTCACTCAACACAAAACATATCATCAACCATGTGCTTCAGGGTCCACACCCAAGACAAGAAAACATATATATATACCATATGCAATTGGATTACGCCCAATATATCAAACAAATCACCATGTTCATGTTGGAAAGGGTATTGGGTAAGTGAGTTGCGCAGCACTGCGGAGGCTACGCAACCTCACATGTTACCATGAAGGTCCAAAACAACACGATAGGTGGAACAATAACCATTTTTTGAATTCTTTATGCAATTTTGTACCGATTGACCACATTTTGTGGATATAGGTCACTAGTTTGTTAAAAGTTAGTTAGAAGTGGACCTTGGATGTAAAGGCGCAAGCCTATATATAGAGTTAGAATTGCAATTGAAAAAGAACATCATTGATGAGAAATAACAAGCGATCAATCCACTTTGTGATCTAAGGTGTGCCCTTATCGATTCATTTTGTCCTTGAGCAGTCTTAGCTTTGTCTATGTTGATCAATTACTGAATCTAGGGTGGTGATCATTCTCCTGCTGTGGGGAAGTACTGTATAACTTGGATCTATTGCGCATAAGTAATATGACATGACAGATGTTGCTTTGAAATGATCTTGTTTCTTATTTCTTTTCTGTCTTCTTGATCTGCAATGACTATGATGGATGTTTTATGAATGAATGGTACTACTGCGATGAATGAAGTAATGCGATCTGTCAGTGATTTACTAGTTATGCAAATAGATTTGTAATGCATGATATGAGTCTGATAAACTATCTCTGGAATATTTGTTGAGTATGAATTTCAATCGCTAAGAACATACCCTCCCTTCCCACTGTTGGAAACTTGGTTTCGACAGCTCTCCCTTAACACCTCAGGTGAGACTTCATCCACTCTGTAGGTGTTTTCGGGTAGGATCAAAACTATCTAGGCCGGTGCTCAAGGAGATCACGTTGGTTGGGTGTCGATAGAGTGGGAACCCCTGTCAATAAGGATTTGTTCATGGATCGTGTCAACAAATGGTTTCATTGTCAGGACCTCATTGAAACTGAAGGGAGGATATGTTGTGGAATCCAACAAAACCTGAGATTGAATATTGGTTTGACCTAAAGCTATGAGAGTTTACTAAAATAGAGAACCAGAACCTGTATTTGTTGACACCCAGGTGGTTGAATAGTTACATCTATGCCGGTCCCTATGAATGGTTCTTTTTTGAATTTCTGGTCATACTGTACGGAAGGATAGTGCAGTTCACTTATAAGAAGAATAACCATCAAAGAGGAGAGCCACTGGACCCTTGGACTGATCCACGAGTTACAAGAAACCAATAACAAAGCATCACGAGCTATCAAAGTATGGATGGATAGTATTCTGGAGGGATACATCACTAAGTTTGCAGTCGATACCAATAAAGCATACATCAAAGTAGAAATATAGTTCTTCAACGGGCCACGAGGTAGGTTCTTGTTGTCTCTACAATTATCTATTAAGATTCTTATCTGCGAGAAGGGTATTCTAAAAATGCACCTCGAGTAGTTGAACTCTGGTGTGTGGAGGCCATGGACACTACGATGAAAGGGGGAGGAAAATGGAAAGATAAGGGGTAGATGGGTATGAGTTATGACACAAATGTAAGGGTCACCAAGGAAACAAGTGGTTGTACGAGTGTAGGAGCAAGGTTTCAACAAGAAAAGAGGCGGAGAACAGGGGAAGGTCCTGCTACGGTCGAGACACAAGACCGCGAACAACAACCACATGGGATGAAGAAACCCTATAGCGACGACGAGGATGACCAGACCCAGGATAGACCTAGGATAGCAGGAGGCTCGAACCCCAGTAGTAACCTGTCCACACCTCCGTGCACTACTCCACCAACAGGTAGAAAAGCGCATTATACGTCACCTTTTCCGACGTACCAGTAGTAGTCTAGCAGTAGAACACCGTTTGTAGGAAGAAGGCCCAGAATGGAAGTGGACAAGATGAAGTTACCTATATTCCATGGAAACGGGACTGATGGCCCAGTGCAATACTAGTTCTTACGTGAAGCAATTTGGATTGCTAGACAGATTGTGGACAATGATATCAAGAGAACCCAATTGGCGACAACCCTCAAGGGTTGTGTGCTTGACTGGTACATGAGGTTCATAAAGGTTCCTCAGGGAACCCTGGTGAAATCACTGAATGAGATTTGGGAAGGAATATTCGAGGAATTTAAGAAACCCAAATCTGAGGCCCAATACATTACGGAACGCAAGTAGATTAAACAGTTTTCGAATGAAACTATTTGTGATTTTGATCAACGGTTTAAGACGTTGATGGCTCGAGTTAGCTTTAAAATGAGTGATGTTTAGCATAAGGAGTGGTTCATTGCTGCATTGGTTCCATATATCAGACAACCATTAATGCAACAAAATATCGCAACATAGAATGAGGCCCTAGAGATGGAAATGAAGTTAGAAGCTTCACCTATTGGGGAGACTATAGTTGGCATGAACCAGATTCAGGCGCAGCTAGAAAATTTGAGACTCTAGTTGCATGATATTAAGAACCAAAAAGAAGAACATGATGATCTCTGGTGCACACGGTGTCGCACGGATGGCCACACCAAAGACACCTGTCTGACCTTCCGAAATTATTTACTATCAGGAGCACCAAACCCTTTGAGTTGTACTGATGTTCCATGGTGTCATCTATGTCAAGTATATGGGTATCAAGACAAAAACTGTATCTACATGCAGAAGATTGTTACAAAGGCAGAAAGTTTGTATTGCTTCTTTTGTCCCTTATTAGGGCACGAGGATAAAGACTACCGAGCTTACGACCTACTTCAAGAGAGAACATATGATTCATATTTCATGAAGGGATAGGATCCTCACATGGTCCAGCTATCATAGCCATAGATGGCACAAAAAATAGTACAATATGCACCACCTCCCGCAAGTGCAGTTTATTCCATCGCAACCACAACAGTAGTTCGCATCGCAACCATAGTTCATAGCACAACCACAATTTGCACCATGACCGTAGTATAATCAAATTCCAATTGTTCAGACTCAACAACAATATGTTCAAGCAGTACACTATGTTCAATAGCAACCAAACCCTTTGCAGCAGCTAGCCCAACCACAATATCAGCAAACCGGAGGATTTCAAGGAGGATTCCAGAGAGGATTTAGGGGATGAGGAGGAGGCTTCAAACGAGGAGGAGGATGAGGTTAGGAATCCATCCAGTGTTACACTTGTGGGGTATTTGGCCACTATCAGAGGGAGTGTCCCCATGCATAGTGTACATAATACGCAGCAAGAAAGCATAACATCAAAAGTTTCCCTTAGTTAATTGCAAAGTAGCAATCCGAGCACATCCCTCAGTTGCAAAATCAATTCCAAAACTAGAACCAAGTGAAGCCCCAATAGCCATTACAGAATCAGACTCAAATCCCACCGCAGACTCAGAACTAGCCAATGAACCTGCCGCCGATTCAAAATCCACCGCCGAATCAAGCTTCGAACCTGAATCAATGACCCATGGTTGCAACAATTCTAGAAGAACCCAGAGCCCAAGCTATAGACATTGCTGTTGTCACCTGTGCAGGTGCGATGACTGGAGAAGATGGACCCCATCAACAAGTTCAGCTCACACGGAAAAAAAAGACATCCTTTGATATTCCAAAAGAGAAGAAGATGTTCTTTCAATCCAAGCATGCATTCAGGAGGAATCTGGGTAAGTTACCTATTGTTGAAATTCCATTTGCTTTTGATCCTTCTGTAGAGGCAGGACCATCTCGACAGCATGGTACCTTGCAGTAATTCTTTGAGAGTTGTTTATCATTAGCTAGATATCCTGAGGCTCTCAATGATATTGAGAAGTTGTTGTGCCAAAGGGATCAGCTGCTTAAGGATTTTATAGTAAATTTCCTCCATAATATAAAGACAGGTAAAGAGATGAGAATGAACATCCAGATAGGGGACTACGAAGTCAATTCTGTTATTCTGGTTCTAGGGTCGGATGTGAATATCTTAACCAAGAAAACTTGGTAGTTGATGGGAAATCCAACCTTGGGGTGGTCCCCTATGCAATTGCGACTAGAAAATCGGGCCAAGGTTCAGCCTATTGGTCGTGTCTCGAACCTAGTTGTCGATGTCGAGGGTATGAAGACATATGATGATTTTGATGTTATTGAAGTAGTTAAGGGTGGAGGCTCTTATCCTGCGTTGCTAGGTATTGGATGGGCCAATGATAGCATGGTAGTTATCAATTTCAAGAAGCGAGTTATGCCATTCGAAAACCAAGATATCAGAGTCATTGCTCCCATGGACCCTCAGGAAGGGAGACGGTATATTGAACCTATCAAGGATGAGGTTGGTAGGGGCTGGGATCATGCCTACAACATCTCTAAGGAATATATCCACCCTACTATCGATGGTGAACTTGGATGGCGCAACACTAGCTCTGCGTCCTCTGATTCTGATGATGCTTTAGAAAATTGGCAAAATCGGCTTCATGAGGTGTCTTTTAGAAAATGTGGTCTAATCACACAATCTCTATGTCGTGTTGCAACTGAGATCGTCGAGCTGCCGATATACAAGGGGCTACCAAAGTTGACCAAATTCCTCCAAGAATTTGAAGAAAAAGTATTTGACCACAGAGGTTGTTGGCACTGGAGGAAGCATTGAAGGCTACCCCAGCACACTGGTGGGAAGCTCACAAACAAGAAATCCATGGATGGGAATAATGTCAATGATCTATGATGGCGCGCTTTGGTGATTCAGAGACCTATCCTACTGAGAAATATGATGGGTGAAATGACCCCATCGGTCATTTAATGGAATGTCAGGCTTTGTGGGAATCACGACCCAAGGATGACTGGGTCCATGATTTTTTTCATAATTTAGACGAAATGCCTATATCTTGGTATCTAGCGACAGAGCTACACAGAACCATCACTACCTAGGAGGAGTTGTCGATTTTCTTTATGCATACTTTTAGTTTCTGGGACGCTAACCCTGAGGTCCAAAATGCACCCCAACTCATCCGCGATGTAATATTAAAGGTTGTGCCACCCGCATACCCTGTATATCCACATGTGTAGTGTCATATCCAATATCTGATGACATGTTATAGTCTATCTGGTGAACCTAAAGATGATAATGATATGAGGAATGTCAACATTCTGGAATCAGAAGGTAGTCGCAATGTTGCAGCACCGACCATACCAACCGACCCCATGAGTAAGCCACTGAAGATCCACAAAGTTAACATTGGGATAGAAGAAAACCAGAAGCTTGCTAATATTGGGGACTATTGGGACGATAAGAAAATGGCACAGATCACAGTTATGTTGCATGAGTTCCAATATCTATTTCCGACACGGTTCTTGGAAATTAAAGGGATATTAGGGGATTTAGGGGAGATTAAAATACCATTGAAACCTGGCATGAAACTTGTGCAACAGAGACCGTATCGACTAAACTCGCGATACAAAGAATAGGTCAAAGCTGAGCTTGACTAGATGTCAGACGCTGGCATCATTGAGCCCGTTGAGGAGTCAAAATAGATAATCCCTATGGTGGTTTAGGACAAAAAGACTGGAGAAGTTTGCATTTTTTTCGACTTGAGGAAGTTGAACGATGTCTTTCTGCATGACCCATTTCCAACTCCCTTTACAGATGAGGTCCTTGAAGGGGTAGGTGGTCAGGATATGTACTCATTCATGGATGCCTTTTTGGGGTATCACCAGATCCGCATCGCAAAGGAAGATCGAAATAAGACCATATTCGTCACTGAATGGGGTTGTTTTCAATATACAGTCATGCCTTTTGGTTTGAAGAATGCACCAATGATATTTTCTTGGGTGGTTGTTGCTGCGTTCAAAGATTTCATTTAGAAATTCTTGCATGTATACATGGATGACTGGACATTCTATGGTTTGGTTAAGGATAATTTAGCAAACCTGCGATTGATGTTGGAAACATGTTGATAGCATAAAATCGCATTAAACTCAAAGAAGTGCATTTTTTGCACACCATTCAGAATGTTGTTGGGACATATCGTGTGCAACAAAGGGCTGTTGGTTGACCCTACAAAAATTTCACTTATCCTTAGTCTACCACCACCGACGAATGTGAAGATTCTCCAGGTGACGCTAGGACATATGGGGTACTATTGCAAGTTCATCAAAGGATATGCCACAATTACGACCCCTATGGAGAAGCTTCTAAAGAAGGATGTCACATTTGAGTGGAATCTCGAGTGTCAGGGGAGTTTTGACACACTGAAGGCCAAGATGGCCTTGGCTCCCATCCTGGTATTCCCTGATTGGAACAAGGAGTCACACGTCCATGTCAATTCCTCTTCTATTGCGCTAGGGTTAGTACTTTCACATCCAGGTGAAAGAAAGTTGGATCATCCAATCACATTTTCCAGTAGGAAGTTGTCATTTGCAGAAAGAAATTATACAACCATTGAGAGAGAGGGATTGGCCATGGTTTATGCAATGCAGAAGTTTAGGCACTATTTGTTGGGTAGTCACTTCAAAATGTTCACGGACTATTCTGCTCTGCAATACCTTGTCAATAAGCATTTGTTGGGGGGGAATATCTGTCGATGGCTTCTGATTTTCTAGGAATTTGACTTTGAGATAATTATGAATCCAGGATAGTTTAATGTTGGCCCTGATCATTTGTCTCGCATTGATATAGGAGAAGAGCTTACTAATATTGGCGATGGATTACCCGATGCGCAGCTATTTCTAGTAGAGATTGTAGATGATCACTATGTTCCCATCATTCAGTTCTTGGCCACTATAGTTGCTCCAAAGGACCTGTCAACCAATTAGAAGAAGCAGTTGGTAGTGAAAGCTTTTGATTTCCAGCTGATTACGGGGCAATTATACAAACTTAGACCAGATGAAATTTTGCGATGGTGCATCTCACCACATGAGAAAGGATCTATTCTAGTAGAAGCACATGCAGGAATTGCAAGAGACCACTATGGTGGTAGGGATACTGCGCGTAAATTGCTATGCACTGGGTTATGGTGGCCTACCTTACATAATGATGCAGTGGATTATGCATGAAGCTACAACGTATGTCAGTGCATCGACAAGCCATCATGGAGAGATGAGATGTCACTGGTGCCCGAAGTAACTCAATAACCTTTTGATAAATGGGTCGTGGACTTTGTGGGTCCAATTCCTCTACCAGGAAAGAGGACTAGTGCATGGTACATCATTACATCAACTGATTATTTGACAAGGTGGGAGGAGGCCACACCAATCATGGATTGCACTGCTACGACAGCCGCCAAGTTCATATTTGAGAATATTGTGACAATGTTTGGATTCCCCCGGATATTGATAAGTGACCATGGAAGTCACTTTATCAATTGCATCATGAGAGAGATAACTGAGAAGTTGCAGGTACAACATCAGAAAAGCACACCCTACCATCCGTAGGAAAATGGAACTGTCAAGGCCTTCAACAAAATATTGGAAACCGCACTTACAAAGGTATGTAATAATAATTGCGATGATTGGGATTTCAAAATTCCAGTGGTACTATGGAATATCACACCACTTGTAAAATATTTATAGGACAGACACCATTCAAATTGGTATATGGGAAAGAAGTAGTCATGCCGATGGAATACATTGTTGCTAGTCTCTGGATTGCTGTTGCGACAGGAATGGATGATGCAGAAGCATTAGAAGAGTGCATCGCATAGTTGGTCCAGCTAGAAGAGGACCGCTTTGTTGCAGGCTTCCACCAGCATGTTGAGAAGGATCTCAAAAAGTCGTGGCATGATCACCATATTAAGAACAATTAGTTTATAGAGGGATATTTAGTGCGATTATATGATAGTAAGTTCATGAAGTATCCAGGTAAGTTACAAATACACTGGTTAGGTCCATATCTTGTTCATTCAATTACTTCTGGGGGTGCAGTTCAATTACAGCAATTACATGGCGTAGTGCTGCCAAAACTTGTGAATGGTAGTTGCTTGAAGTCCTATATAATGGGGCCTGAGCTGCGCAGTTCTTGAGGCACTGTGTAGGAAAAAAAATGTTGAAGTGAAGGTAGTTTGCAAAGGTTGATTACAGTGAAGCGAGCCTTGAGGAAGATGTTGCCTAAGGATAGCGCTTAGTAGTGTTGTGAGGGAGACCATCGGCGATAGCCATAGGAATATGAAGTGGTCAAATCAATAATAAAAACATATATTTGATACCGGTAGCTAGCGGTGCTTGATGAAGTGACATGCATTTATGACTAATCCGATCGTTAGTAACATGGGATTGCTAGATAATTTAGGGTTATTAATGCTAGATTTGGGCATGATGGATACTATAGATTTGGAACTGATGATTCATATCAAGCGATGGGTTATAAAAATGCACAAGATGTGGACATAAGGTCTTATTCAATTGAGTTGAGTGAAGTGTTGAGCTCAGTACAGGAGTAGAAGTGAGTGTGATAGGCAAGGAGTGAAATTTCAACTGCATTGTGAGCATTGTAGAGTGTGGCATGTTGCACACTCCCAACACAGTTGATATTTCTAACAAGTGAGAATCCCCCATCCGACCTATGTGAATTGAAGAAGAAGTCATGAGCATGCCAATTGGGTCCTCTTCGATCCCTAGAGCGAAGCGGAAGGCCCAGAAGCCCAGTTCCACACTGCAGTAGAAGAGATACACGTGCAAGACTGCTAGGGCACAAGGGGAAGCGACCGAATCATCAAGATCGGGAGCTGTCAAGTATGCGGCGTTCAGGGGCATTTATATCAATGATATCCCTAGATATGTGACCCCAATGCGGCCAGTGGCGAAGCCAAGGAAGCTCACCAAGAATGAAAGTTATCCACCGAAGTTGTCGCCACTACCAGAAGGAATGACTTTCCTGGGGGACAGCATAACTGCCTTGACCAAGACGAAGTACAAATACCATGATTTGCTGCTGCTAAAGGACGTCATGGATGAACTATATCATTTAGTGTCTATGATACCTGGTGCGCCTATCCTATGGATTCCTCACCCATGGGCGCATGGCTTGGATGAGTCTGGATTGTTGGGGCTCATTAACATGCCTCATTTTGGGAGATTGAGTGAAAAGAATGCATGCATCAAACAACTATTGGCATGCTTTCATGGAAGGATGCTCTGGTTGAATGAACATATTTAGGCCATCTTTGACCTAATTGCTGACATTACAGGGTTACCGAAGGTTAGTGAAGATTTGACATAGTATTTCAGAGGGCAGGATAATGACAAAAAGCTTGCCAAGTAGCTGAAGGAGAGATTTGTGTTGCAGCATAATTTTCAGGCCTATCACATCGATAGTATTTCTGAGTGATCCGTGTGGATTGGGATGCATATTTTGGCTAGCAAGATCGTCAGAAAGAATCATCCTGCCCAATGTACTTTGGGTGTGGTTGCATGTGCGCAAAAATGCACTGAAGGGGTGCAAATGAACTGGTCCATGTTTCTGATAAACCAGTTGTTAGAAGATGTTGTCACTGCTCAGGCTAGTGAACGCATTTTTCCCTACAGTTGGTTGTTAATTCTCATTGCATTAGTTGCATGGATGGAGCCAGAGGAATACCGACCGATGTTAGTTGCTGTGTAAAAAGTATGCAAAGATGCCCAGTATCAAAACTTATGGTGGGTCGCAGAACCCAGTCGATAGCATGACTATGTGATCCACTTTTGGGTCTATTGGGAAGTGCTACAGGCTGCGGCCACCAAGGTTCCTCGCTTATCCAATGATGTTGCATCCATGAATCAAAGGATTATTTGGTTTTCTATCAGGACTCATTCCATTTACATCTAGGCATGATGGGATTTTGACAAAAAATGACTACCTATTCCCTACAAAATCCCAGACGCAGAATTGGAGGTCGTTGTTCAATATTGGCGAGCTGACTGGTGCGAACCTATGAGCATGAAGAAACTCTCTACAGGGCCACCAGCAAAATCCCTAGATGAGCCAGTCCAAGAAGGAAAATATCTCCATGAATCCGATGGTGATTCATCAATGGACTCTGATCTAGAAGCCTGGTGCATGTTGGAGGAGTTACGCACTAAAATATGCATGGAATTTGACACACGTAGTAGCTCCCACCCAATGAAAGAGAACCAACTACAACGACTCACCAAAGCAGTAACCAACGCATATGATGTTGTGGTGCAAGCTATGTGTGTGTCCAGTAAAGAAGGGTTCGTCACAGTAAGCCTTAAGCTTGATTCTATTTTTGTTGTTGTTTCAAAAGAGACACCAGAGAAGGATGTGATGCAGGATTTCCCATCAATTAGCACTGAGCCGTGGGATAGGAACATGCAAGTTCCCCCGAATGCAATCAACGTGGGAAGTAAAAAATTCAACTCATTACTACAGCCATTTTTGAGCATTTCTGTCAATATTAACAAGTTACCTACCCAAGTGTTAGTGCAGCTGCAGCAAGGTGCCAGCCAGTTGTTGATGGATAGGCAGAAGGAGCTTAGCTATGGGTACGTGCAGTCGTAGGCTGCCACTAAGAAGCTACAGGAAGAAGCTAACAAGCTGTGGAAGATTAAAGAGAATCTTGTAGAAGAAAATGCGTAGGAGATTTCCTCCTTGAAGCAAACACAGGAGGAGCTACAGCGGAAAGCCACCAATGAAATCACTGAGTTAAAGAAGGTGCAAGAACACCTCATTGTTGAGAAAGCACAGCTCTATGCTAGATTCCATGAGGTCAAGAAAGATGTTGATGAGGCCTGTTAACACACATATGAAAGCATGGTGGAACTAACTATTGTTGCCAAAGCCAAGCGTCTTGGGGAGGTGATTTCCCAGCTCCAGTTAACAAACAATCTATTGAATTTTCTTGTTTACCCTGACACGTTGCCTGAACAGATTACCAAGCAGAAGAATATGATTGAAGATTGAGCGACCCAATTTGAATCTATGGAGTAGGAGGTGAAGACAATTGCTAACAAAATGACACAGTTCTAGAAAAGTGTCATCCAGGATGACCAACCAGAACAGTTGGCCAAGCAAGCATGGGAAGCCAAAACGCAGTTGGTGACACTAAAGGCATCGCTGTGAAAAATGCCTCCCATGGTTCATATTACACACTCAGAAGAATTGAAGGACCTACAGGAGAGAGATGCCCAAGCCCAATAATGTCAGTGCAAGCATAGTACCTAGCTCGATGAATTCCAGGACATTGGAGGGAAATTGGCTGCGAAAGTAGTCGCTGCGCTGCAGGCAGTACAAGAAGGTAGGAAGATGGTGGATGGAAAGGCTAGGGAGGAACACCCACTGAAGTAGGACCTTCTCAATTTTCAGGACACAGTTGAACGAGTTGAACTCCAGGTCCATGAGATATCGTAGTAGTTTGAGGAATTTAAGGCCAAGATGGTGAAGTACACCCTGTCGACCTGACGTGGCTCGAGGAAGAGTCACAAGACTGTGTTGGGGGCCTGTTGGCAGGGGTATTGGGTAAGTGATTTGGGAAACACCGCGGAGGGTGTGCAAGCTCACATGCCACCACGAAGGTCCAAAACAGTGTGATAGGTGGAATAATAACCGTTTTTTGAATTCTTTTAGCAATTTTGTACCGATTGACCACTTTTTTGGATATAGGTCACTATTTTGTTAAAATTTAGTTAGAAGTGGACCTTGGATGTAAAAGCGCAATCCTATATATAGAGTTAGAATTACAATTGAAAAATAACATCATTGATGAGAAAGATCAAGCGATCAATCCACTTTGTGACCTAAGGTGTGCCCTTATCACTTCATTTTGTCCTTGAGAAGTTTTTACTCTGTCTATGTTCATCGGTTAGTGAATCTGGGGTGGTGATCATTCTCCTGCTATGGAGAAGTACTGTATAACTTGGATCCACTGCACATAAGTAATATGACATGACGGATGTTGCTTTGAAATGATCTTGTTTCTTATTTATTTTCTATCTTCTTGATCTGCAATGACTATGATGGATGTTTTATGAATGAATGGTATTGCTGCAATGAATGAAGTAATGCGATATGTCAGTGATTAACTAGTTCTGAAAATAGATCTATAATGCATGATACGATTATGATAAACTCTCTCTGGAACATTTTTTGAGTATGAAGTTCAATCGCTCAGAACATACCCTCCCTTCCCAATGCCAAAAACTTTGTTTTGACAGCTCTCCCTTGACACCTTGGGTGATACTTCATCCTCTCTATAGGTGTTGTCGGTTAGGATCAAACCTGTCTGGGCCGGTGCTTAGGGAGATCGCACTGGTTGGGCGTCGATAGAGTGGGAACCCCTATCAACGAGGATTTGTTGGTGGATCGCGTCAACAGTTCATATGCAGTGGGGTCTTTGACCCAATATATCAAAATAAAACATCAACATAACATCCTAATCAGTGGGGCTCATGCCCATAAGTGTTAGGTCCAAAATTCGGTATATTACAATATGTTATGTTACCTTATGCTTAACTACATGGGAAATCAAAAAGGAAAGATGGGTCATGGCCTCTATAGCGATTATATGACTCAAACTAAAAGTATAACTTACAAATATTATAAACAAAAGGAAATCCATTCTTGAAACACTAACTATCATGATACGTGTGACAATCTCATTTACACCAAAGAAAGCATGTTAAATTTAGACTACCTCCAATACAAAAGAATCATAGAGAAAATAAAAGGATTTGAATCCTTGAGCACTAGCCATCAGAATTTCAAGAACAATAAGAAAATCTAATTTGAGGCATTATAGAAATCGAGAAATAATATAAATACACCGAAAATATGACATAGGATAAATTTTTTGGAAACATATTTATTGGAGTCCAAGATTAGTCGAGTTCGTACAAATATCTATAGCTCTAAACCATGTGCACTAAAAGTTCCTAGGAAAGAGGGATTCCTTAGTTTCTTTATTAGCGGGAGAACTGCATGTATGTCTAACCATGCATATATTGGTAAAAGTAGTCCTTGGACATTTAAGTACTAGGGGCATAGATTCCCCGAGTTTTTATTATCGACCTTTATCTAACATTATGTATGAAAATTAGGGTTACCTATGTCTGATATTTTTCTATTTAGAAACCTATCATTCCTTCTCTACAATTCCATGGGTTTGACCAAATTATGACATGCGAAGAGAAAGTTATGGTAAATTTCCCAAAACTGGTTGTTTTTGTCCCTTTTAGGAGGGTTAAATTGTATGGCCTGCCAGATCTTTAAATTTTCTTACCTCCTTCTCAATCTTTTACCATGAAAGGTATTTTCCATATTCTATATGATACAATACTTTGCACTCACTTTGGAATCCTCAAGATTCAGATATAACGATTTTACCTAGAACACCTGTTTGAGACTAGTTTTTTAACTTGTTAAAAAACTTAAGTTCAACAGATCATTACTACAAACCTGTAATGTAACAAGGCCTAGAATTTTCACCATGGGCACCACGTTATTTATTCTAAGACTCCTCAAAATTTCACTATATTCTCTTATACCAAACATTATGCACTAAATTCCCGAAATAACATAAAAGTTGAAAGAAAGAGTAACCTAACACCTTGAGAATGATATAAAGAGACATGAATAAGAATCCTATCCCATGGTAAATCCTGCTTATAGAATGTATCAAATGCACAACACAATATGAGATCTTAAATCTATGTCTCCTTGGTATATGTATAAGAGACAAAGGGCACAACCGCAATTAAATTCCTAGCAGACCATACAATTACAACTATGGTCTTAGCATGCCAATAAAAGGCAATACTAATACAATAATGTAAATGAAATGTCACAATATATACAATATAAAAAAATCACTCCCATGTGGCCATATTTTGTTCATAATATGCATGGGCATAAAGAAACAAAACACACATAAATTAACTAAGAAGAAAACAAACATCATGCAAACCACACTTTGTATTCATTTATATTTCTCTCATTTAAAATAGAGAACAATGAGGTCCCTTATATAAGAACAGGTGACTATAAAAACCATGTTATAATAAGAATGTTTGTTTGTCCATATCCATAGTGATCTCCAATAATATCTCCTTGAATCGCGCAAGTGATCTTCACGAGATCAACATTCCTAACTTCGCTCTTTGTCTTCATCGTCAACTCATATGTATACTAAGTGCATTATATTCAACATCACGCATTATAATGCCACCATTAAATATCACTAGTATGAATTATTCCTTCATACTCCCCCTTAATAAATACGTGTGATTCAATCTGGGTGTTTGTGTTGTCTTTATCTTTAAACTTCTGTACTCTACATCATCTCTAGACTTCCACACTCTTCAACGTCTCCAATATTCCGTACTCTTCAACATCTCCGGTATTCTTCATCTTCATCTACATCTTGAGATGTTGTCTTCTTCTTGTGTCGTGCATGAGCTCCACCATCCATGATAAGTTTGTATCTCGATTTAACCATCTACAATTATTAACCTTCATATCAAGGGTTTATTTGCCTCATCCTCAACCATCTCATGTGTTTTATTCAGATCCCCCCCATTCAATACAACATGGCTATGGTTTTCCTTTGATCACCCATAACCATTTAAAAAAAATTGCATGGTTTTCTTTGGCTTACTTGTAAGCATTACAACATATCTAGGGTTTCTTGGGATTTATCATAACCATTGCAAGAAAATGAATCGTGATTTAAAGAATTGAATCAAATATAATAGGATGACAACTCTTTCCTAAGCATTTCATTCTTTGGATTTCTCCTTAATAACACTTGAATTTTGATGTCTAACTAACTATCATACCATTTTATGTGAGAGATGTCGTACATTAGAATATTTCATCTTGTAGGATCCTTTCAACATCGAAGTAACCCTCTTCCATTCTTGCACATATATCCAACCACATTGTACCTATATGTGAGGCTTTGATATTTCTATTTTCCAACATTTGTGATAATCTTGATTGGTAAAACCACAAACAATGCAAGGATGCAAGTTACAACATTTTTCTTGTACATGTCTCTCCCTTCCATAACGATTGCAACATTGCTTCTACTTGTGTTACTGGTTCATCGCATTGAACTACCCGTTGATACCTCCTTGTTTGTTGACGTTTCTTCTTTCAAAAATTTGATGTCACCATTGCTTTTGTGACCTTTATAACTGAGGCCTTCGTTTCTTAGCTTGATACATATCTCTTTGGGCTTCTCGATTCCTTGTCCATTCCTTCCTAAACTATTTCAATCAAAACCCATTTCAATCATGAGTTTCTATTAGAATCATGTTGTATTGTTTTTCAAACAACCAATATCATCATCTTCATTATCGGGTTCATCTATCACCAGAATCATTATATTCAATATGTGTTTTTCCTTCATATATATCACCAAGATCATTATTTTAAGTCTCATAGCATGACGGAGACACATGCACATCATCGATGTTAGCATCATACCAATTACTTCTAGAAGATTAACTATCAAGATTTTGAAGAAAATCACTTATGTCGCAAATTGAATCACACGTTACCTTTTTTGGCTCAAGTTTTTCACACCACAATGAAATGACAAGAACACATTTTTGTTTGCCAATAACTATTGCTGCAATGATTCTATCATTTCATTTTCTTCTCATGAGTTTTTCATATATCATTTACCCATTCTTCTAGTGATGTCAAATCCTCTTCTAGTCCACTTATATGTCTTTTCTAGTGCTACCAACAATTCTTTAAAATATTTTCCCCTTGTTGAATAGTCTTGTTTATTTTGTTTATGTAATCTATCAATTTCATGGAGAGCATCATCAGATCTCATTTAATAAGTTCAATTCCATGGTAACACTTTCTAGTCATTTGCCTCTGGCCATTATGAAGTGATGATTGAATCACGCTCGCTTTCCAAACAACCCACACAACAAAGAGGGTGTTGGGTACAATAGATGATGTGCACGTCTTTCAAATGCACCAATGATAGAGTTTTCATGTACCATTGATCATGCACCCACTTCCAGTGACATGAAACCAATTTACAACCCTTGATACATTGTCTCTTAAATTACTCAAAAAACTCTCAATTTCATACTCATATCACTAAACATTACTGGACTTATATGACTTGGACTCAACCTCGCATTTAAACTTTATCTCCAACTCACTTGACTTTATTCAATACAATAACCTTGTGGAGAATACAAATCCTTTTTTCTTAGAATTTTCTTTAGCTTCTACTTGGGCTCTATATTTTAACTTGGATATAACTTGAACACACCCTATTTCATAGCTTTTCCACACTCCACTTACTTTCCAAACAAAAATAGTAAATACCAAATTCAATTAATAGCTCTATCCAACTCATGTTACCAATAATGATCTTTTACACCGATTCATCTTAATGACACTTTGCGAGCAATTTCCCTTGAATTTCATGCATGATAAACACATGGACAACTGACTCCATTGCACAAATTCGCACATTTTAGCAATGAAGGCGAAGAGGGAAAAGATAATAAAGCAACAACCTTACTTGATGTAATTTTATTTCAGTAGTCAAAGAAAGAATCCCTTGCATCTAATCTAGGGAATCATGATAGAATTGAAATCGTCTTCATAATAAAATAAATTCTATAGAAGATATTTTCTTGCAATGTCTTCTTTGAAAGTAGTGCATAAAACAAAACTAGGGTGTATATTCCAAAGAATAATTTCTCCAAAACATACATAACGTTTCCTAGAGACCTCCTCCATTTAATCAATATCTTGATAATAGGTGTGATCTCCATGATCGAAACCATGACTATTGGAAAATTATTTCACATCACAATCACTTACATGCATGATAAATTCCATCGACCATATCTTCTCATTACAGGATCCATGTGAACAATAAAGGGACAATATATGCTTTCCTCCTGTCACTGCTAGGAAGAGGTCTCAATCCACTCGTCCCTTACAATCATGCAACCATGACTAACCCTATATTTTACTGGTCAATGGTCGATATGTCTTCTAATATGCACCATGATCATCACTATGTGGTCAGTGATTTCTCTACTAACCAATCAACTAATTGATCCCTTTTACCACGTGTATCACTCGAAATAGGCAGTTTCAGACATATCATGTGAAGGAGGAAGCATTCGATTGTAAATATCCAGTTTCGATGGGAATAAAAACAACTACAATGATCCTACATAAAAGGGCAATCTAATGCAAGGAAGGATGTATACTCTTGCAGAGCGGTTGTGGCAAAGCTCATGAAACTTTGAAATTCCCAGTTACTTAGGTGAAAAATACCATAAAATATTCAAGCATATATGCCCCGCTAAATGAAATGAAACCTCATATGCTCTTAATAATCAAATAGAAACCCAGCCAACATTCCATAGTCCTTGTCCTTATAGAGATAAGAAGGAAAATTTCATAGTTGATGGAGGTCAACCTTTGTGCAGGAAGAAATATTGTATTCCTTTAATATGGATACCAAATGTTGAGTCAAAGAGCAACGCACAATAATATCATGTGAGGTCTTTTTTCATATAAGATCAAATCTCTCTAGCCCTTGAAAACATTTCTTTGATCCATGCTATTCTAATAATCCTTCTCCTCCACAGAGGGAAGATGGAATTTTCCCCTTTTTAAGGGATTACCGATATTTCCATTGTCAGTTATTGAAATATATGATCAATATCGTGCAAAAACTATAAATTTTTTAGAGATGATGCTTGGGCACCATATTCTTATTGCCCTAATTTTCTCATACTCTCATGTTGATAACTCGACAACTCTTATCGCATTCTTCTGTAGTTTCCTTTGATTCATTTGCTTTTGATTATGTCTTCACGTATGTTTCCATTCGGATATTTTCACCATTGGCACTCATATTTGGAATCACATACCATCTACAGCATCATAGTGCATTCATTCAAAACTCAGTTCGGATACCACATGTTGGGAATATGCGCATACATAAACAAAATAAACACACAAAAATTAACCTACAAGAACAAAAATAACCTTCAAACCTCACATTGCATTGCTTTAGATTTCTCTCATTTAGGATAGAGTACAATGACATCCCTTATATAAAATCAGGTGACCGGAGCAACCATGTCAACATAGGAATGCTTTTTCAACCATATCCAAAACTATCTCTAACTATATTGCCTTAAATCTCTCAAGTGGTATTCACAAGATGCTCATCCCTAACTTCTTTCATCGTCTTCATCTTCAATTCGCAAGTAGACTTTCTACATTATATTCATGATCACAAGTATAAATTAATTCTTTACTTTAGTGGACATTCTTCATCGGTCAGGGGGCACAAGATGATGACATCATTAGCTCAAGTGACGACTTTGGATGGGGTTCCTTAGGGATTTCATTGAAGTTGTAGGGAATTTAATGAAGTTGTTGGGCCATGTCGGGGAATGGAAACATTTCAAGGTGATGATGAGTAGGGTAGCTTGACGGAACGGTGAGGGGCAGCAGAGGGGTAGTGGGGACGATAATGAATGGAAAGTCAAGGCATAATGGCACATGGACGATAATGAAGATGGAAATGAAAATGGAGGATGGGGCCAATGCACACATTCATATATTTGACATGGTGCTAGAAAGTACATGTTGGATAAAATGAGCAAAACATGCATCAACAAAAATCATCAACATGCACAACACGGTCCTTCCGAAATTCTACACTAAAATTAAGTAATTAAGGGATATGCCATGATTTATGTAGATGCTTACAAGGAAATTCGTTTTTAAGATAATACAGGTTAGAGGTGTGAGATGGATCATATGGATAGGTGGAAGAAGATATATACCTCAAAGATACAAGGAAGTGAATGATGAAAGGTGTTGGCATGGATCATGAAAATAGGTAGGATGTTTTAATATAAATATTGAATGTCAAATTTTAATTTTGCAATTTGTCATCAAAATTGAAAGAAAATAAATAATTTTGAATATGTAATCAAAATTAAAAGAAAATAAAGTACACTTTTAACAACGCCTACAATATGTACACCTAACTTAAATTTGATCTTTGTAGATATATAGTACAATGGGTCCTTGAGGAATTCATAGTAGTATTTCCTCGTGGAAAATAGTCACCACTTTTTTTTAGTTTCTTTAAGGACTACAACATTATTGTGTCCAAGCATTCTTTTTCTTCTTTTTATTTGCATTGTTATTGTTACTATTATTATTTCATCATGTAAAATATTAGGTTGACTTATAATAATAATAATAGTGTTTTGTCATCTCTTTAATATTGAATAGTAAGAGTTAATAAAAACCTATTTTATATATGGATTTTTAATTTTAATTATGTATCTACATTACCTAACTTTTTCAGATTAATTTCACCAAGAGAAGAGAGGTGCACTCCAGCGCAGTATGGGGGAGATCCTCTCACATTAGTCACGATATGCTAACCGACATAAATAAATAAAAATATATATATATATATATAATTTACATATGGACTTAAAATGAAATAAACTATCATAGATTCATTTTGAACTCAAATCTATCAAGTACCAAGAGGGATCTAAATGGTATAAAAATCTACACCTCAAGAAATTGGATCCCTCTTGGTGCTTGATAGATACAAGCTAAAAATGGATCTATGCTAGTTTATGTTTATTATATAATCCGCATTACAAAATAATTATAGGCTCCACCTAAATATTGATTTTAAGAAATAAGAATTGTTTGAAGTGATAAATTTATTAAATATTTCAAATGCAATGCTGAATTAAACATTTTAACTCAAAGCACATATGGATTGAACCATTAAAATTCATTAAAATTTATTTAGAGGGAGAACGATCCAATGTTTTAAACTAGCTTCCAGAATGTAATGGAGACATTGAATTTAGGGAGAGAGTTGCTTCAAGTGATAGTCGATTCAGTGTTGCAAACGAAGGGGAAAACCATACCTTCCATCTAATTCCATCTTTAGAAATCTAAGTAGCCCTCTTTAGAATTCTAAGTTTGTTGAAGTGACACCTAATTGATCCAGTTTTTCTATGTACATGTTAAATCATAAATCCCTAGCACAATGAGTAATCATAAATCATAATGCCATGTGAAGATGAACAAAATATGTGAACTTTTCAAAATTTGTAATCTGGCTCTACATCCATAGCCCACACAAATTTTCCCAGAAGGGACTTATTGAATATCTTCTCAATGGGAACATCATGGCATTTACACCAGGCAACTGAAATTCTTGGGTCCAAGTAATTGACTTTAGATGTTCCCAATGCCACAGTCTTGAGATAATATTTTATCCTCATCTTTACCTTGACTTTCTCAATCTTCAACTTGGTATCTGTAATTTTCTTCTCCACCATTTTCGGACTCAAGTTTCTCTTATAAGGATTCCCTTGTGCAACACTGTAGACTAGTGGCTTCCCTTTTCTATCCCTTGTAAGGTCAATTTCCTACTCCTTGAGCAGGCTCTCTAACTCTGCCAGTTTTCCTTCAAGTCTTTCCATTTGGGTACCATGTGTCTTTGAGACAGATCGCTGATGGTTACACAGAATTGCAACCTCTTTGTTTGCACGTTGATAATCATCAACGTTCTCTGAAGAAGTGCTACCAGTCGTCGTTTCCTAAAGAAGTCTGTCCAATGTAATGGATGCATTGTATGTTTTGAAGACCTTTTTTGTAAGGCCAAACATGATTTCCTTGAGATGCGCATTCAACTTACTTGTGTCAAGCTTATCAAACAGGTCATCTCCCTCACTTTTACCCAATTTGAAATCACCAATGGCTGTGAAGACTCGTTCATCTACCTCAACTATGTTGAAGTAGCGAATGGAATCCTTACCGAGGAAATCAAATTGTAGAGACCTTGGAGGAAGTAATGTCACATTTTCCACTTTCAGTGTGCAACATCCTACTGTATCATCCTCATCACCATCCTTCTCATTGCCAGCTCTCAAAGAAAGCCTATAAATAAGGTAATTTGCCACCGTAATCTACCTATTGGTCTCATCGTTAGACTTAAAATGTCTGGTATAGGTTGCTCGAATGTTATCTATATAATCCTTGAGCTTTCTTGCCTTCTCATACTTTTCTCTGTCACTTTGGAATTTCAAAGAACTACTGGGGGCCAAGAATACATATTTGAATTCTTTGGGACTGATTGGATCATTCCAATAAGCTAGCCATGTTACTATGTTATCATGCCTGATATCTTTCCACCCGTGGCCAGGGATTGTACATTCTGGGATGGCAACATCTTTCCCTATATTGATTGTAATATACTCTGGATAATGTCTCTTCTTCAATTTACCCATATTGGGACGCTCTCCATGGCCATGAAAGAGCCCTGGGGGCTCAACTCTGAAGTTTCCAACCTTCTCTTTCACTCCATCAACAATTTCCCACCTGTATTTCTCCTCTCACTTTAGCTTCTCTTCTCTAAGAACCTTCTTTTCCTCTGCGCTCATCTATTTCTTCTTCTCTTTTTCTCCAATATGCCATTCATAAATTGGGGTAAAATCATAGAGCTCAAACTTTTGAATGACATGGACTATCCCAAGAACTTGCTTCCAATCGTTCCAAAATTTCTCTATAAATTTTGGCTTCGTTGCATAGTCTGTGTCCTTCATGACAAAAAACATAGTAGCAACCTCCTCTTCTCTAGGAGTAAGAACTGTTGGAAATGTTAATCACTCATAGATCCGTACCTGACTCTCATCCGACTCTGTTAGATTTAGTATCAGTCAAGATCTTGTCGGTCAGTCTGACAATACTGAAGAGTCTATGATTCGGCAATGTAAATCACTATAATTAATTTCTGAAGCTAAATTGTTAAGTAGATAGTTATTACAGTTTTTAATGGTGAGTGAGTCGATTCATGTAGAAGCAATTTTTAGGTTGCCTATAAATAGAAGAAGAAAATTTTAAATCAAGTTAGACAACAGAACTCACGAGAGAACTCCAGGGTGAGAAAATGAGAGAATTTGAAGCTCAAGATTTTGTGTATGTGATTCTGTCGAAGAGCCAAAGCTCTGTAAAAGGATTAGTAGGTGAGCCAACAAGTTTGTAATACCTTTGTAATTTCCACATAATTTATATATATGAAATAGTTTATGGTTGAATGCATTCTTATTTAGTTGCACAATATTTCCAGACTTACTTGTGTAAATGTGTTTACAATTATAGTTTAATGAAAGAACAAGAACCCATAAATTTCTCGCTCCGTGAAAGTTCCAGGATTTATGACAAAGTGGTCGACTCAAGTCTTCTTAAATATTTGGGTATATGTTTTTATAAGTTCTCTAGAATTGTTATTTTGTCCATTTTTACTTCATCTTACTCACAGGTGAAAATCATTTGTAATTTCTTAAGTCTTTTAGACTAAGAAACATACTATGTAGATTTCGACCAAACCAAGTGAATCGACAAGTTCGGTTGAGTAAACCAACTTGTGGTTGAAGAGGTCATCCGACTTGTGGTCGAAGTGATAAGCCGACTAGTCGAAGTAAATTAGTCGGAACTTAGCCAAACTGAGCCGACTAAACTTGAGTTTACCGCTCAGTTAATAAAAATTTTAATTTTCACGTCAACCTCTTTTTATTTTTCTTACTTGTCGAGTGAAACTTGTCTAACTCCCAACTAGATAAGTTTATCAACTTTGGTCGGCCTTTTAGGCCCGACTAATTTAATTCAACAAGTTGTCGGTAAATTCACTTCGACCACTAGTCGGTTGACCTCTTCGACCACTAGTCGGCTTATCACTTTGACCACAAGTTGGCTGACCTCTTCGACCACAAGTCGGTTTGCTCAACCGACCTTGTCGGTTCACTTGGTTTGGTTGAAATATATAGAGTATGTTTCTTAGTCTAAAATACTTAATAAATTACAAATGATTTTCACCTGAGAGTAAGATGAAGTAAAAATGAACAGAATAACAATTCTAGAGAACTTATAAAAACATATAACCAAATATTGAGAAAGACTTGAGTCGACCACTTTGCCGTAAATCCTGGAACTTTCACGGAGTGAGAAATTTATGGGTTCTTGTTCTTTCACTCAACCGTAATTGTAAACACATTTACACAAGTAAATTTGGAAATATTTTGTGGCTAAATAAACATGCATTCAACCATAAACTAATGCATATACAAAACTTATGCGGAAATAAACAAAGGTATTACAAACTTGTTCGCTCATCGACTGATCCTTTTACAGAGCTTTGGCTCTTCGATAGAATCACATACATAGAAACTTGAGCTTCAACTTCTCTCTTTTTCTCACCTTGGAGTTCTCTCGTGGGTTCTGTTGTCTAACTTGATTTACAATTTTCTTCTTCTATTTATAGGCAACCTGAAAATTGCTTCTACATGAATCGACTGACTCACCATTAAATACTGTAATAACTATCTACCTAACAAATTAGCTTCAGAAATTAATTTGAGTGGTTTGCATTGCCGAATCGTGGACTCTTCAATCTTGTCTGACTAACTGACAAGATCTTTATTGATACAGAATATGACAAAGTCGACTGAGAGTTAGGTACGGATCCATGAGTGATTAATATTTCCAACACTCCACCTTAATTATGAGCAAATGGGGATTCTTTTTTAAACAAAATTACAAAATGTTTCAGATCTCAGACTTGCTCTGTGCATGATAGATTTCATTGTGCAGAACGGGTCATTCCAAGATAACTACGCATATACTAGAATGTGTCCTTTGCCAATGGTTTTGTAAATATGTCTGCAAGTTGATCTTTAGACTTGCAAAATTCTAAACAAATTTCTTTGTTGTTCACCAACTCTCTTATAAAATGAAACCTTGTGTCGATGTTCTTGGTTCTCTTATGAAACACATGATTCTTTTTTAATTCTATGGCTGAATTGTTGTCACACAAGATGGTTGTATGTTCTTGATGGTTCTATGACAAGTTTTTTAACACTCTCCTCATCCAAACAGCTTGACATGCAACACTTGTCATTGTAACATACTATGCCTCAGCTGAAGACAAAGTTACTATGGGTTGTTTCTTTGAAGCCCATGAAACAACACCTGTACCAAAATGAAATGTGTACCCAGATGTGCTATTTCTATCATCTATGCTGCCTCCATTGTCACTGTTAGTGTATACAATGAGTTTAAAATTTTTCGAGCTTGAATACACAATGCCAAGGTCTTTTGTGCCACTTACATACCTCATAATTATCTTACCTTCTTGCCAATGTGAGTCTTTTGGTGACTCCATGAATATTGAGATTAGAGTTACACTATAAATAATGCATGTTCTTGTCACTGTTAAATACATAAGGCTGCCAACAAGCCTTTTGAACAGCGTAGGATATACAGTTGATCCTTCATCATCCTTCCTCAAGTTTAAACCTGTTATTACTGGTGTTCGGGTTGTCTTGAAATTAGACATATTAAATATTTTTAAAACTTCACTTGCATATTTTGACTGTGATATAAAAATACCACTTTTAGACTGCTGAAATTAAATGCCCAGAAAAACTTCATAAGCCCCAAGTCATTCATTTCAAATTCACTTTCCATGAATGCTTTAAAATATGCTATGCGAAAATCATGAGTAAATATTAAATCATCTACATACAGGAAGACAATTAACATCTTACCTTGTTCATCAACTTTGGTGTGCAATTCTAGTTCACTTTCACTTCTATGAAATCCATTTCCAATGAGATAGGAATCAATATGACTATACCAATATCTAGGAGCTTGCTTCAAACAATAGAGTTCATTTTTCAGCCTGTACACTTTATGCTCTTGACCTGGAACTTCATACCCTTGTGGCTATTCCACATATACTTCCTCTTCTATATATTCATTTAAGAATGCTGACTTGACATCCATTTGATAAATAGGCCATTTTGTGCAGCAATGGCCAAGAATGTTCTGATTGTATCCATGCATGCAATAAGTGCAAACGCTTCATTGAAGTCTATGCTAGGTTGTTGTGTGAACCCTCTTTCTACCATTCTTGTTTTGTGCTTCTACACATTCCCATCAACATCTTGCTTGGTCTTGTAAATCCATTTAAAACTGATTACATCCTTGTCTTTTGGTACATCGACCAGTTCCCATGTTTGGTTCTTCTCAATGCATTCTATTTCTTCATCCATGGCTTGTGCCCATACTTCTTCTTCTAAAACTTCTTCAAATGTTAGTGGATCATATATAAGAGAAAATAATGCAAAGAGAGAGAATGAATTAGGTGTACCAGTTTCATATATCTCATGCAGACTTCTTGTCTTCAACGGTTCTATTGATGTCGACCTTGACAAAATGCTTGATGGAGTCTGTTGTCCTCTTAGTGTGCTTTTCGGTGTAGCTTGAGCTGCTACTTGTGTCGATAGTCATTGTGTTGAACCATGTCATGGTGTCATGGGATTTGACAGTGCTGCGACAGGTTGACTTACATGTGTTGTCTGAACCACTTCCTTGACCATATCATCATTGTTGACATTCGACATAATCTTGACATTTGTGTCGACAGTTCCATCCCATGATTCATTCTCGACAAATTGAACATCTCGACTGATTATCACTTTCCTTGTGACAGGATCATACAATTTTCATGCTTTTGTTTCTTCTGAATAGCCGAAAAAAATAAATTTTTGTCCCTTCTTGTCTAGCTTCCTTCTTAGTTCATTTGGAACATGAGCATATGCAACACAACCACAAATTTTTAAATGAGAAACACTATGATTCATACCTCTCCATGCTTCTTGGGGAACCTTGTTCTTCACACTCTTTGTTGGACATCGGTTCATAATGTATACAACAGTTGCGACTGCTTCACCCCAATATTCATTCGGAAAATGCTTAGCTTCCAACATGTTGTGGTCCATCTCCATGATGGTTCTATTCTTTCTTTCGGAAATACCATTCTGCTGAGGTGTATACCGTGCAATAAATTTCTTTTGTATGCCATGGGTCTTGCAAAAATTTAGAAATTCATTTGAAACATATTCACCTCCTCTATCGGTCCTTTATATCTTGATGTGGTGTCCACTCTGGTTCTCCACAAGTGCCTTGAACTGCTGAAAAATAACTAAATGCATCAGATTTATGTTTCAAAAAATATACCCATGTTTTTCTTGAGTAGTCATCAATAAAAGTTAGAAAATATTTGCAGCCACCAATGGATGATATCTGCATTGGACCACAAATATCAGAGTGCACAATTTCAAGTGGTGTGCATGCTCCATAAGACTTTCCAACTCGAAAATTCTCTCTATGCTGCTTGCCAAAAATGCAACCTTCACAAACCCTCTCTGGTTTCTCGATCGATGGAAATCCTTTCACCATATTCTTTGTGTGCAGTAGATTCAGCCCACCAAAATTTAGATGTCCAAATATGAAATGCCACAACCAGGATTCATCTTGAACTTCTATCTGAAATGCAGCTTGAAAATTAGAGTTTCCATTTTCTTTCTTGTCGAGGAGCTCGACTATTTGTTTACTTTCTGCCTTGAATGCAGCTCCTGTATTTGTATTCCCTTTGATCTCAGGAACTATCCTCAATGGAAATAAGCGGTTGCTTGTCATTGGCACTTTTTCTATTAGCCGGTCACTTGGACGCCTGTCTTTGATCACACAGTGATCATATTCCATGTAGACTCTGTAGCCTTTTTGTATCAACTGTCCAATTCTTAACAAATTATGTTTCAGACCTTTGAAATTATAGACATCAGGGATATACTTACTCTCCCCCTGTTTGGTTAGAAAATCAACAGTGCATTTTCCTAAAAGAGTAACTAGGACATTGTTTCCAAGTGTAACATCAGTTTGAACTGAATTATCTAGACTGGAAAATAAATTTAAATTACCAGTCATGTGGTTGCTATAGCCTGAATCTAAGTACCATATGTCATGTGGAATTTCTTGAATAACATTGCATTCAAGTGGATATGTCGATGCCATTAACATTGCACTTGTTGAGTGATGGTGTTGGTCGACTAATTTGGGCTTTGCCTGCCTTGGTCATATTGTTTCTTCCTGTATTCATATGCATAATGACCAAATTTCTTATAGTAATGAAATTGAATTTTTGATTTATCAAACATCAGGCCACTTGGCTGACTTGGGTTCTGATTATCTCCTCTACCACTGACATTTGCAAGACTTCTGCCACATCCTCCTTTGGAAGAACTTCTTCCTCTCCCTCTGAATTTGTTTCTCCCCCTGCCTCTTCCATGGATTATGGATGACTGTGCTGCAAATGCACCTTCCAATGATGTCTGTGTTATGTTGAGTCTGTGTTCATGATTGATGAGTGAAGCTTGCAATTCATCAATGGTAAATGTCGACATGTATGTGTGTTCTTCTAAGGTCACAACCAAGTTTTCAAATCTTGGGGGAAGACTTCTGAGAATTCTTTCAACAACCCTTTGGTCTTCTATGTCTTCTCCATGAGATTTCAGTTGGTTTATAAAACCAACAACTCTAGTGTAGAATGTGTCTACAATCTCTAAATCTTTCATGGACAGAGATTCAAAATCTCTTCTTAGAATTTGCAACTTGGAAGTCTTTACCTTTCCCAAACCTTGATAGGATATATCCAATGTATCCCATGCATGCTTAGCATTATTTTTTGCTGCTACTCTTGGGAGTATGCTTTCATGCATAGATTGATGTCTGTAAAACAAAGCTTTTCCATCTTTCTTCCTATATTCCCTCAATACATATTTCTCAGCTTGTGTGAGATTGTTACATGATGTCATGTCTGATGGTTCTGCATAACCGTGCTGGACTATCTCCCAGACATCTTGAACTCTTAAAAAATCCTTCATAGTTAAAGACCAATATTCATAATTCTTTCCTGTAAAAATTGGAGTTTGCAATGAACTAGAAGTGGAAGCCATTTTTAATTTTTAATTAACTTTCCTTAGAAAATTACTTTTCCACCTTTTAAGACAATATTTATTTCCTAAACCTTGCTATGGCCTACCATTGTAAAGCATCCTGACTCCATGAGGGTGGTATGGGGGAGGGTAAATTACCCCATTGTGCTTCAAGGTTTCCCACTTACCCTCTTCTTTGACAACCTTTTTCAGTTCAAGCTTTGCTAATAGAGCTTTTGGAACTGAAGCCCCTCGGAAAGGAAGAGTGCTTTTAACATTCACACACTGAGCAAGAGGAACGTCATCAATGCCATCCTTACTATGTTCATCGGTGTCTTTCCTAACATATGATTCTATTTTCACTTTGGCCACAGGAAATACCCCTGATATCCTGGGCTTTTTGCTGGCAGAATTGCTCAGACTACTATCTGAAGGCCTCTTTTTGGAATTCATTTCAATGTTTACAGACCCAGTTTTCAATTTATCTAGTTTGGACCTTAATCCCAAAGGCTTCTGGTATTCAGAGTTGTCGTTATCCACTGTAAAATATTTGCTGAGTGGGTTTGTCAAATTCTTGATGGGAAACCCATCACACAAGTTCCTATCATCGTCTGAATCCAGTCTAAAAATTAAATACATTAGTCGCTTAGCTTCATCCTCTTCAAGGTTCAAGCTTGCCAACGAAATATCATTAGCTGATTGTTTCATGGAAGGATTTTGCACTACAGGAGTTGGCTTCTAATGCACTGGATCTCTTGTAACACACGCAAATTTTTTGGCCAGAAAAGTATCATCATCATCATCCAAATTCGGTCCAAAAATTAAATACATTAATTGCTTAGCTTAATCATCTTCAAGATTCAAGCTTACCGACTGAGAATTGTTAGATGATTGTTTC
>LPNX010173315.1:1027799-1039452 GCA_001517045.1 Pseudotsuga menziesii
TTTCTGAGATTTAGCAGATGATGGTGCCCTATTTTGGAAAGTGTTTAACTACATTGCATGGACTTGGTGTCATGTCTTAGCACCAACCACAATCAAGCATCCTACTTTGAAATCATCTACAACAATAGCTATTTAAAGAAATGATTTCTTATTAGAATGGTCCATGGCGGTTTCGGCAACAATACAACTGATCTCCCTCGACACACTCAGACAATTCAACTGATATGCCTCAGCCTAAGCACCCTCTAATGGTATTCAACTTCAAACACAAACATAATGTTTCACTTTTATACTAGTGTATCAAGATATAAAGATACCAAGATGAACTAAAGATACCAAGGCCTGGCTAAACCATTGGAAGATCAACGAAAATGTTGCATTACAAAATATTAATAACATTAAAAATATTGTTACTTCTAAGTTTAAAATGAAAATGTGGTGTGAGAAATATTTAGAGGCTAAAATAAAATTAAGATAGTATAAGGAGGTCATCAACCCTACTCTAGAAGATTAAAAGTATCTCTCTATTTTAACTAGTTCAAAGAAAAAAATTAATATATCCAAGATAAGGACGAACTCTCTTGAGCTCCATAGTGAAACACGTGGTTGGACAATTCCTAAAACTCCATGGGTGGAAAGGATATTCCATATCTGTGAGAATATGAACATTGAGGATGAAAATCAATTCCTCTTAGAGTGCCCTGCGTACACCCAGTTTAGATCTCAGTTTTATAATCTCCATTGCAATGCTGACCTTCCTATCCTTTTAACATGTCAAAATTATAGTGAGCCTGGGACGCTTCTCTCCAAGCTCTTTGAGCATAAGAATACAATTTTAAAACAAACTAAATAATTCATTTCTTTAGGTTCGATAGACCAAAGCTTTGGTCTCAGTGGACATTGACCATCATCATCATCATCATCTTATTGTCAAAAATGGAAAAATGTCGACCTCACATCATGAACTCTAAACATCACAAACAATGACATGTTTGTCACCTGTTTCTATATTATGGCATCACCATGAAATCCGACCATCAACTTTTGAATCTCACAAAAACCATGACATCTGATCATCATCTTTTTAATCTCATAAGACCATGACATGCTTTAGCTCGTTTCTTTTGAATCATTTAATTTGTTGAATCAAATCTCATCATCATCCCTAAAACAATGACATGCATGTTTTAGTTGGTTTCTATATTATTATAAATATTAAATTAGTTGATCAAAGAGAAGGTGAAAAAAAGTAAAATACCAATTAGTTCATTTGTGGATATAAAAGCCTAGATGTACTATTCACGAGGTTATTAGGTTATTACAAGATATCTCTTGCCACTTATACACTTTATTGGAAGATCTCATAGTCAACTTATACCTACCAACCTTTGATTGTAATCTTTTTTTCTAAAAATTTAATAAACTTTATCATTATAGATAAAGCTTAATATAATTCACAATTTATTTAACTTATAACTTATACTTATGATTGCAATTCTTTTTCTAAAAATTTAATGCACTTTATTATTATAGTTAAAGCTTAATATAATTCATAATCCATTAAATACAATCATTTAACTTATACCTACCTATGATTGCGATTCTTTTTTCCTGAAAATTTAATACACTTTATCATTATAGTTAAAGCTGAATATAATCCACAATCCATTAGATACAAGGAAAATTAAAATATAACATTTATATGCAAAAATATAAATTAATTAACTTACGTTTAATAAAATAACATTTGTATTTGGACGAATTAATAAATTTTGCGATCAAATTTGATTGAACTTGATATTTAATATTAATTCAAATATAATAAAGCACTACTCGTATTTTGACAAATTAATAAATTTTTATCATTACTTAGTATTATTTGTAGAGTACAAGTGAAAATTCCATTTTATACTCAAGTATATTTAAATATGATATTTGTTTAGTTATTTAAAGCATTATGAATATACTTTGAATATCCTGTATCTATAAATTTGATTAAGATATCTGCATGTTTTGTCCTATGTTGAACATGTGTGTACTGTCAATGCCACACATAAGTGTCTGTGCAACAAAATTGTATAGTTTTGATTACAATCTATGTTGGTGTGAATTTTCATGATGCACTCCACTAGATGTATATTAGTCTTAGAACATAAATTTAAATCAACAACGCTAAGATATGAGAAACACATATAGTAAGGGGCTTTCTACAGAGCAAGGAAACAAGACACAGATAATAGGGGGCTTGCTACAAAGAAAGGAAACAAGTCTGAGTATGCAACAAACGGAAAAACCATTTAGGGTACGCTAAGAATTCATTTAACCACTAATCCTAGGGCACATGATAAATAGTGTTGTGGACTAACATAGAACTAGTATATGGTTGTGTACTAAATTCCCAATGATAGTATACCTTATGTAGTTGCAATGGTAAGAACACATTTGGTGAAAAGAATTAAAGATTGGCTTGTGGAGTTGTTATAAATTTTTTCCCTTAAGGATAGTGTAGATTGAAATAAAATTTGTATATACATGCTTCGACCATGATGGAAACCACCATACATTGAGGAAAAATGTGAGTACACATGGAGCCTATACAATGGATCCATTATTTCCATTTTTAGAAAGATGTACATAAGTTGACTTGTTTTGGAGCAAGCGTGCTTGATTTTCATTGGAACTTGCGCCTGGTTAGCCTTCGCCTAGAGTTTATATAGAGCATGTGTGCAGTATATTCCACTTGCACTTGGTAGTTGATTTTCCTAGTTTTTGTGTGCTTGTAATTGATATGCTTTGATTTCACCTAAAGCATGCATGCATTGCTCACTCACCTGTGCAGAAAACATATGAATTGATGGTGACTTATCTGCCTATAAGTCAACAAAAACTATCGGTTTTATGACAAAACTATTGTTAAGGTGTTGTAATTAAATGTACAGTTAAAATAGTTTTCAGAAAATAGTTATATTCTAAGATAGACAAATATATCCCCTAGAGTTCATGATACAATGCTCAATTAGTCCACGTGTTTTCTATAGACAGTTCAAACAAGAAATTATTTTCTTCATATCTCTTTAAGCACAATATTGATTAATAAAGATAAAAATATCTTCAACTCTTTAATTTTACATTGGTGCCAAACAAAATAATAAAATTTACAAAACAAAAGTTTTTTATTTAGTGTTTAAGTGGTAAATAGAATATGCTAATATCGCATCAATTTATATGGCTCCATGGGAATTCAAGGAATATTTCCTAGCCCATTGTATGGAGATCATTTTAGCCATATATTGTTCTATTGTAAACATGAGTGGCTTAAAAGAGAATTTCTTTTCAATTAAAATAGTTCATATCATGTAGTGATTTTGTTTTTGTTAGTCATCACAAGTTATATTATGTCCAAAAGGATAGTCGATTACGCTCTGATACTTTGTTCTTTGGTGTAACCATGTTTAATCCGTTTTGAATACTCACAGGTTTTGGTTGAATGTAGATAATATTTATTTTTTCTTGAAGAGGAGTGTGTGCTTGATTTTCCTTGACCATTCTAGATAGTTGTCCTTTCCACTGAAAACCACTCCAACAAAGGAAACTAGAGAATGCATTTGAAAGAGAAAAATTCCTTCAATATAATATATGAAGGTGACAACACAATCTAGAAGATCTTAAATACAATGTTATGCAAGTTACACTACAATAAATTATAGTTCAATATATGTAATACGATGCATTCTCTCTAATGAATCTAAATTATTAAGATGCCCTAAAATCATGAGTTTGTATTTAGCTTTTGTTGATTGTACTATGCCATTCCCTTTCTTCTCTAAAAAAACATTAGAATCCATCCTCTAGCAGTAAAGGTTGACTATATGTACCACATACATGTATTATAGTTTTAGTCACCAAAGATTCATGAAATAAAAGGTCATCCCGAGGTGTTGGACTATAATATTTACATCAGAAATATAGGGTACCCTCCATTAGCCCAAGGACTAGATGGATGGACTAAAGTGGCATAGGAAGGTGTGTCTTGCAAAATTCTCTCTGGCCTTGCAACCTTTCTCGCAGAGTCCTTGCTTCTCTCTTTATAGTTGTTTCATCTCGAAGCATAACCTCAAATCCATGGGGAGGGGAGAAGTATGGAATGTTGTTTTATTTCCCTAGGTGGTGACAGACACAACCTAGGGAACAAAAAAATTCATCCATTGAATATATACCAAGATTAATATATTCCTTTTTATGGTCACAAAATCATTGGTACCGCAAAAATCGATCAATCTCTAAATACACAGATCAAAGAGTTGCTCCACCTCATTTACAAAAGAATTATAGACTCTACCTAAAGATTGATTTTAAGAAATAATAATTGGTTAAAGTGATAGATTTATTAAATAATTCAAATGAAATGCTGAATTAAACATTTTAACTCAAAGCACATATGGATTGAACCATTAAAATTTATTTAGAGGGAGAACAATCCAATGTTTCAAAATGGATTCCAGAATGCAATGGAGACATTGAATTTAGGGAGAGAGTTGCTTCAAGTGCAAGTCGATTTAGTATTGCAAATGAAGGGGAAAACCATACCTTTCGTCTAATGCCATCTTCAGAAATCTATATATCCCTCTTCAGAATTCTAAGTTTGTTGAAGTGATACCTAATTGATCCATTTTTTCTATGTATAGGTCAAATCATAAATCGCTAGCACAACGAGAATAGTATAATTCCATGCGAGGATGAACAAACTCTATGAACGTTTCAAAATCTGTAATCTGGCTTTACATCCACCTCCCACACAAATTTGTCTAGAAGGGACTTATTGAATATATTCTCAATGGAAACATCGTGGCATTTATACCAGGAAAATGAAATTCTTGGGTCCAAGTAACTGACTTTAAATGTTCCCTCATTTTGCTTAATGGTTGCGACAGAGTTAATACTCATCGTGGTTTTGAATGCTTAGCTCTGGTTTCTAAAGGATGCATTTTGGGATGGTCTATCTATAAAATTATTGGGTACTACATTTGAAATGTAATAAGGATTGGGGTTTTTCTTGTACGGTTTTAGTGCCTTTGGGCCGAATCTTTATTGTGTTCAGATTGTTAATGGGTACTCTATGTGGAAGACGAGACTGGGTAACTCTTGGTAGCTCCACCTATTTGTAAATAAGTTTATGTTTAAAGGAATGGGGCAGCACCATTGCATTCAATGGTGCAATACTGAGTTTAATCGACTGTCTAAAAGACCTTCTTGGTTTTGATAATGACTGTTTTTATATATAAACAATAAATGCATACTGTGTTGATTTCGTGGTTATTATTCTTATTAATGGACTGTGTGTAATCGAAATCATTGTTTGAGTTATTTGTATGGATGAATGCGTGACATCGTTGTTGGCTTTAGGGCCATGTCATATATGGAATTGACATTCCTTCCATTAGAGCTGTGATAGTGTATTAGTTAGAGATTTAATGTTTTGTGATTACGCTGTTTAATGGGAATATAAGGGTCAACTGTGGTATAACCCTGCGTTTAGCAGTCGTCGCTATTGGTAATCATTGACAGGTTTTACATTACTATTTAAAGTTGTAAATAAAAGGGTCATAGACTTGGGATGGAACCCCCCAAAGGATGCCGTGGCTATTGCATAGCATTGAGAGGGTTGTAGTTCTTGGTATTTAATTATTAAAATGAATTGGATATGTGAAAGGAAAAGGGCCATGGTTACAGTGTGTAAATTTATATGGGTCTTTTGACCACTGTGTATATAGTTGATTTATTCACATTATAGCCAGCGTATATATATAGCATGGCTTAGTGGAATGCTACAGCGTGAGGTAGAGGACCAAATAACGAATTATGTAAAAGAAGAGACCCTAAAAGAATTGATCTTGGGTCATTTAAGGTTGTGAGGGTATAAAATTATATGGATGTGATTTGGGCAAGGCGCCTACAGGAGTTGATCCAGCGACCTCTGTGTATTTATATTGGTTTTAAAATGATTTTTGTGCATAGAAGTATGGTTGATTATTGCGTTGGGATTTTAGTATGGCATGTTATTCTTATGATGTAGTTTGTAAATATTTAGAGGGTTCGATTTATTATACTTGTAATGGATTTATTATGTTGATAGTATCTTTACTACATATTATTTTGTAGATGTAGTTAATATAATAAAATGTGGTTTGATTTAATGTGGATTATTGTTTATCCTTGGTTCTTAGTAAAATTATATACACAGACCCTGAGAGGTCTTCGATGGTTATTCTTCTAGCTTTAATATTTTAAATTGGTGATTTTTCTTAAATATATAATACTGAGTTTATAATATTGCTTAATTAGAATATGGTTCTGTTTTTTTTTGTAAATAAAAGCATTGTATTACTGCAGAAAAACCGCTTTACATGGAGAAACAAAAAACTGGGCTGCTACTACCCATGCCTTCCCCAGCCTTGCCCCTACTACATCTAATCAGACCTAAACCTTCCCAACCCAAAAGAGGGAGATCCTTGACTATGTAGGGTTCAATCCCAAAGTTACAAACATAGCTGCAGAATTCCAACCTAACTAGACCTATTTGAAACTGGCCGCCAAGCATATTAAAAAAGGAGTTAGAACCTAAAAACAAACACCCAGAGAAAACTAAGGCATGGCCTGCCACCCTAGGCCAGAGTAGTGATCGAGGCGCAGGAACCCCATATATTGCACCAAAGGGTCTCCTCGCTGTGGGGGAATGATGCTTACATAGTACTAGTGACAACCATCCACCCGATGATTGAGTCCTTTTTTCGCTCGCTGCTCCAAATTGGGGCTATACATGGATATGCCTGCACGCGAAGTAATGTGGTCCACTTTGAGGTGCATCAACTTGCAATCCACAATGAGGGTCTCAATATTTTTTCTCATGGACCGGTACTCTTCATTGTGTTCCTTTGATGATCTGGATGACTCCGAGTCCCCCCCCTTTTTTGCCATCATCTCCTCCACTTTTGATTCATTTTTCATGGTCGCATGGGTTACCAGATTCATTAAAACCCAATAAATCATGACAAGACGATCATGGGTCAAGGCCCTCCCCATCATTGAGCTTGGATATGTGATCCATCCTTCAACCTCCTTGTCCACCGTCTCAATGGGAATCAACGATACTTTCTTCCACAAATCCTTCTCAATCCCCTCTGTAGCTTGACGCACAATTAGGAGAATTCGGTCAATAAAGAATTCCTTTGCTGCTTGAGCATGTAGCTGAGCTCAAGTGACCACTCCCTTGCCTCCCCAGGTCTTGAGTTTCCCCTTATTCCAGCGCTTGGTTTCCATGCTTCTCACACTCATCCTACCAAGACCACCCCTTAGCGGAGCCATTTTTCTCCTCACTCTCCCCATCCTTGCACACTTTCTATGCATTTTTCTCAAGCAGCCAACTTTCCACAAGCTTCTCAGCCTAATACTCTCAACCCTAAGTGCGCAAATGAGGAGCCAAGAACTCACCCTGAGATTAATAAACTAGAGGAGAATGGCCATGATAACGGTTCTGTATGGGATACTGATCTCCCAAATCATGCAATAACTCGCTTTTGTACTTGGCACGATTTGCATCATCATTCCCATCCTCATTTCTGGATCACCATCCTATGAAAAACTATCCTATCATTCCTATCAATCCTTTCGATGTACTCCGGGTTAATTTTTGAAGGTTCATCCCAGATTAACATAATATTGAGCTGCATGACTATGTGTGTCGCTCAGTTGGATCCCCGGTCGATTCACTATGCCTCTTGCCTCTGTCTCGATCTTCCATCATAGCCTCCATCACCTGTCCTCCCATTACCACATCCAGAGCTGCTAGCTATCGACAACTAGGCATCGATTGCTCTGCCTCAAAGTCCTCCAACCTACCCAACCTGCGGGACCCCCTTTCCTCGACCCCAACATTCGCCAGCAGATCTGCCACCTTGTTCGCATCTCGTCTCACATGGTGAAAGGACATTGCTGGATGAGATAGGATGAAAGAATAAAGGAATTCCAGTCTGTTGGCTAGGTAACAACTCGATGACACCTTTTTCGTCGATCTCCCATGGCTTAGATGCTTGGCCATCTGAACGAGGATGTGAGAGTCTCCTTCCACCATTGTAGGCATTCATACTTCCCTGATGACTATCCTAACACCTTGGAGCATGCCTTCCTAGTCTGCTGAA
This sequence comes from Pseudotsuga menziesii, assembly GCA_001517045.1. Taxonomy (NCBI): domain Eukaryota; kingdom Viridiplantae; phylum Streptophyta; class Pinopsida; order Pinales; family Pinaceae; genus Pseudotsuga; species Pseudotsuga menziesii. The sequence goes on from LPNX010173315.1 coordinate 1,035,995, forward strand.
TTGTTAGTCTCTTCCTCACTCGAACCAAAGAAGATATGCAATATTTCTCCCTCTGAGTTTCTGTAGGTTCCCCCAAATTCTACTTCTCCTGGGTTGCCCTTGACCGCACCATCAAAATTTAGCTTGTATACCTGTCGGGGGGGAGGAAGCCACACATTTGGGCTTGCAATTCCACAGGTATCGATCCTCTCATGAAGACCATCTAGTATTGCCTTGTTCAATCCACATTCCTCTACTATTCTCTTCTCGAGACCTGAAAAAACTTTGTCATCCTCACTCCACTGCATGCTACGGATGGTCTCCGGGAGGTTCGAAGTCAGGGTCTTCCAAACATCCTTTGAGGAATGGAGCTTGTCATGGAAGATTCTTCCATCGCATCCTTCCAGACTACCCACATGACGCTTCCTAGAAATGTTTTCCATAAGGTGCATATAATATTATTTTTGAAAGTATTTGCATGCCATTCTTTTAGGGTTTGGCCTGAATCCCCTCTGCTTTTGTTTCTTTTCTAGAATAATTGCGCTCCTCTATCCCAAAGGTCTGAAGTGAAGGGGCAAGTGTCTAGCAAATGATTCATGCTCTCCTCCTGGCAAGAGCAGAGAACACATCGAGATGGGCCTTGAATTCCCATCCAATGTAAATTCTCCCCCGTTAGAATCCTGCGTCTGACAACTAAGCAGTAGAATGTGGCCACTTTTGGCCATGGTTTTGTTTTCCATATTTTCACCTAGATCTCGTCTTCCTCGACTTGGTTTCTAATTCTGATATTGTAGGATGCCTTAATGCTAAAAGTTCCTTTTTGGAAGTAGCCCCAGTGAAGGAAATCCTCCCCTTATTTAAGCAGGATGCAATGCTCCTAGAGCTCAACCATAAAGGCTCTGATATCAACCTACGGGACCTCTTCATCTCCTCTAACTGGGGCCTCCCATCGGCACTAGTCTTCATGGGTCCCAATGTCCTAGTATTGATTGAATTTTTTCTGCCTTCCTCCAGGCCTCTGGCTCTGATGTGCCGCCATCGAGGATAATTCCTTAGTTTGGGTAACCAATTCCATGAATCATCCTAGAAGTGGGATACGTTCCCTTCTTTAATCTCCCAGAAGTTGTGCTCTTTAATTATTTGTCGACCCGCCGGCGCTTTTTTCCAAATGTGAGAATCCTGCAGGGTCGCATTATATCTTATCAGCTAAGACTTAGGTCTATCTCTTGCATATTTTATGTGCTAGATTTTTTCCCATGGTTCCTGCAAATAGTTACACCACTGCCACCATATCTTAGCTCCCTGAATTTCTCTCATGATTTCAGGATCACGAAGGTTGAGGCCTCCTTTCTCCTTAGGGTTGCACACCTACTCCTAGCTAACCAACGAGAATTTTACCTTGGATTCCCTTCCATCCCATAAGAAATTCCTCTGAATGCTTCAAATCTCTCGAAGGATAGACTTAGGGGCCGAAAGAACTGAAAAAAGATACACAAGCATGGCCTGAAAGACCGACTTGACCAGGACTAATCTACTTGGAAAATTCAGGGGTTTAAGGGTCTAGTTTGTTAATCTAGCTTTAATACTATCTAGAAGATCTTGCCAAGACACCTTTTGAATAGTTCCCTACCCTAAGGGAACCCCCAGGTATTTGGAAGGAATGATCCCCTTAGAGAAACCTAGAATCCTACCAATGTTTCTCTGAGTGACGGTGAGAGTATTAAATAAAAATACCTAAAATTTTTTTGGATTAAAAGCCAGTCCTGACACTTTAGCAAATAACGATATAACCAATTTGAAGGCATGGGCCTCTTAGACTGAAGGGTGCCCCATTAGCATCGTATCATCCATGAATTGTTGATGATTATGTTTTTCCATATCTTTGTGAAGCGCCAGTCCCCTGATCTTGCCTACTCCTGCTTGGGATTGGATGAGCTTTCTTAACCCTTCAGCAACCAAAATGAAGAGGAACGGGGAGAGCAGATCCCCCTGTCTAATCCCCCTTGTGGGGGAAAATAGCTTTGAGGGGGATCCATTCAAAAGGATGGAATAGAAAGGAGAGCAGACCAAGTCCATCACCCATTCTACCCACTCTGGACTGAAGCGATGAGCCTTCAAAATTGCCTCCAGATATTGCCAGCTGAGCTTGTCGTAGGCCTTGGAAATGTCCAGTTTGATGAGCATTCCTGGAAGTTTAGTGTACTTAAAAGAATGGGTGACCTCATGGACTGCTATGATGCCATCCATGATCTATCTACCTTCCACAAAACCCGACTGCTCTAGACTAATCAACCCTAGGAGGAGAGCTTTTAGGTGATTCACGATCACTTTTGTAATTATCTTGTATATCACATTGCATAGAGCTATCTTCCTGAATTTTTCTGGTGAATCTGCCCCCTCTCCTTTGGGAATTAAATAAAGGAAGGTCGCATTAAAATCCTTGAGCACCACTCGCTTGCTCCTGGATTCCTCCACAATGGCCCAGACTTCCTCCTTAATCATTTCCCAAAAGAAGTGAAAGAAGTTGGTGGTGAATCCATCTGGGCCCAAAGCCTTCCCCTAGGCCATCTGGCTCATGGCTTCCTCAACCACCTGCATGGAGATGGTTTTATTCAAATTCTCATTATCCTCCCTAGAAACAGACCTAGGAATTAGATCAATGATCTGAGCTATTTCTTGCTCCCTCGAATTATTATCCTTGGTTAATATTCCCTTGAAGTAGCTCGATAGTTTCTCCTCAACCTCTTCCCTAGTTTCCACCTGGGTCCTATCAACCCTCTTGATATTGTATATCTTTGTGCCCAATCTGTTACGAACCACCGAATTATGGAAGAATTTGGTATTTTTCTCCCCCTCCTACAACCATTGATCCAATATTTCTGCTTCCAAAAAATATCCTCCTATCTCTCCCAGGCTTCTAGCTGGGTGAGCAGTTATTTTTCTTTTTCTTTCATCCCCATGTCCGATCCCAAGTCCATCCCTTTTTTCTGGAGAATTTCAATGTCCTAGATGAGCCTTTTCTTGTCAGAAAATATATTACCAAATTACTCCTTGTTTCACATGCGGATCTTATCTTTCAGAGCCTTAAGCTTCTGCTGAAAGTTGTACATTCTAGTCCCTCCTATGATATCCAGCTCCTAGCACCACTGGTGAACCAGTCCTTTGAAGTTTTTGTGCTCCAACCAAAACTGCTCAAAGCGGAATGGCTTGCGTAGGAAGGCATTCATTATATCCCAGTTGAGACAAATTGGCCAGTGATTTGAGCCTGCTATTGGAAGAACATTTTTTTAGATCTCTCCTGAACCCACAGGGACTTCACTTAGTGAACATCTCACATAGCACGTACGATTGTGGGATATTAAAGAATACCCTTAATTTCCAGAGATATTGACCCAAACTCTTTTTGCTGAAACCCCCTCCAAATACTTAAAACCTCCTCCCCACCCCTTTTTATACCTCAATCCTAATAAACCACCCTT
>LPNX010173322.1:13497-24833 GCA_001517045.1 Pseudotsuga menziesii
AAATAAATGCATATATGAGGATACAAAATGCATTTTTGGCGTTGAACCAGAATATCAGTGGGGGGAGATCTATAGACTGATCACCCGAAGAGAGGTCCCCGACATAGGACCGGAGGAGGAATCTATATATGCAAACATTGAAAGATCTAGACTTATGAGGGTAGCCACCATACCAGAGCTATTCCCATGCTCTGAGGTAATCGGATGGATTCTGCCTCGGGCAGATGTCACAACCATGATCCTGGAAAATGTCAATGAGCAGGGCTATGCTGCATATAGCCCTAGATATGTAGCTTTGGCTTACCACCTGCTAGAAGCTAAAGTGTTTGTGTCTGATGACTAGTTAAATAACATAAGAATGGACCTTATAGAAACCATGAAAAGAATGATGTTAACTGGGAAGCACTTTAGAACCAGAGTAACAGGCGATTACGATACTGCAAGTTTGAGGGCTCCATACAGATTCATAGCCATAACATAAGAAGGGACCTTATAGAAACCATGAAAAGAATGATGTTAACTGGGAAGCACTTTAGAACCAGAGTAACAGGCGATTACGATACTGCAAGTTTGAGGGCTCCATACAGATTCATAGCCCTGATGTTCAACAGAATTTTTCGAAGAGCTCATGGCAGATTGTTCAAACTAGAATGGATCCCAATCATGTTTCATGTTGCAACCCAGGGAACAATCTTTAACTGGGCCAGCCTGGTCTCCAACAGTCTTTCTGTCTGTTTGGCCTCAGCCTTGGGAGGAGAAGCCCAGAAAAGGTCTGAGTTTTATATGAGTTCAATACTCATAGATTGTATACTATGCAACCAGCCCTTCNAGTATTTCTGTCTGTTTGGCCTCAGCCTTGGGAGGAGAAGCCCAGAAAAGGTCTGAGTTTTATATGAGTTCAATACTCATAGATTGTATACTATGCAACCAGCCCTTCCTCGGTCTCAGGTGCATCTGGGACAGAGAAAGGATGCATGTCTATGCTGCTTACAAACCATTGTGGACGCATAAGTATCATAGCCATTACAGGGAAGTCTGTGAGAACTTCCTAATGCCTCTGTACACACTCATCTTTCTGAAGGAGTGTGATTGTATGTTGGAAGAAGCCATGCAAGTAATAGAAGATTATGCAGACTATTACCTAACTGAAAATGGCATGTACTTCAGAATGTTCGGAGGGACGAGAGCACCTTCCTTGCTGCCCAAGTACGCAACTGATTACATTGTCCATAAGGAGGCAGTTAGGCAAGTTTTCATAGGTAGTTTTCTGTTTGAACACAAGAAGACTGCTTACCCTCCTTTGCCATTCAAGCTAGGAAGCTACAGGTTGACCAAAGTGAAGCAAGCTGAGGAATTCATTGCAGAACTGGAGAGGTTCCATTTTGGAGAGATGCCCTACCACCGAAATGACTCTCAAGGAAAAGTTGTTGAACATTGCAAGGAGAACAAGGTTCATTTTGAATACACTCACCATTTTGATATGGAATAATCTGTCTTCCGGAATGCCCCTAACATGACAGCCCTAAAGAGAAGGTTCAAGCAAAAGATCACTACTAAAGGTGGAAAAAGGGATGAGCAAGCTAGAGCTGAAGAAGAGGCGAAGAGAAGACAGGAGGAGGCCCAGAGGCTAGCAAAGGAAGCTGCAGGATGGCTGCACAGTGAGGACGAAGGAAAGAGAAAAGCTGCTCAAGAAGCAGCCGAGAAAGCAAAAGAAGCAGCTGAGAAAGCCTAGGCAGCAACTAAGGAAGCAGCGGAAGCATCCATGAGAGAAGAAAAGGAAGCAAAGAGAACGCTTGATGAGGAGCTACAAAAGGAGGAAGCAGCAAGGTTGAAACTGACACAGATAGAAATAGAACAGTCAGTTGTTGATCAAGCTGTAGGGAAGACTCAGGACACAGAAAAATCAGAGGCCCAGGACCCACAAGTTCCTGCTACCAGCACACCAGGGGTCCCCACACTCAAGTTGGTGCCTTTTGTTCAAAAGAAGGGGGAAGAAATCCCTGACTTAAACACTGTCTTCTATGATAGGGCAATAGAAAGGATCATAAAGAGAACGGAGAGAAAAGTTGAGTCAGGAGGCTTGCCCGGAAAGATGATCACTGATACACCTGTGGCGCTGGGAGCGAATCGAGACCCGAGATTTATATTGAGAGCTGGGGCTGCAATGATTAGTGCCTCAAAATATAATTTGGACAAGGTATTAACTGACTTGGAGTCATCAAAGAAATCATCCGCTCAGTTGAAGGATACCTTGAGGAAAGAAAGGGAAGAAGGAAATAGGTTGAAACGAAAATATGAAGACATGCAAAGGACGATGAAGACTGCTGAAGCTGAAATGCAGGCCCTCCAGGTAGAGAGACAGGTTAGAGAAACTACACAAGAATGCCTGGAGAAGGTGAAGATAGAATATCAGGAGTTGAGAAAGGAGAAGGAGTAGCTGCTGCAAAAAATTGAAGAGCTGGAAGAGCAGCAAAGGATTATCTTACAAGCCGGTGATTTGCACACCCAAGAACAGAATAAGAAGCATCAAGAGGAGATTGCCTCTCTGACAGCTGCTCTGGGAGAAGCAAGGGAACAGTGGGTCAACCTCCAGCCATTCAAATAACATGTCTTGGCTCAGAAAGCTAAGACGCTGTAGCTATAGACTACTATGGAGGAAGAGAGGTGCAAAATCCTGCAGATAAATAGCCGGTTAGAGGAGATCATGGACACCTCTTCATACTTTGTAGACAGATCTCAGGACATCCTTGAAGTCCTAACTGCAATGATGACAAGGATGGAAAACAATGAGGAAATCCCAGCAGAGCTGCCAGCAAAGGATAAGCAAGCCTTCAAGCGGGACTATGACTTAATAGAATTTGCTATTAAGACCGCAGAGGATTTTAAGAAAACAGTCAGGAAGACAAAGGNAGGATGACAAGGATGGAAAACAATGAGGAAATCCCAGCAGAGATGCCAGCAAAGGATAAGCAAGCCTTCAAGCGGGACTATGACTTAATAGAATTTGCTATTAAGACCGCAGAGGATTTTAAGAAAACAGTCAGGAAGACAAAGGGGTTATGCACCAAATTCTTTATGAGAATTCTCAATACTTACAATCGGTGCCAAGTAGAGGCTAAGCAAAGGCTGGAGGCATTCCCAGATCACCACGTATTTGCAGAGCTGCTGCAGAAGAGGTACCAGGAGGAAGAAGCTAGGGTATGAGACATTCAAGCCCTGGATGATCAGATCTTGAAAAGCCAAGTAGATCATTTAGCCATTAGTGTATAGCTCCTAGAAGACCAGCTTCTATTGAGTGAAGCCAGAATCGAGGCCATAAGAAACCAAGATGAAAAGTTTGAGATTAATATCCAGTTTTTGGATCGCCATTAGTGTATAGCTCCTAGAAGACCAGCTTCTATTGAGTGAAGCCAGAATCGAGGCCATAAGAAACCAAGATGAAAAGTTTGAGATTAATATCCAGTTTTTGGATCCTTGTGCTTTTGAAGGCCTTGCTGCTGAAGCCTCCACTTGGAAGAAGTTTCTAGATTCCCAAGTGGGACCCTCCTCGTAAGTGATTGGGAAATTTTTGTATTTTGTAGACATTTTGGAAAATATTTGGAAAAAGGAAAGCGTTGGGAAATGAAGGGTTGGGAAGCCCAAAGGTTACTTTGGGCATCCCAACCATCACATCCTTGATTGTATAAATGTAACAATTTTTAGAAGGGAAGGGGGGATTTTTCCCAGTTAGACTGGAAATGAATGTTGTAAGAAGAACTANGCCCAACCATCACATCCTTGATTGTATAAATGTAACAATTTTTAGAAGGGAAGGGGGGATTTTTCCCAGTTAGACTGGAAATGAATGTTGTAAGAAGAACTACTTCTCTTTGCAATAAAGAATGTTGGTTTTCCTGTTGGAGAAAGATGTGTGAAATTTCCTAATGTTATGCAATGGATAGCAGAAAGATGAACTATTTTATTTTTCAGCTTGTGTCCATGAATCATGAGATCGTTCTAACTCTATGACCTATGTCTTGTTTGAATGATTTCTGATTTATTTTGTGGAATGTTCACCATGAGTAATGTATGTTGCTTACATAACAATTAGCTATCTGATAGTTAGAATATTTTCACTCATTCATGTGTTGTAAGTATGAATATCAACTATCTTTAATTTCTGTTATAATACATGGATAATGCACATTACTCATAAATAAACTACGTTTCAGCTCCCCAGGGATAGGTAGATAGATATATAGTTAATTCATTTCATTGCTGCATATGTGATTCAGATTTTGGTGAGTCTAAGACGAGAGGTAAGAACCTGCGCATCACATTGTGACTGCTCCCAACATCCTTCACCACCCTGCATGGTTAGTTAGATACTTGCATCTCATACTTAAGTCAAAAATACAAATTCCGGTGGACCGGGCCGTAACCAGTAAAGCCTTTATTTTGTTACCTGACCTAGGGTAGCCAGACCGCAAACCGGACGGATTCCCTATACCAAACAGTCAATGGGCTAGTTGGGAACATTGATTGGGGAGAATCCCTTTTTTTTGTTGCCTACGAATTTCCAGGCCTCAACACTTCTAAAACCACTTATGTGTACATGTGAAATAATGGTATTTGTTGTGAAAGAATTGAAAAAAATGTTTAACCAAGTTACACTAAATTACATATATACAAACTAAGTGTATTATAGTATGAGTAGTTCTAGAGTTTTCCAGTGAAATTAGAGAATGGTTGATGAATATATATAATAATATAGTGCATAATATTCTAGCATAATATCCACTTCTAAATGAATAGGCATATATAGCCTTATCATTGCACTTATTTTCTTCATATTTTGTATAGCCTTATCTATCCTTTCATCGATTTTAATATGATTTTAATTTCATATTCATATATGGTCATTTTCATAGTTTTCAAATTACAATTTTACATTACATTATGATAATGATGATAATTACATTACAGTTACATTAAACAATTTTACAATTACAATTACATTACATCACAATCATGTACAAATGACTAGGAATCATATGGCGTTAAGCATTGGCGACAATGATGATCTCAAAGAAAATCAACAATTATAATTACAATCACATTAACGTGCATACACACCAACCTTACATCAATGGTACAGTGAGGTAGAGTAAATACAAATACAATTTTACATTGCATTATGTTAATGATGATAATTACATGTTACAATCACAATTACATTAAACAATTATAGTTACAATTACATTACAATCATGTACAAATGACTTGGAATCATATGGATTTAAGCATTGATGACAATGATGATCTCAAAGAAAATCAACAATTACAATTAGAATCATAATTACAGTTACAATCACATTACAATCACTTTACAATTTATTTAAGGTAAGGTAGAATAACATATTTTACTTAATAACCTAATTTACTTAATAACATTTGGTTTGGGACATAAGTCTCATCCGTAACAACTGTGGCAAGTACTTGGTATTTTCCCTAAAACTCATTATCAGGAGTACCACAGGAACCATGAAGTAGCTAGCCATTGAGAGGACCTATCAAATGAAAAGGGCAACAACTCCTACTGAATTGACTAGATTCCCATCTGTGAGGAAAACCAAAGAGCTGTCATTTGTGGCCAAGCAGTTTAGCCATTGAGAGGACCTATCAAGTGAAAAGGGCAACAACTCCTACTGAATTGACTAGATTCCCATCTGTGAGGAAAACCAAAGAGCTGTCATTTGTGGCCAAGCAGTTAACAGTTTTACTTACACCATGATGTGAGGGGTACTTCTCCAATACTCAATCCTAAGAAAACCTTGGTGGCCAAGTGAATACCTTTGAACCATTAGGAATCCAATTTAAACCAGGGTCCATATTCATCTCTAGTTACTACAACAACCATCATTCCTCCATATTCAAGCTTATATAATTTATTTGTTGTTTTTTTAACCGACAATGACAATATGATAAGTAAACATAAAATTTTATTATTAAGCTTTCATTTATTTGTATTTATTCCAAGAGCTTGTATTTATTTTTGAGCTTGTATTTATTTATTGCTAGATCCTAACCAGTCATCATAGGATCATGGGCCCTTTGATTTCTCAAGAGTAATTGGGAGCTTCAATGACATTGGAATGGTTGCTAATTGTTTAAGAGGATTGGATGATGCCACTCAAGAAGAGTTCAGGAACCCGACCCCTGATCGGAAAATCAGAGATCATGTTAGTAACATACTCAAGTTGTACTTTGAAGAAAAATTAGTGAGTACACAATCCAAAATCCTACATGGATTGATAAAAAACAAAAAATTGAAGTGTGCCACAAAGTTGTTGGGTTTTAAGGATGTTAAAAATAAAAATGCATGTGAGAATGTCANACACAAACCAAAATCCTACATGGATTGATAAAAAACAAAAAATTGAAGTGTGCCACAAAGTTGTTGGGTTTTAAGGATGTTAAAAATAAAAATGCATGTGAGAATGTCATTGAAAATGTAACAAGTGCACTATTAGCATTTGGAAAGTGAAGAAAACCAATATCAACATTGTACGTAGGGAAATTACAACTGCTATTGTGGCATGAAGCACCTCAAGAAATCGAATGGTCGCAACAATATCAAATCTACTCCACGTTTCAAGAAAAGCACTGCACAAATACACTAAATTTAGGGTAAAGATAGATGAAAAGGATGAAACTTCTTGTTGTGCTCATATATGCAAAGAATCATATAAATAAAGGATGGAAGAGGGAATCAAAGAGGATGATATTCCTATTTCAGAATTCATGGACAAGTTTCAAAGTCATATTTACAAATACATTAAACACTCCCACAGGTCCAGGTGGCAAGCTTTATGATTTAACCATTTTCGTGTGGTTTTTGAGCCAGGCACAATCCTATAGGTGGTAGACTTTACTGAGAATTACACATTTTCTCCTCAGAGAGAGATACAAAGTGAGTATTATCACTCCAACCAGGTGTCCATATTCAAACATGTATTGTATAGACATGCTCAAGTGAGCATTGATGGTAGGGATAACACTCATCAGTCACGCGATGTGATCAAGGAATACAATTTTTATGTTAGTGATGATCATGAGCATGACACATTGTTTATTCAACAATTCTTTGGGTTGATTTATGATTCATTCAAAAATAATGGGGTGTGATTTACAGAACACTAGATTTGGTCAGATGGTTGTGTGAGGTAGTTCAAATCAGCATGCTCATTTTATTGGTTGAGTCTTCTTCACAAAGAGACATGTATTTGACACACCTAGATATTTTTTGAAACGGGGCATGGAAATGGTGAGCATCATCACGCATGTGCATGCATGAAACTAGCACTTTAGAGGTACCAGATGAGTCATAATGCATCTCGAATCAAGTGCTCAGAAGAAGTAGTTGATTGGTGCACACAAAATTTTGGGTCACCAAGGTCATGAACAAGTAAGGCCGGTGTGCAGGTAGGAACAAAAAATTAATTGTAATTTAATAAATGTGTTTGTATTATTATATATCTAAATATGATGTTTTTTATTCGATGCAGGTTTTTTTTGGATGTTTCCCTTGGATATGTGAATAGATCCATGCCATGGTATTGTGATACGATACACGGTGTGAGAGAACTACATTCAGTTTGTAGTAAAGACATGGGAAACATATTTTCCATTGAAACAAGGAAGTATGCATGTTTCTATGAGTTCTACATTAACACCAATGGACTGGGGTTTGATCATTGCATGAACGATGCATATGTCAAACAACAGAAATATGTCCCTCTTAATCCAAAGGGGCCACATCTAATTTCAACATGGCAAGAGATGCACACTAACGAGGTAGTGGTTTCACTAGATCATGATCAGGTTTCTTATTTGGTTAAGCAAGGTACATGATACTTGATTGAATGTTTAAACCTCTAGTCTTGTACACATGCATATATATATTTAATATTTGTGTAATATTTGAAAATCTTGATGAAGGTGATGTATTTCTTGTAATTTCACCACTGGGAAATGACGATCATGTGGCATACTTTTCTATGCGGTGTACACAAATCAAAAGAAGATTGGTGCGACCCTTTGTCGATGGAGAGTTCTCATACCAAGTTGGTGACCTATTTGTGACGGGCCACATTTTTAAAAAAGTGAGAAGAAAAGGTGACTATATTATTTATAGAGATTTCATGCCTGAATATATATCTTGTCAGTATAGTCATTTGGTGGTGGCATCTCGGATACATCTCATTAAAATCAAGGTGAAGAGAGGTGAACCAAAGAGATGGAAGATGTCAGTATCTGACCATGATCGTATTATGGATACATGCACTCCTATAACCCATTGGCTAGGTTAATGAAACTTATATGCCACTTTTGTTACATTGCAATAGTTGAGATGCTTTTGAAATGTAGCAAATCAAAATTTCTTCTGAAATACGAAATGAAATTTTACATTGTAGTTGTAATTTGCAACTAGTATATCTTACATTGTAAAATTGTAAATTTTGTAAACCTGTAATTTATTAAATTGGAAAATTGTACAATTTTGTAAGATTGTATAAAATTAATGATTTTTAAATAACATTGAGATTGTCAAATATTAATAACTTTAAACTATAATTGAAAATAATTAAAACATTTAACAAACCATCATGTTAAAAAATAAGTATATATATATATATATATATATATATCATTAATCATAAAGTACAAAATGATAAAGTCCAAAATAATAATGTCCACAAATAATAGTCTACAAAATAATAAAGTCCAAAATAATAACATCCACAAATAATAGTCTACAAATCACTCCTATGCCATTGATCAAGAGATCGACCATCATGGACACTACTGCCAGCTGCAGTATTCCCCTGGTCTTGCTCATGCACATCAAAAGTAAAATTGCCTAGGTCTGAGAACTGTAGAAGTTAAAACCGTTAACTCTACAAGTCAGTTACATACCACATATTTAAATTACGTGTAGAATGTGAGAAAACATTAATTATATATATGAAACACAGATCTATGAAGTCACCTCACTTGAGTCGAGTGTTAGGTTTCGGAGGTTGGGTATCTGCCAAGACGAGCCGTCATCAAAACCTGGTCAATGACCGGCATCCCACTCATCCATAAACATCACAACGGCTTCAATGCCCTCATCTGTAGCTTCCTGTGTTTGTGTCTATTTCCATGACATGAATATAGTTNCCTGGTCGATGACCGGCATCCCACTCATCCATAAACATCACAACGGCTTCAATGCCCTCATCTGTAGCTTCCTGTGTTTGTGTCTATTTCCATGACATGAATATAGTTATATTAATTAATTACAATTTTAACTTGATAATTTCAATTTGAACATGGAAATTATAATCTGAACATAAATGTGCAAACAATTTGAACATAAATAACTAGTACCTCATCAATTGGCATGTCATGAGTATGACTCGAGCAAGGCTTTGTAGAATCATGTACAATTACCTTGCCTCTATCCTATCAAATTTAGGATGACAGTTAACACATACCTCATCGATGTGTGCAGATGAAACTATAGTAGGCCCTCGAACAGATGCATCACTGCCAAACAGGACCTNATCATATCAAATTTAGGATGACAGTTAACACATACCTCATCGATGTGTGCAGATGAAACTATAGTAGGCCCTCGAACAGATGCATCACTGCCAAACAGGACCTCCATGAAATTGGGCTCGTTCATGGAGGTCTAACCCAAAGAAAAGTATTAGTTAAAAAAAGATTCATTTGAGGATACATTACAATCATGAAAATCAAATGATGACAATAAAGATATACATTTCCAATTAGTCGAGGCCTGCATCTATGATGCAGTTTAAAATATTCATGGCGAGCCATGATAGCATACTCCAGCATTGTCTTGTGATCAATAATGTTGAGAACATCATAGACCATCCATTGTAACTCATGCTCCATAAGTGCAGTGGGTTCCCTGTGTCTCTCTTCCTGCACAGCCATCATGGTACCATGGAATGCCTTGCATGTCGCATCTGCCAATGCACCACGCTCCTTAGTCACTAGCTGAGATGACTCAGCTACATCATCTATACTAAGCATGGTCCTAGACGCGAAAACTACCAAAGGCTATGGATTTGGGTGAGCTCCAGGGTCTCTCCTAGCCCCAGGACGCACATGACAGAGTCCCCCACCAGCACCATAAAAGCTGGATGACGAGTGTCAAAAACCCAAAAATTTCACAAAAATTAAAAAAATTTAAGATAACATAAAATGCTGAATATGCAGTTTACTAATAGCTAATGGTTAGCAGAAAATGAAATAGTCCAACGATTATTACTATACACTTTCAAATTACATTAACTAAAGTAGCTTCTTTTTTGTAACGTAAATAAGGTTTACTTGCATACTATTTTCTTTCAGTTTAGTAATAAGTCTACTTTATGGCAAGTAGGTGGAATCTAACTTTGAATCATGGTCTTACTTAACATTTATGCTAATGCAAATGGATTGCTGGTTCTTACAAGTTTAACGGGTACGATCGAACAAATAAATGTTTTAATTCATAAGGTAGCAAGAAGTATTTATGTTTGCAAATAATATGCTAGTAAATTAAGGTGATAAATCTTAGGCAACTTCAGTGAGGTAAAGTAATTTATCTTCTATAGTTTGTCTTGTAAGCAGAGTTTAGAGATATGAGTTGCTTTCTTTATTAAGATTAGGGACACCAAAGATACTTACTGTGACCTCTAAGCTCGTAATCTTTGTTGTATATTTATTTCTATTTTAACATGCTTATCTCGGAAATGTTATATTTATTCATATTATTCATTTTTATTCATGAAAGAGATTTTATCAATATTGATATTAAATATTCTCAATAGAATATATTTTTTGATTTTATTTTTAAGTGACTAGTTATGGAAATTATCAACCTGTTACTTATATGTAAAAAAAAATAGTTGCTCACTAACGAGTTGTCAACTTTATTACTTACATTAACATCATACTGCATGTACTATTGTGACCACATACATTACCGTATTATTTACTAAAGTACCAATATGATCGTTATTTGCATTCTATAGGGATCTTACTGCATGGAAATCTCCTTGACATTATAAGCTTTATTATTGTAAAAATAACTGCATCATTTCAAGATGGACTACTATTTAACCTTAGTTCCTAAATATAAGTCAATCAGAGTCGTTTCAATGATTATAGACTTGAGCATGGTTATTCCATTGGAATTTACTATTACCATAATGCCTCTCTTATATTAAGTTAATATTTATAGTAGCTATTATGGTAGATCTTTCTACTATGATCAAAATTCTTCACTATGCTAA
>LPNX010173394.1:8154-49769 GCA_001517045.1 Pseudotsuga menziesii
CAATAATCTAGTACAGTAAGGGATAACGAGACCTATAATACCTGCACAGAATTGGCAATAAATGCCAGACGTTACAAGAGATCCCGTACACCAATAGATTTAAGCCCATGCACTCCTTCATAACCACTAGCTGCACTTCGATTTTGAGGACCTTCTCTACAATATTCTGCTCTGTCACCAGGTGAGGATAAGGATGATATGTCTAGTATGACAACAACCGTGCCTGTGAATATCACCCTGAAATAGAAAATAGCATGAACTCAATAGCTGCAGACAGAAGAGAGGACTCAACATATTTAAAACATGGATGGAGTTAAAATGAAGTAAACGATTTCAAACAATTCATAACTGTATGCATTTGTATTAACTATTAAGAGACCATCTTTTTTCTTGGTGTGACCAATATCATCCACTCTCAGAACTAGTGCCCTTCAAGCTAATAAGTATGTGTTTTTAATATAAAAAAAAACAGAACATGTGATAGATCTGTATAAAAAAAAGAGCCAAAGAATGGATGAACAGCGTTGAACCTAGCATAATCCTAGTCCCTGGGATAAGCACTGCCTCCACAGATAATAAGCTTAGGCCTGAAATCCAAGGCTTTCTCCTCCAGCTTGTCATAATCAATGAACCCAGTCTCCTAGCTTCACCCATAGTAAGGATAGAGACACCCGCTTTTTCACAAGTCTAAGTACCGGCGGTTGTAGTTTGATACCAAAAACATAATAAGGGGTAGCGGACGTGGTCCCAGTTGGAGTTTATTCATCACCAGTGCTATTGACTTTCACCCCTTTAGATTTTACTTCATCTTTATTGTACGGCATAGGTTGCAGATCCAATTATAGAGTCCGAAGCAACATCAAAGGCACAGACAATAACAAAGAAGGGTAGAGGCTTCAAAGAAAGAGGTGGTTGCAGCAGTTTACCCTGTAGAAGTGGACTCAGTGCCAGGGGAGGAAGAGGCAGTTCCAATGTGAGTTGGAGTTCCAAATCCAAATAAACGTACGGATCTAGAGCGAAATACTGATCCACTGACCCTGTAAGGAAAACTCTCGAAGGAAATCGATGATGTAGCAGACCCGTGCCATCCGTTTTCACTTGAAGCAAACCCAAATCTTGTGCTGCTCCATACCCAACGCATTGAACATCCAGGGCCTGCAAATCAGGGATGAACTAAAACAAATTTACCCAAAAATCCATAAATAGGGGCGAAATACCAAAATTTTAACCTATCTACCATAAATTTGGGCGAATCATCTTCATTTATCCTCCAAAACTGTAAATTTTTGGCGATTTCACCTCCATTATGGAAGAAATCGGGGCGAATGTCAGGATTTTCCCATCGACGGGGTGGCGAAATCAGGTTTTATGAATTTCCAGAGGTTAATCGCACGGGCTATTTAGTGAAGGGAAATTATATATAAAATAATATATGGGCTAATTTATTAAATTAAAAAAAACCATTTTAATATTAAAAATTCGCCCATCTTTTTTCGGGCACCCCTTAATATTCACCAATGGGCTATAATTCGCCCCTAAAATCATCCCTGGATAGGACAACTTTCACAAGGTGAAACTCTCTCTCTTCTCCCTCCAACAAGAAATTAGGGTTTCTATCAAAGCTGGAATTTTGGAAATCTAATTACATAGAAA
Source organism: Pseudotsuga menziesii (assembly GCA_001517045.1). Lineage (NCBI taxonomy): Eukaryota > Viridiplantae > Streptophyta > Pinopsida > Pinales > Pinaceae > Pseudotsuga > Pseudotsuga menziesii. The sequence continues at coordinate 9,808 of LPNX010173394.1, forward strand.
TTTGTGACTCTCAATGGTACAGGGAAAGGAATTATCAACATAGTCACTTGTGGTTCATAATTATGAGGAAGGGTGGTGGAGTGGGAATGAGTACAGGCCTCTTTGTTAGCTCATGGAGCTAAACCAACATTATGATGGAAACCTATGTTGGTTTAGGACTAAATTATGAAGAGGATTTAGTTTATTTTAGTGACTAAATTATCCATGTTGTTGTCATCGTCATTGATGAGGAGTTTGGTAGAGGGTGGTCGAGTGTTCTTTCATTAAGCAGGGGCATAGGATGAGAGAGATAGAGACTCGAGGGAAGAAGGGTCTCTATTCTGGAATAGGGGAGGAGGTGAGGAGAAAATTGAAGGCTACCCAAGAGAAATTGAATGTTTCTGGGGCATCCATTTACTTCAATTCAGTGGTCTTGCATTCAGTGCAGAAGTAAATTGATGAAGAAAAGGATCCCCTATGGGACAAGATAACTTCTTCCCAAGCGATAGAGGATTTCGAGGCCATGGATGACTAGATTCAGGATCCGAGCAACACAAGGAAAAGGGTGGGTTTGTATGAGAATTTGGTTTCCTTTTTTTGGGTCATGAAATTCTTGCGAGCAAGACTACTTCTAGAAAAGGGAAACGTGATGAAGGTTGATTAGGAAATGGTAAAGTTCTCGAAGGAGAACCATGTTGATTCGAGGCTCATGCATAAAAATATTGACATGATTGCGAGGAAACTGGGCATTCAATTTGTCCCTAGGGTACCAACGAATGGGAACACCTCTGCAACTTTTTTGTGTGCTAGGAAGACGACCCCTTCGGGAAGTAACCCGTTTCTCTGAGAATTCTTTTTCTATTCCACTGGATATGCAGTCTTTTTTGTTTATAGAGGAGTCTAGTTATAGGGGGTTAAGTGGTCTAATGTTGGCCCTATTTTGTTTGGTTCGTGCTATTTTTGGGGATATACGCAGTCACAGTTACACATGTTTTTGTTTGGGTGTTGTCATATGTTGGGTATAGTCCAAAGTTGTCAAAATTGGGAGGGTTACTGCTTTTTGAAAAACCATGATTGATTTGCATTTTTTTCCACTTAGTGGAGGGTCCTTATAAGTTGTAACTATATATCATACATGTATATTCTTTTTCGTGAAAGGTAATACACAATACTAAAAAAATGATAAGATTTCTTAATGTGTAAAAAAATTAAGATAAAATAATTTCATACTTTAATAACTTTATCCCTCTCCATGCTTGGTTGATCCAACATTTTATTTATTTATTTTGGTTTCACTTACATCATGTGATAACATATAACCTATATGAAAACATCTCCCCATACTAAGTTGTAGAAGTGGAATGGGTTATTAGAAAAAAGTGTATACTCATTTTGTTTTTAATTGACCTTATCATCAAATTCATTGAATTTTATACCTGAATTATCATTATGGAAGGCACTCCAACTTACCATTATATCTCAATATGTCTATTATTCTTATTTCTAGTTTTAATACAAACGAGTCATTCATTTTCTTAAGAAAATTGAATGAATGCGTTAAATTTGAGAACCATAGATCTATAGGCCAATATGAGAGCTATTGGAAAGGAATTATGTAGTGGAATAATTAAGACCAATTTACACTGAGCAAAGAATTCATGACACAAATTTCAGGTTTATCTGACAAGAATTGCTTAGATAATCTAACATTAATCTTCATTCATTAATCAATAATACAATGATTATACAATAAATAGAATTTGAATGCTAAAGATAGGATTCTAATCTATCAGTTCTAACTGACTAATTAGATAACTCATTGTGTCTAAATCACTGCTGGAGCTCACTAGTTTAACTCTGGATGTCTAAATTAGTCTACAATCAGTTAACTGATGAGGTGGGTGGAAAATAGTTTCCACGCTCCTTGCATGCATGCAAAATTGGCGCTAGGATAACTAAAAGTGACATAACTGATTGTAATGGGAGGATAACTCAGCATAACTGCTTACCTACCACGTACAAGTGAAGGAGGCTGCTAGTGGCACTTAGAGTGGCCTCCTATAATGTAGGGATTGGTGTGAGAGGCACATAAACTCATGCATGCACATGTAGTAAGTGGAATATAACCTCTAGGTGTGTCCCCCATACTCTATTTAAGTTATAATGACTTCCTAAGTTAGGCAAGATGACCAAATAGACTATATTGGACAAAGGAGGATTAATTAATCCTAACCGAATGTTTGAATTTTAAACTTGAGTTATGATTATGGAATGAACTACAACTTACCATGCCATTATTCCCCTTTTCAAGTTTAATACAAATATGTCATTCATTTTCTCAATGACAATGCATGAATTTTATAAAATTTGTTTATAAAGATGGTATTTCTAACTATTAAAAACCTTCAACTATTCTATTTTTATTAGGTGAGAGACATGTCAAAGGGTCTAATACTAGTGGTATTAGAGCCATGTTGTAGTTTATATCCAAGTTGTGTTCTAAGTGTGAGAGTCACATGAATATTATTTGACTTTATATTCTTGACAAAACTAAGGAAAACTAATCAAATTTGCAATATTGTTTAAACACCAAAAGAATTATAATGCAATTCAAGAAAATCAATGTATCTCATAAAAAATCCACCATGAAAATAATTAATAAAATATGGAGAATGATACGCTACTAAATACATTTTCATGTCTCACATTATCAAATTGCATGAGGGATAAAAAATTAACTAAAATACATTCTCCTAAACTGCTAATAAAAGATTTTGAAAGTGCTGGAACAATAGAGTTATCCCACATGCATCATGTAATTATAAAATCTTTTATTACCATTCATTATACAAGAGAGGTGGAAAATAAGATATCCTACATGTGTTATGGGATGTAATTCTTCCATACCTCTAGATATATAAAGAGGTGAAGGAGTTTAGTGTAAACCACTTACTTACTTACACTCATAGTGAGTAGTGTGTGCATACACATTTGATCGCAAGGATTTGTCATGTAATGTGATGTGGGGCTTATGTGTGTAATCCTTCTATTATAATATTGGAGATTTATGATGAATAATAGAAGACCTACCTTTCTCGTGGATTTTTCCCTATTTTGGGTTTTACCATGTATATATGGTGTCCTCTTGTTTCTCTTGTTTCCTTTCTTATGTTATTTATTATATGTTGTTGTGTAATGATAAGAGGACAGGCTAGCTAATATTTGTTGTTTTAATATTGTTTTGATTTCAATATTCTAATAGTAAGTCCATCCCATTCAATATGTTGAATAACTCCCAAGTGCATAACACAAGAATTTGTAAGTCCTTCCCCTTCAACAGGTTGAATACCTCCCCAAGTGCATAACACAATATTCTAATAATAAGTCCCTCCCCTTCAATATGTTGAATAACTCCCAAGTACATAACACAAGAATTTGTAAGTTCTTCCCCTTCAATAGGTTGAATACCTCCCCAAATGCATAACAAAATAATTTGTAAAACCTTCCCCTTTAAGAGGTTCAATAACTCCCTAAGTGCATAACAGAAGAATTTGTAAGTCCTTCCCCTTCAACAGGTTGAATACCTCCCCAATTGCATAACACAATAATTTGTAAAACCTTCCCTTTTAGGAGGTTCAATATCTCCCTAAGTGCATACATTTTCACTTTTGTTGGTTGAATATCTCTCAAAATGCATACAGCTTCACTTTTGTGTGAATATAAAAGGTTAAATATAATAATCTTGGAATCATTATTTTCAAATCTTGGTCACACATTGTATTATTTAGAAGTAAAAATATATAGATCCTGGGGTGATCCAGGCCTACTGCTAGGGAAACCTTACTAACCATAAGTCCAAAGTTTAAGCACATTTTCCCAAAGAATTCAAAACTTTAAATATTTTACATAATCTCTCCAAAAATTAAAGTAGCTATCAAAATATCTAAGGTTAAATGTCCCATTAGCATACATCTTGAAATAACTATAAATTCATAATCAAAACATATAGGTCCTGTGACACTAAGGTAAAATAAGATAATCATAAAGCTAGGTGTATCAGAAATGATCATAGTGTGAACCTCTCTGCCTTCATTGGAGTTGAGCTGGTTTGACTTGTTAAAACCCATTACTTGAAAACCATTCCAACGATGGCTTTGGATAGCATAGTCATCTCGCTACCTAGTTCAATTTGGGATTTGGATATTAGTTTGAAGGTAGATTCTACACTTATGATGTGCTTTTGATTTTCACAAAGTTGATGCAGGATCCTTCTTTTCCTGAACTTTATTCATAAGAGCCTTTCCCAAAAAAGTCTTCATCTACTTGTAAAGAGTACTAGTTTTCATGAATTTAGTATCTCGAGTCCTAGAAGTTCTATCATATTCAACCATATTCCTTGTATCAATGTGAATTTCCTTTGATCCAATCACAACTTCCTCATGTTCCACACAATTTTCCATCTCATTAATCACATGTTGGGTCAGGGTCAAGACAATACTACTAGAAATCTCTGTAGCATCACTGGTAATTTCCTGAATGACCCGAGACAATAAATGTGTTTTTCCTAATCTTTTATTTCCTATCCTAGTATGTTTTCCTTCACCATATTGTTCCACTAGAACCACTAGATTGAGCTTATTTCCATAAACCACAAATTTCTAGGAGGAGCGAAGGAATGAAATCCATTTAGCAAAGTGACCCCCTAGTAGAAGTCACAAAGAATCCTACATTGTGTTTCCACTGATGATACTCAACCAATAGAAAAGCTACAATTATTTTCAAATTGTGAAGCAAGTATGAAAATATTTCCCTCACCAAGAAAGGAAATATCATAGCCTCGGTCTCGAAATCATTCACCCAATCCTTATCTTCCTCTGTGGTCATGTACCACAATCCCACTTGGAAATGCACCATAATGGTCACATATAATGGGGAGTATCCATATCAGTGTTCCAATTATTGTGTAGCTACGTTTGTATCTTGCATGCACTACCCTTCTCATATCCATAACCTTACATGATTTCCCACTTCAAATGGTTGTGACTCCGCATGAGTAAGGGATCCTTCCCCTGTTCGAGTTATCCCGTCCTCGATTTAGAGGTGCAGTTGGCCTTAGCGATTTGACACAACTTCATAGAATCACCCTCCACCATTCTACTGGGATATTGATTTGGAACTCTTAACAACCAAAAGCAAGTGTAAATATTTATTGTTCTTGTGATACCTTTCTGATGGAATTATTAGTATTTTTATGTTTCCTGCATAATTTTCGGACATTGATACTATTGGAACAAAGTATCTCATTCATATCATATGTTATCATTTTTTATTACCATTTAAATAAATAATATTCTCAACAATTAGCTTCCAACAATTGTTAGAGAAGTTAAGAAGTTAGATGCCACTAAAGATGGAGATTTAGTAGCAATTGTAATATTCTAAGAAGTTGTGGAGGGAGTAGGTATAGGAGAGGAGGCTAAAATGTTTTAGGTATATTTTTGTCCCTGTTTTGATTGCATTGTTAGTTGTGATTCAACCATCTCACTAACTTCCCATAAAATTAATGTTTGAGCTTCTTGGCCAAGTTCAAATATAAATTAGAGGAAAATATGAGTTAGGTTCTTAAGATATCCTGCTTTTTGTTTTTGCAATATTTCTCAATGTAAACTTATTATTAATGAGAATATTTCATTATTGATGTAACAATGGGGTGTAGTTCTTATCCAAGTGGATCTCCCAATAGACCAATAATCAAAATATTCAAATGTTAACCGAAAGCACACAATTGTATAGAGCTCACCTAGATCTTTCTAGTGATACCATTTTGTCAAAAACGAACTTCAGATGTGAAGTATATTCATTTTTTATGTTTTTATATAAATACCAATTATCCCTCGACATGTGATAGGTACATTGCATATTTGGCATCTGAGTTGGAAATAACATGGTCTATTTCTAACTTCCAAATCGGAATAGTCAGGAACTAAGAATTGAGATGGATTGTGCAAGAGTTGATATGCCCATGATGACCTCCAACTTTCGACGTTGGGATCGAAACAATCGGGAATTGGGAGTTGGGATGTCCATTGTGGGAATTTGTTTGACAATTTTGACTTCCAATTTTCAAAGTTGGGATCGATAAATTCAAGATCAACATAGTCGACATCAACATAGTTGGATCAATACAGTTGGGATTGACGTAGTGTAAATCAACGATTCAACATAAACAACGACAGATCAAGATCGAAGACAAATAATGAATCTAGAGGCTACCACTGTGGATTTGGATTTTCAATCTGACATAGATAATTTCTAGGAATTATAATTCATGATTGGCACTAATCCTATGCCTTCGATCTTGGAATTGATCGTGAAGGATAATTTGGGCATGGAATTAGATTTCATACCCAAATGGACATGGCATCTGTGGATCTATAAACCAATCCAACTTGTTATTTAAAAATGAAATTTGGACATGGATGAAGAGATGTGGAGAGGTAGAGAGACATAAAAAGAAATAATATGTTGGAAAATAGAGTTCATATAGACTATTCGAACTAAGAAGGTTTAAAATTAATAGTGAACAAGTAAAAATTGATAGTCACTATGGTCATTTTCAGTGCATTGAAGATGTAACACTGTTATGAGGTGGATTCGTCCAGCACATGAGACGTGTTCTCATATAGAGTATTAGGGGAGGTCCTTGGAAAAGCTAATTAGAATTGGTTAAGTCTGTAAGTATCAAACAAAATATCTGAGAGTTATTTGTATTGATGCAAGCTTGAAACATTTGAAGAAATTAATTAAAATGGTCCTAATAGAAGCCGGGACCTAAAGACGTATGCTTTTACATCCGAACTCCGTGATAAATTTGCAGTCTTTAGTTTATGGATTCCATTTGTGTTAATTTTCATTCATGTTCTTTTTGCATCTTGTTTTAAAGGAATTGTCATTTTAAAATATTCCCCAAAGAGTTTATTGTTTAAAAATAATTCACACGTAAATTCATGGTTAATACGATCCTGCAAAATTTAGATCAAGTTGGTATTAGAGCCCTATTAACCCAAGAATTTTGAGTGTGTAAATGCTTACTAGGGCCAGGCTTAAAGTAGGTGAAGGAGAACTTGATATTTTCAATCCATAAATTGGACCTGTAACTCAAAGGAAGGAAATGGCAGAAGAAAAAAATGGGGCAGAGGATGAGAAGGCCTTCTACAAGGCTTTCTACCAGATGGAAGATAGGGTAGAAAAGTTGTTCACCGACTATCAAAGGAGATTGGAAAAGAAGATAAGGAAGCAGATGAATGCAGTGGATAGTACTTTTGAGAAAACAAGTAATGGAGAAGATCTTCCTAAAGCTCTACCATCTCTGTCATCATCTTCTTCTAGTGCTAGTTCTTTCATTACTTCATCTAATGCACATAAAAATCATATAGAGAAATATGATATGAATACGCCATTATTAAAGCTTGATATAAAGTATAATTTGACCATGTTTAATGGAGAAGTTAATGCTAAAAAATTGGATGATTGGGTTATGAAAATAGAGGTTTATTGCATAATCTAGACGCTGAAAGGAGATGAATCTAAAATGTGGCTTCCCTCACTTCGACATGGAAGCACTTCTCTCATATGGTGGGAGAGAAATGTTAGGATTAATTAATCCTCCTTTGTCCAATATAGTCTATTTGGTCATATTGCCTAACTTAGAGAGGCATTATTACTATACTAGAGTGTGGGGAACACATATAGATTTTATCTTCCACTTACTGCTTGTGCATGCATGAGTTAATGTGCCTCTGAGCCCAATCCCTACATTATAGGAAACCACTTTGAGTACCACCAGAAGCCTCCATTTGTTGGTCATGGTTGGTAAGAATTTATGCTAAGTTAATCTCCAGTTACAATCAGTTAGATAATTTTCAGTTAGCCTAGTGCTTTTTTTGTTTCTGGTATCATATGAATAACAACATAAATGGGGTAGGAAGACCTAGGCAGGTATTGCTAGATATCGCTCTATCCTGACCAGTTTTGCATGCATGCAAGAAGAGTGGTGCCTTTTTCACACCTACCTCATCAGTTAACTGATTGTAGACCAACTTCGACATCTCGAGTTAGACTAGTGAGATCAGACAGTGATTTAGACACACCGTAGTTACCCATTCAGTCATCTTTAGTTATCAATTCAGTCAACTTGAGCTAGTAGAATCGAATCCTATCCACATGATTAGAATTCTATTTATTGTATAATCATTGTATTATTGATTAATGAATGAAGATTAATGTTGTGATTATTTGAGCAATTCTTATCCGATTTATCTGAAATTTGTGGCATGAATTTCCTGTTTAGTGTACATTCTCTTTGATTATTTGACAGCATAATTCCCTTCCTACAACTTTCATATTTCCTATAGATAAATGGTTCATAAATTTAACATGGTTTCAGAGACTTGTTCAGGATAGCAGCAAGTCTTGTCTGATTTCCATTGTGCACCAGAAATAGCTAAGTTTCCACATAAATCCTGCAATATTTTCCTTGCTAGTTATCGATTCGTCCAGATAAGTCTCTACATGTGTGACGGACTCTGATAAAGTGCACATGTTGAGGTGGAAAGGCTTATAATAACATATGACTGTGAATTGAATTGGTTTTGCAGTGTTATTTGTATGTATCTACGTAGCTTCCTGAGGAATTGATTGATCAATATACAGAAATTAAGATGGACTGTTCAGCTCTCATACCCTAAATCCTTACACTCTTCAACTATGTTGATTGGAGGGAATATATGATGGTATCCTTGCACAAGCTTGTTCTGTTTATGCTGAAAATGGGCAGATAAATTGATCCCCAACACTATGTTGAAAAGAACAAGTTTTTGATTCAGCTTCATGTGCACTCACATCTCCCCGGATCTTTTGTTCCACCTTGAGGGACTAAGGACTGCGAATAGAACTTGGGATAAACTTGAATCTGTGTTTGGAAAACAATATGAGTTTGGAGGGCACATATTGGAGAATGAGCTCATTGCACTACAACTTAATAATTCCGAGACTATTCAATAATTCTTTACAAAGTACAAATCACTAGTACTACAATGCAAGCAATGTAGAATAGAGAGGAAAGATGAGCATCTAGTTTTATTAGTACTGAGAAATCTTGGCTCAGAATACTTAGTCTTTGTCACTATATTCCATTCTAGAAGAGCTTCCATCCCCAATTGGAAGATGCCTTCTCTAGATTCTTTTGTTGAGTCCTTAATACAAGAGCAAGATAAATTGGTCAATGGGAGTGATTCATACCTCCAAGAATCAAGCACTCTTAGTGACAGACTCAAACAATGTGTAATTAAGAGGGAAGCACAAACAGAGGAAGACCAATTAAGAGGGAAGCACAAACAGAGGAAGACCAAAAACAATGATTCGAAGCCAAAGGATAATCAAGAATCTTTTAATGGAGCCTCAAGTTCCAAGAAAAAGAAGAAATTCGAGAAGACTAGGTGTCCCTACTGTATGAGAGGCTTTCATCTAGAGAGCCAGTGCATGAAGAAGATCATTGACTAGTTGTCAACACTTCTTCAACAGAACAATATTTCCCTTCCACAAGGAGTAAATAATTCTGATGTTGGAAAACTAATAGAAGATCATGAGAGGTGTCATGCCTTGAAGGCAGGCCTCACTTCATTGAAGGCTTACTTGATAGATTTTGGAGCATCCAAACACATGGTTTCCTCTAGGGAATCCTTCACCAGTCTGAATATATCATGATTACCTAGCATTCATATGGGATATGACTCTCAAATCTTAGCTATTGGGAGAGGTCCTATTAAAATCCAGCATGTAGAGTTCAAGAATGTACTCTATGTGCCCTCTCTTACAGCAAATGTTTTATCTTTTTATCAGATGACACATACAAGATCGCCAAAGCAAGTTGTATTTGGTCCTAACTCAAGAGAGATCTCAGATATCTCAACTGGCAAGATTATAGAAAAGGGTATTGAAAACCATGCCTCCAAGGAATATAAATTCTCACACTTTCTGCCATACTTAGCTCCAGCACAATATCAACAACCATTCGAAAGGGAAGGTAAAAAATCTCTTTCATCTCCATTTGCAGATAATGATATCTTGTCTAATATTTAAGTTTCAGAAGATGAGGAACAAGATCAACATGATCCTGATATTGATATTGTACCTCAAGATGATCTAGATACAGATCCAACTCCCATTCCAAATCAGAAGCCTAAATGGGCCCAAAAGTTCATTGAAGCAGTTGGGAATGGTGTTGGGAATCTAGATGATAGAAGAAGAACAAGATCCCAGTATTAGTGTAACCAGGAATATTTCACCTTCTGCGGATAGAAGCTGTTCCTCTGGTCTGAATGGTTCAGATCCAGAACAAATGAGTGAACGACAAAGGATGAACACCTTCCATGGATTGTCATAGACACCTGGAATGTTGCTTCGATAGTGAACCTGTGTACCTGCAAACATTTCAAACATGCAAACACATCAAAGCTACCAGAACATCATCTACTTATCCATGTTAGTGACTAAGGAATCTAACAACATGTACATGTGAAATCAAAACAACAGTAATGTGGGATGGAAATCAGCTTTGCATTAAAGATGTATGGAGAATCTTACAACCATTGCCTTAGTGTTGACATGCATCTCCATGAAACAAACACTTCATCCCCATAAGCTCCAACTTTGCTCTCTATGCTCTCCAATGGCTTCAGCTAAGTGGTCAATCCAACAACATAACAATACCTCTATAGTTCTCCCCCTCAACTATGGACATGAGCTTGTATTTATAAGGCTCAATGGATAGGGATAGTTGAGAGATTTGTGGATGAGGTGGCTCCAAGATCCTATGATGGGGGATCTCGAGCTCAACTGACCCACAATGATAGGGATAAGGGAGGACACAAGGCTCATGATCTAGAAGCCTCGAGAAACTTCTCTTTTCCCATTTTACCCAGGGTACTGCTTTTCTTCTCTTATGACAGAGCGGTTTAGATGAGAAATGCTTATAGAGCAAAGACCATAGGTGGTGGCACTGCTTATGGAAAATAGGATACAGGCGGTGCGAGCAAGGTACCGCTCATGGGACACAACGAAAGCGCGGTGCTGAGTTTTCTCATGTAGAATTGACAAACATAGTAGGTTTCCACTCCAAGTGCTAGGATTAAGAGCAAACATGGAAGTTAAAGGTCTTAGCACATGGTGGTGACAGGATTTGGGTATAACAGAATGCCCCCCAAAGCATGAGACTTAGAGGGATACGATAAACGAAAGCTTTGAGAGAACAAGTTGTCACTTCGAGGTGAAAATGTTAGCTCAATCGAAGAATGTCATCCAATAGGCATCTGTAGTACATCAATATATTTGACTCATAGACACAAGTAACCAACTCATGGCTGTATACCAATACAAGGCAGATCCATGAGAAGAATAAACAAGCATGGCTACTAGAATAAATCGTAGATCCATGTGATAGAATACTCAAACTTGGACCTAGATACCAGACATACAACATAGATCTATGTCATATAGACACAAATTTGAGCATAGCCATGACCATACAAATGTGGATGCATGCTAGATATACAAAACTCCATCGCAACCTAGGGAAAGAAATGAGCGCTAAACAAATACCCAGGGTCTTCATCTCATCTTCCACAAAGTACGATTCTATCCATGTGATTACAATGATCTGAAGTCGAACATGGTAGAAACCACTTGATTATCGGTCAATGATGTGAACCGTTAACAAGTGTGAGGGAGATCACCATTGATGTCAAATATTCCCAAGGTACCTTAGTACAATCTACTGAGTGTGAATAGATGTCCTGATGTCGAACACCCAGTCGATTTTGTCGATCAAAGATCAATGATGTGAACCTCTGTCGAGAGCGAGAGAATCTGTCATTAAAGCATACAAATCTCAAGGTACTAAGTTTTGTTTCTAAGACTATTTCCCAGATAATGAGCTGATGTCGATGGGAATAGTCTCGTCGAAGGAGGGCCATAATGAATCCCACATCGACGACACGAAACTCGGAACATAGTTCTGGAATGATGTGAATGTAGTAACCATAGGACTGACTCAAAAGTACTAACACAGAAACTGTTTTGATTGTAGAGGTAAACTTCTTCAACTTCCCTTTGAACATCGGGAAGCACGACAAAAGACTTGGCAGCATGACTAAACGGGACAAACTCACAATGCGACAATGGATAATGCATTCTTTTGAAAGACTCAAAGGAGTGACATGAATCATGAAAGTGGATCGTCACGGAGATCAGTTGAATACCCAATTGACTGACATGATATGTAGACAAGTGCCATGTTCAAAGGTAATGACAAACTACTGCCATTTACTTGCAAAATGATTCCCTTCCCATTTCCCCCATCATGATTGATGAGTGCCTCTTTTCGGTTTTACAAGTTCAAAGAGGGTAACAAACACTCGGTATAGATTGTCCGAAGACAAGTCCAAACTCATATGTTTTACGAACCTGAGAGAGGAGGGGTTCGTTCCCAAAAATGGGTCTTTCAATGTTTAATTTAACAAGTCCAATGAAAGAAAACTTGGTATCGTTCATGTTTAGAGAGTCTGAATGGCTACGGAAGATGAATCCAAAGGGTCCTTTTTCGTATGATTTAGTCCCTAAGGTCCAAAAAAGTGTAAAATAATACCTTAGGGAACTCTTCCAGTCATGATTGGCTGGAGTGTTCCGTTTTCGTAAATAGTCTATCTGAACCGAAAAAGAGATAACCTATCATCGGAGAGATGACTCTTCAAATATTTTAACGAGCCTGAAGAAGACAAGATCGCTCGACAATATTTTCGTATTTAGGGAGCCTGAAAAGAGTTTAAATAGGACTCCATTAGGTCTCTTTTCACAATGAGAGATTTTACGAGCCTAAAAAGAATCAGAAACAGGCTCGGGCCTTTGATACTAAGTTTCGAGAGTGTGACCAAAGTGTCGCAACAAACACTCAATGACTTTTTCCGTTTTATGGTAGTATGAAAGAGTAAAAAACGAACTCCCAAAAATTAACTGCTATTGTTCTTCTATCCTGCAACGACTCAAAAACAAGTGTTAAATGTGCCGATAACTGACATTAAAGGGTTACGACTGATAGATTTTGAATAATAAACGATTTAAAAACAAAACTATAGCATGTCAAACCCAAAAATGTGTATAAAAGTCATGTAAATAGTAAAAATCAAATCATTTTACTATTTACCCATAGTGGAGAGCATTTGGAGCACTTTCCTAGCCAGATCTTCAGTTGCTGATATCAGGAGTTTCCACCATCGGATTCGAGCGCCGTCAGTTCTAGGTAATAGCCTAGACCCTACTCTTTCATTCTATAGCTTCAATTCTGATTTTTAATGGTGTTTTGGGCTTGTATGGAAAGCCCAAAAATCATGGGATTGGGCACCACTTTTATCCCTTGCCGGATACACGGTACCTCGCTAGAACCGTGCCGAAAACAAAGTGCATAGGCAGTGCCACCGCTTGTATTCAGTGGCGCACAGGCGGTGTCGGCCGTGAAGATGTAAAACTATTCACACAAGAAAAACTAAATCATTTCATTTGATTTGAATGATTAAGAATGATTCTAATGGGTCTTGTGATTGTTTTTTGTAGGTTCCTGTTGATAAAAAATGGTGATATGGAAAGAAAGACAGCATGATAATGATGACGCCTTCACCGAGAGAAATGTGGGTTGCATAGACGCATTGAGAGACTGCGGCATCCTAAAATTCTTCCGGACTCCTAGTATGGTATCACACAAGCGATTGCTAGAGCACATACTCTGGATGTGGAATCCAGAGCAACAATACTTCGAGGTTGGTGATCACATTTTGAAAGCAGAGGTAGAGGACATATACTTCTTGACTGGACTTTCGAGATGGGATGCTCCCATCTCGCTGAAAGGTTCCTGAGGAGGGGATATTACCACACAAGATTTGATAGAACGTCACTGTATTCCAGGGACAAGGACATCGGGGAAGAAAATCCCCATAAAAGAAGTGATGGATGGACCTCTATGGACTGTATTGTTTACCATGCAGAGAGTGGTGGGAAGCCAGGGAGTGCACCAGGCTTCTAGAGCACATATGCTCTATGCGATAAAGGCCATGGCGCCTACAGTCTTCTACTGGGTGGAATCCATGCTTTCGATATTCAAGGATCGGCTGACCAAGTGTCGGCAGGGGGAACTGAAGCACTTGGTTTTGGTTCCATTCTAGCGTGCTTCTTCTTCGAGCAGGTTCCACAGATGAGACCCCAGGTGGTCTTTACAGAGCTAAGAGCACAGGACCATCGCATGCTGAGGTGGGTCCAGATTATGGCTTATATTGGAGCGGGTAGGGGGAAGGTGAAGTTCGGTGACCCATTCTTCTGATGGCTGAGAGATCAGATCCTCATGGTGGAGGATTATGCGTATGCGGGTACGGAATTCAGCGGGGACCCTGACCTACTGCTCGCACTTGGTGGATAGTGGGGTGACATCGGTAAGAAGAAAAAAACCCTAAAATGGACATATTGTTTTTATGTTTTTGATGTTTTATATTTTTTATGTCAAGTAATGAGACTTGAATATTTTCATGTAGACGTCGGAGTAGCACGACATGGGGGAGATTCCCCATTGGATAGACAAGTTGGAGCCCACTTCGTACCGCAGGGTGACGATGTGACTCGGGAGTTAGAGGAAAACCTGGAGAGGTTGACCCTAGACATCCCTGACACTTCCATTGATGACCTCCCTCTGAGGTATCAGAGACCTACAACGGGAGTACCGGGTCGGTTTAGCAGACTGCTATGTAGAGTAGCCCGAGAAATGATGTGCTAACATGAGCATCACTAGACGATGTATGCATGATGTATCCACTGAAAGCTGATAGCTTCAGGATTTTGTATGGTGATTTTTTCCTGAAAGCCTATGTGCTTCAGATGAGGCCTCGTGACCTATTTTTGTAAACATGTTCATATATATATATACAGAATTTTACCTGGTGTTTACATGTCTCAAATGGTGAATGTATTTTACATGAGATTTATGTGTCTTTAATTATTTATTTACAGTGAACCATGTTTGATTTCAATGTCATGAGTCGGCAATATGCCAATCTAGGATGTAATTAGCTAATGATTCAACAACTACATTATGTTCCCTAGGGATATGCCTATAGGTGATGGTTTCAAATGAAATTTCTAACAAGCGTACCCTCTAGAAGAGGCAGAGAAGCACAGGGTTCCTAATGGTATAAACATGGTTTAGATGACAAACCATGAGTTGTGAGTCCATCAAGACTACCAAATTGCGAACATCCTGGGAGGCAACTTCAGTTAGAAGACCTATGACTGCTTGATACTTGGCGATATTGTTGGTAGCGGGACCAATACAAACTGCTCTTGAACTGACCAAATCATCAGCCGGGGAATAGAGAACCCAAGCAGTTGAGGCAAGATTCAAGGTGTGGCAGCAAGCACCATTAGCGAAGTCATAGAAAGCCATCTGATCTGCATGACCAAAACATGGTATAAACAGATATAGAAACTAAACTCAAAACCATATTGAAAATACTCAAAGCACACTGAAAGTCAAGCAATATACATATATACAAGATAGTATCCAAGAAAGATCTAGGCATAGTACCTCTTCAGGTACAACCCATTGCGAGGTTGACCTAAAGTGATTCCATCGTAGTCTACGAGCTCATAGGCCCCTTTCTCTAAAACTTTGGAAATGACGAAAGGACCATACCCCATGGACTCAAACTTTCCTTTCCCTAGTTTGTCATATCTTTGATTGTAAGTCAAAACTAAGTCACCCTCGTTGAAGGCATGAGGTTGGATGGATTTATCATACTGCACCTTGACGCGTTTCTTGTGTGCCTCATTAGCTAAGGCGACATCTCTTCTAGTTTCGTCAAGGTTATTTGTGTACAAAAATCTCTCTTCCTCCATGGAAGTGTCTAGGAGAAGTTCGACGGCGAGTTTCAAGGATGGAATCTGACATTGAATCGGTAAGACATTTTAGAGTCCATAGACAAGCTAGAAAGGTGTGAAACCAGTAGTTGTTTTCACTGAAGTCTTGTAAGCCCAAAGAGTGGAGAAAAGAATATGGTTCCAGTTGGATTTATGGTCTCCAACCATCCAAGGAAGCATCATTTTCAAAAATTTATTAATGGCCTCTACCTAACCATTAGCTTGCAGATAATATGGCGTAGAGTTTTCATGGTGAAAACCTAGCTTGGCACTTAGTTCCTCCATCATTTGATTGTGGAAATGTGATCCGTGATCAGTGACAACGGACTGCGAGACTCCAAATCTAGCTATGACATGATTGAACAAGAAGAGAGTGGCAGTCTTACCATCTTCCACATATGTAGGCATAGCCTCAGCCCACTTTGTAAAATAGTCAACGGTTATAATGATGTAACCATGCCCCTCGGCTGAGGTAGGCTTACAATGCATATAATCAATCCCCCATTTGGAAAATGGGCCAATGACAATGACGGGGTATAGTGAGCAGGATGAGTGCTCTTTTTGGGATACAAATGTTGAAAAGGTGGGCATTTCGTAATAGCCTCATGACAATCTTTGAAGACTGAAGGATAGAAATAGCCAGCACGAAGGATTTTCTAGGCTGTAGCCATCCCAGATAAATGACTGCCACATTCTCCAGAGTGGCAATCATTCAACACATGTTTAGCTTCCTCATGGGTGAGGCATCGCTAGAGAATAGAATCAATCCCACTTCTATACAAGGTATCATTCAGGATGAGGTAGTATTTCGCGTGGTGATGGATACGGCGGTGATCGTCACAGGATATATTTGGCTGAAATATTTGAGTTTGGACATAAATAAGCAAATCTTCATACCATGGATCAGTAGTGCTTATTAGGAACATGAATTCATCTAGAAATGAATCACTAGGCTCAGATTCCATCAAAGCACAAGGAAGATCACACATGAGCTCAGCAAAGACCAAGGACTTCTTTGATGTGGCTTTGGAAAATTCCAGATCAAACTCCTGTAGTATGACTATCCATCAGGAGTACTTTCCCTTGAGCACCTGATGAGTCAATATGTAATACATAGGGTTCTGGTCTGCCAATACAGTGGTTGTGCGGAGAAAAATGTAGTGACAAAATTTTTGTACAGCAATGACCGTGGCCAATGCTAACTTCTCTACGCATGAATATCGGGTCTTAGAAACCATAAGATTCTTAGTAGCATAGTAAATCATGTGCTCCTGACCGTTGGGATTTTCCTGCACCAAAACCATAGCGATGGTAGTAGTGGAGGTAGCAATATACAAGAGAAAGCCCTTTGAATAATCTGGGGGGTATATCACGGGTGAATGAGCCAGAGTGTGTTTGACATAATCAAAGGTGCATTGGGCTTGGTCATCCCAAAAGAACAAAGTGTCCTTCTTCAGGAGACGCATATAACCATGCATTTTCTCTGCAAAATTGCACACGAAACAGTGGAGAAAGTTTTCCTTCCCTTGCAAACTTTGGAGTTTGATAAGATTGGTTGGGGCTGGTAGAGCTAAAACGGTGGCAATTTTCAAAGGGTCTATCCAGATGCCATCCTTAAAGACCACAAAACCTAACAGACGTCCCGTCTCAATGAAGAAAACACATTTATGCGGATTGAGCCGTATATTATAATGACGACATCTCAGGAAAATATCTCTAAGATGACTAGGGTGTTCCTCCTGCCACTGTGAATGAGCAAGGAGGTCATAAAGGTATGGTTCGACAATATGTTTAATATCATGAAACACATAGGACATCACACACTGGAAAGTGGCTCCAACATTTTTTAAGCCAAAAGGTAACTTCCTATATGCAAAGGTTCCCCACAGGAAAATAAATGTTGTCTTGTGCTAATTGGTGGGTAATATCTCAATCTGATTATAGCCAAAAAAGTCATCCATGAATGAGAAGATGACACTTCCAGCATAGTTGTCGATAATCTGATCAATATGTGGAGTAGGAAAGTTGTCCTTGGCACAAGATTTATTCAAATCTCTAAAATCGATACAGACTCTAATGGTGCCCTACTTTTTATTGACAGGGACAACATTCGATACCCATTCCGTCAGGGGTACGAGATAAGTAAACCCAGCTTGACAAGTTTCTCTATCTCAGCTTTAATAGCTGCGGCCTTCCGTGGATGGACTTGCCTTAGTTTTTTCCCGACAGGTTTAGCCATGGGATAGGTTTTAATTTCATGGACCACAATGGATGGGTCTATCCCCGACATTTCCTCATAAGACTAGGAAAAAATATTGCAGAATTCTTTGAAAAGTGCCTTGTATGCTTCAAATTCATCTGCCGAGCAGTTTTTCCCAACATGAACATGCTCAATGGTACCAGGATTGGCTGATATGTCAATCAGATTTTTTTGAGTAATGTTGCAAAGGTTTCCTTCAGAATCCGTGTCTTGCAACAATATAGGACTTTGAGGTGCGTTGATAATATCAGTGGAAAACAAGGATGCAAAGTCATGGTTAACTAAACTGGTGTTGGGGAGGAACAGGGATCTATGATGCTGATCCTCCCAAATGGACTCATTCGTATTCATGATCTCCATAATGGACTCGTTGGAAGGAAAAGTCTCAGAGAGATAATCTAGAATAGGAAGAGATGGTTCTAACCAGTAGGGCAGGTGGTAAGGGTCTGAAGTCACTGGATGAAGGTCATCGGGGTGATCATTGAAAAGGGTTTGAATGATGTCGTACATTTTCTCATGTGGATGCAACAAGGTGGACTCAAAAATTTGTTTGCCCTTGGGCTCACAATCAAATGACGCAATAATATTTATTGTCGCTATGTCTATGTTAGGAGGAGTGGATGGGAAAATCCCCATAAGGGATGAATCCTTCAACATGCCTACCCCAATAGACTGGTAAGGAGGAGGGGACTGGCCTAACATAGGGATGTTATTAGCTGTAAAGATAGTAAGATCCGGCGTACAAAAATCAAGCTCATTGATGGTAACAATTCTCCCTAGATGTGGAAATTGGATAGTGCGAAATACCGTCGAAACGATAGTAGTCATGGCATAAAACCAATTTCTTCCTAGAAGGAGGTTGTAATCTAACGGGGCGTCTACTACTTCTACTTGAATAGAAATATTTTTTCCCCCAAGCTCAACTGCAAGGGCTGATATGAGACCATGGGGCTGGAAACCTCGTCCATGAAAGGCATTCAGAGTCGTAGGTGATGTTACAAGCTTGGGAGAGACGAGAGCTTTCTAACAAGACAGGGACAAAACCGAAGTTGAAGCTCCTTCATCTAGAACAATTCTAAAGACCTTCTTTCCAACTACTTTCATGATGATTTGGAAAGCAAGCTTGTGACGTAGTCTAGACTTATATTTCTCAACATTGAAATGAATCAAATTAGTATTGTCCGGGTCTAAAGATCCTAATGCAGTTAACAAGTTTTTGCGTTGTGTAGTACAACTTTGGAGCACTTCCAAGGTAGACATTGCACATGGTTCCTGAGTGAGATCTTCAACTACATTATAAAATTGAGCAGCTCGGGCATTAGGGTTAAAAACAACCTTCCTAAGAGTACTCTTGGGTGGATGCAAAACCATATCGAGAGTAGGATTCTCGATGGTTAGGGGGACAGCAGACGAGGATTTGGGAGAACTAGTGGAGGGATCTTTCTTTGAAGAAGAATGGTCTTCTTTCTTGTCTGCAGGTTTGTCATAATTCTGACTTCAAGTTTGCAGACTAATGGTATCCAAGGACATCATACAAATTTCCTCTGACGAACTAGATTTTCCCTAATTAGACATGTGGTCTATCAGTTGTTGTTGAGAGGGAAAATGATCCGTGAGAACCATGGGTGCGGGATTTGTTTTCAAAAATTGGGTGATTTCGTCCCGGCGAGGACACTCTTTTGTGAAATGGTCACCTCCACATAACAGACATGGATATTTTGCTTTTCTTTTCCCTTTATCGTAATCATTGTTGGTTGGTTTTGGATTCTCTTGTTGGTTTCCAAGTTTTTTATTTTTACTTTTACCCTTCTTTTTATTATTACCGGAGGTTTGAATACTCTGAATAGAATTGACCTTGGCGAAAACCTTGTGAGTCGAAGGAGTAGGGGTGGCAGTATGGGGTTGCTTGGCAGGTTTTTCTATTGACAGGGACTGGATTGAACCAACAATCCCATCAACAGGTACTTCTGCTGGTGGCTTTGCAGGATCGGTGCTTAAGCGAGGAGCTTGAGGAATCAAGTCATACAAATTTACGGATTGGGAATAGACCAAGTCTAGATAATGGGCTCGACTAATGGCTTTCTATTCAGTAATGGCACCGCCCATAGCCACATCTCGGGCAATCAGAGGCAACAAATATTTGGTAAACCAATCAGCTAATAACTGATCCAGAATAGGTGCCTTAATAAGTCTTCTCTACCATCTCCACTCATGGATATGATCGGATATGTGGGTGAAGGTGTTTTGTCGCAAAGAAGTTAAGAGATCAGTACCCATTTCATAACGAATAGGAAGCTAAAAGTGTGTAAGAAAAATAGTTGCCAATGAGCCAAAATCCACAAACGAATGTTGCGGAAGTTCAATTTACCATTTTGCGGCTGTACCGGTCAAATTTGGTGGAAAGAGTCTTAAACAAACTAAATCATCCATGAGTGAGTTTGAAGAACACCAGAGATGGAATGTCATGAAATGGGTTTTCAAATCATCTCCCTGCTTCCCATCGAACTTTGGAATGTCCGATGGTTACTTTACCAGAATGGGAGGCCACGAGGGGTTATGTCGAATGCGGTCATTAATCAACTTGGACAAATCAGGCAAGTCCAAAGTTGCTAGGAAGGGTAACTGACGATTAGTTTGCACATACTGGTAATATTGATATGGAATATACGTACTAGTAGGATTGTAAGTAGACTGATAGATAGGTTGTTGTTAGGAAGAACTACCGGAAAATCCGCCCGTGGGGGGTTTTATTTCTGGGATCAGGATCGTTAGGACCACCAGGGCCTCCCGGACCACTAGGACCACCAGGGCCACTAGGAGGTGGACCACTAGACCCTTCGGTACCTCTAGGAGGTAAACCTCCAGAGCCTCCGGAACCACTAGGAGGAGGGCCACTAGGCCCCCCAGGACCACCAGGACCATTAGGACCATAAGGAGGAAAGACACCAGGCCCTCTAGGACCATTGGGCCCTCTAGGGGGAGGACCTCCATAAGGTGGTCCTCCGGCACCTCCTGCAATATGTATAGGTATCCCTCTCATAGCTGGCATGTAGGACCAGTTAGGTTGCCCCCATGGCGTGAAAGTATTACTAGGATATGGAATTCCTGCATAAGGCATTCTTGTGGGGTTGGATGGGTAATTAATGTTTCCTACATGTACTGGATTTGCAGTATAACCATAACCCCAAGAGGTTTGATTGGTTACAAGTTGTGCCCCCAAGGGATGACCTGAACTAGATGGGGGGTTAACCACATTCGAGTGGGTGGGAGGGACATAAACTGTAGATTTCTCTATACTAGAGGTATGTCCTTGATTAGGTACAATTCCGGTGCCATATAACGTAGGTCATGCCAGGGGTTTCCCCTCGGCACTAGAAGGTGATGACAAAACAGGAATTGAATATTGAGCCCTACGTGCGAAATACCTGGGAGGATTGGGAACAGACATAATATGGGAGGTGGTGGGGTTAGTAGTTTGACCTAGGTTGTGTGGAGTCGCTGTGCAATCTAGAATTGGTTCAATGGGTCTCATAGAATCGGCAAGTGAGCAATATCCCACAAGAAAAATTGTGGAATGTGATGGTGGTGTGCCCAATATGTCATCTATTTTCTTTTCAATTTCCTATACACGGAGAATGGCTGTCTGGTATTGTCTACGTTCTTCTTCATCTGGTGAAACTTCTCCAGAAAAGTTTAAACGGGTGCCAAATGAGGCAATGGCCTGTCCTATAGAGGTATCCCAAAATGGAGCATTGGGACCATAATCCAGACGGGTAGTATCATCAACATGACCTTCTGTGGGAGAATTGAATGAAGTATTACCCTGAGAAGGTTGTTGGACCAAGGGAGGTGAGTGTGAAGGATATGGTCCTCCGCTTTCTACAACCACATCATCTCCCACTTGGGAGGTGGTAGCAGCTCCTTGGTCGATAGCTTCCATTGGATTTTCTTCGAAAACAGGAATAAAATCGGGTGGCAAGCCCTGTACTCTTCTGGACTATCTTAGCTCAGCCAGTTTGTACAGCTCCTATCTAACCTAGGGTCTCAAAAACTAGAAAACACACCAAAAATTTTTCTACTCAAGCTATAGGTCAAACAAGCAAACTTAAATGATAGGAGGAGTTCAGATAGTTAGGTATCTCACCAGGATTGTCAAGAAGGTGCCACTCGCGATATACCTCAAGGGTACGTGCGTAATAATCTCCTTGAATGCAGTTTTCGGTGTATGGCTCCAAGAAAGACAGCCAAAGGGATTTTCTCAGATGGATAAGGTATCCTAGTGGGGTCTCCCAATATATGCAAGGTACGTAGGAGATCAAATCGTTAGTGCATAACCGTACACAAGGGGCCTTTCGATATACAATCGAGAACGTGAAGTACCTTTCTATATACCTCAAGGGTACATGCAAGGCCGTTCGATATACCGATGGTACGTGGAAGAAAAGCGCGAGTCCCTGGATGTAAAGAGGGCAAGTAACGACATCGAACATGTCTCTAACCTATCACTCAAATTGCTATGTAAATTTTAACCTATAACTACCGTTAATTTTAAAGTGGACGGTAAGGTGAATGCATGGAATTTTGATAGAAAAAGTAAAACCATGCAGTATGCATATGCAAATATTTCACTTTACCGTTCATGGTATGTCTACCTATGGGAGGGAACGAGAGTATTTTCTTTTGTTTCAAAACCAAAAATTTCCAAACAACAATCTTGAACAAATCAAAATCAAAGACAAGCAACACTTTCCAAACTCATTTCTCTTTTCTGAAAGCAATAAAAAGGGGAAAAGTCTCTTTTCCTAAAAGAAAAAACAAAAAGCGCACTACATGAATATGCACTCAATTTTTCAATTTTTCTCAAAGAATAGATAAATCTAACTTAAAACTACAATATTTTTTATTTTGATGAGATAGTACTAATGTAAAAGAGACAAAAGAACATAGAGAACCTGAAAGCTTGTGAGGCCAATCAGAGATCCAACGTCTTATGCTCAATGATGATAATGACCTAATATCAGTCAAAACGTTTCTTTTTAAAGAAGAAAAAAGAAGTCCTCTATGAAAAAAAAAATGAAATCAAGATGCTAATCAAATGTTTTTCTTTCAGTCTATATAACAGAAATGAAAAGAGATCTCACTAAAACCTAAGCTTTTCAAAAAAGAAATCCTTTCACAATCACAACCAACAAGCACGGAAGGAAATGAAAAATCAATAAGCCTACTCTAGCTTTTTAATTCCTCAATCAAGCCAATCTTTTACCACAGAATTTAAAACCATAAGCATTCAGATTCTAACACACAAGCCTGATAGTGTAGGGCTAAAAGTAAACAAACTCAATTTTTTGCAAAAAAAATGAGAAAAGGTGGTCTTGGAACAAGGCCTACCTGGCACCGTGCTGCAGGGGTCTTGACAGAGCGACTCTGGACCAGCACCGCTTTTGGATAACATAACTCAAGTGGTGGCACCGCGTGCTGCTAACAGGGTTCAGGCGGTGGCAGCGCTTCTCGCCAACAACATATGAGCGGTTCCCTGTATAGATCCAAAACACAAAGGAGAATGATAGATCAAGTTAGAAAAAGATCAGATCAAGGAAAAAATTAATGGATTGACAATAGAAAAGAGCATAAAAAGTCGAAATAACTCAGATCTGAACAGATCTGAAAGTTTCAAACCAAAATTCACTGAGTCAGATGGCAGATCTGACTGAAGAGAGTTGGAGATGGAGCTTGGATTCGGATAAGAGTTCAAGAACTGAGGAAGATCAGATCAACTGATATATGTACTAATTCCCTAGCGGAGTCTCCATATTTGTAACCAGGATTATTTCACCTTCTACATACAGAAGTTGTTCCTCTGGTCTGAATGGTTCAGATCTAGAACAAATGAGTAAAGGACAATGGATGAACACCTTCCTTGGATTGTCATAGACACCCGGAATGCTGCTTTGATAGTGAACCTGTGTACCTACAAATAAATCAAACATTCAAACACATCAAAGCTACCAGAACATCATCTACTTATCCATGTTAGTGACTAAGGAATCTAACAACATGTACATGTGAAATCAAAACAACAGTAATGTGGGACAGAAATCAGCTTTGCATTAAAGATGTATGGAGAAGCTTACAACCATTTCCTTAGTGTTGACAGGCATCTCCATGAAACAAACACTTCATCCCCATAAGCTCCAAATTTGCTCTCTATGCTCTCCAATGGCTTGGTCTAACTGGTCAATCCAACAACATAACAATACCTCTATATTTCTCCCCCTAAACTATGGACATGAGCTTGTATTTATAAGGCTCAATGGATAGGGATAGTTGAAAGATTTGTGGATGAGGTGGCTACAACATCATATGATGGGGGATCTCGAGCTCAACTGAACCACAATGATAGGGATAAGGGAGGACACGAGGCCCATGACCTAGAAACCTCGAGAAACTTCTCTTTTTCCCATTTTACCCAGGGTACCACTTTTCTTCTCTTATGACAGAGCAGTTTAGATGAGAAACGCTTATAGACCAAAGACCACAGGCTGTGGCACCGCTTATGGAAAATAGGATACAGGCGGTGTGAGAAAGGTACCGCTCATGGGACACAAGGAAAGCGTGGTGCTGATTTTTTTCATGTAGAATTGATGAACATAGTAGGTTTCCACTCAATAAATTGGAAGAATATGGAAAGGTTCGCATGCACAGTCCCAGGATGCTGATGCACATAAGAACCATGATTCTGCATGGCTTCTCCACAGAGTTGTAAATTGCAGCAATTTTTTCACATGTTTTGGCTTAAGGAGAAAAAAAATCTCTAAAGTAGTAGACCTTGTTTCCTGATTCCTGCTTATTTTGAGGGGGGGGAGGTCCCATTAGGTTTTCTTGTTTTCCTTATTTTATTAAGCAGTTTATTTTATGTCATTTAGATTGTATGGGTGACTTTTGGCCTAGTTGTTAGGGCCTAAGCTGTCCAAAGTTAGGATTAAGGGGGCGTGTTAGGATTAATTAATCCTCCTTTGTCCAATATAGTTTATTTGGTCATATTTCCTAACTTAGGGAGACATTATTACTATACTAGAGTGGGGGGAACACATATAGAGTTTATCTACTACTTAATGCATGTGCATGCATGAGTTAATGTGCCTCTGAGACCAATCCCTACATTATAGGATCCCACTCTATGTGCCACCAGCAGCCTCCATCAGTTGGTCATGGTTGGTAAGTAGTTATGCTGATTTAACCTTTAGTTACAATCAATTAAATCACTTTCAACTAGCCTAGCGCTAGTTTTGCATGCATGAAGGGAGAGTGGCACCTTTTTCCCACCTACCTCATCAGTTAACTGATTGTAGACTGATTTAGACATCTGGAGTTAGAATAGTGAGATCTAATAGTGATTTAGACACACCTAGTTAGCTATTCAACCAGCTTTAGTTAGATATTCATTTAGCTTGAGATGGTATATTCGAATCCTATCCACATGATTCAAATTCTATTTATTGTATAATCATTGTATTATTGATTAATTAATGAATATTAATGTTGTGATTATTTGAGCAATTATTGTCCGATTTATCTGAAATTTGTGGCATGCATTTCCTGTTCAGTGTACATTCTCTTTGATTATTCCACTGCATAATTCCCTTCCCACAGCTTTCATATTTTCCTACAGATCAATGGTTCACAAATTTAACAACCAAAACTCAAGAGGACCTTCTTGTAAAAGGTAAGGTTATTTCCTCATGGTATGAATTTGTTTCAACATTGAAAAAAATAGTTATATCCATTAGAGTATAAACAACAAGCTATAATGGAGTGGAAAAATTACAAACAAGGTAAGGGACAAAGTGTGTAGGACTATACACAAAAGTTTAGAAAGAGGGATTTAGTGCTAGGTATTCCTATATATACTCAAGAAAAACTTCTTAAATACATAGGTGAGTTGCATAGTTACTTAAAACATACAATCTTGATGTTTAATCCTAACAATTTGGATGAAGTGTGTGTCCAAGCCACCCATATCGAGTCTAAGGGGAATAATATTGCTGAAATATTTTCCAAGAAGCCTTTCAATCTAAGTAGAAACAAGTTTAAAGGTAAAGAGAAGGAAAAAAGACAACTACTGTGAAGAAAGGAGATGATAAACCTCCTTGCATGCACTATCAAAAAAAGGGTCAAGATGCTTCCAAATGCTAGAAACTTCACCCATAACTCAAGCCAGAAAATTTTTGGAAAAATCAGGAAGAAAATAGCACTACTTCCACTATCTAGCATGATTTGGGATCAGAATCTAGAGATGAGACAAAAATAGCATCCATGGGTTTTCAAGGAAAATATTCTTCTCATTGTGTTGTAAAAGTTGAACCTATTATTAATGAAAAGAAAAGGAGTGAACTATTTCACATCAAGGTGATTTCTAAACATACCAAAATTGATACTTTATTTGATAATGGATCACAAGCTAACTTGATTTCAGAGGAGATCATTAAAAAACTTGGTTTGGAAACTAACACAGATCCCAAACCATATCCACTTGGATGGGTTTTTAAGAATGCACAACTAAAAGTTACCAAATAGTGCAGACTCAGGTTTTCTATAACTTTTTTATTTATGGATGAAGTTGATTTGGATGTGGTCCCATTAGATATATGTGGTATTGTATGAGGAATTCCTTATCTTTATGACAAGAAAGCAATATTTTACAGGGAAGAAAACAAATACCATTTGTTTAAAGATGGAGCAGAATTCATAGCAAGAGAACATCATATAAAGACAAATCTTTCACTTGTCTCTATGGGACGGATGAAGAGACTCATAAACGCCATCTAGAAATTCATTATCGTGATTATTAAACCCAAAGAGATTTATAGTAAGATATATTTTGAGGGATGCGATTTTTTACATAAAAATGATTTATTTAAAGTTGTTTCTGACTATAATAAGATATTTCAGGAACCGCTAGGATTTCCTCCTAAGAGGGAGGTTCAACATGAGATCCAATTTCTACAAAATTCTCCACTAACCAAGCTTGTTTTATACAGGTTATTAGTAACTGAAAATGAAGAGGTTAAAAAACAAATGTAGGAATTGGTTATGAAGGGATTCATCCATCCCAACTCTTCACCATGTTGATCTCCCATCGTACTTGTTCCAAAGAAAATGGCATGTGGAGTATGTGCATGGTTTAAATATCTGTGAACATAATCACATTAAAGAATCAGTATACTCTTCCTTGTATTTATGATATTTTGGATCAATTGAAGAACGTCGTTTATTTCACTAAGTTAGACTTGAGAAATGGTTATCATCATATTAGAATCCATGACAATAATATCTAGAAAACTACTTTTAAGACTAAGCCGAGCTTGTATAAATGGATGGTTATGCCCTTTGGTCTTTGTAATTCTCCCTCTACATTCATGAGAATTATGAATGATGTATTTATGTCATTTGTTGATAACTTTGTAATAGTCTACTTAGATGATATTTTGACATTTAGTCGAACTTGGGAAGATCATGTCAAGCATGTAAGACAAGTCTTAGATGTATTAGCAAGGGAGAAATTGTATTTAAATATGTCCAAATGTGATTTTGGGAAAACATATTTGGTTTATTTGGGTTACATTGTAAGGGGAGGTGAATTGAGAATACATCCCTCTAAATTTGACATCATTCAAAATTGGCCCAAGCCAACTAATGTAATCAAAGTTAGAAGCTTCCTGGGAGGAACCCAATACTGGAGGAATTTTATTGCTAACTTCTCATTTATTGCTTCTCCTTTACATTCCTTGACAAGTGTGAAACATATTTCTAAGCGGAGAGGCAAAGAGAAATAGGCATTCAACACTTTAAAAGAGAAAACCAATACAACATTAGTACTTGTCTTTCCAAATCTGCAACAACCTTTTGACATTGAAACTGATGCTAGTGGAAATGCTATGGGGGGAATATTAATGCAACATAAGAAACCTACATGCTATCATTTTGAAACATTTTCTAAAGCAATAGATAACTATCCCACATATGATAAAGAGTTGTATGCATCAGTACAAAGTGTGAAGAAGTGGAAACATTATTTAGTGGGTAAATAAACAATCATAAATATTGATCATCAACACTTACAATATCTTCAATCACAAACTAAGCTACAATAATCACGACATTTTATATGGATGGGATTTCTACAAGGATTTCAATTAGTTATTAAGTATAAAAGAGAAATTTAGAATAAAGTTGTAGACATATTATCAAGACCTCCAACAAATGCATTGATTATTTTGCAAAATAGTCCATTGGATCATGATAGTTACATTGAACAATAAACTCATGATGCAGTATTCAAAAATGTGTATGAATCCCTGATGAATGACACACATAATGAAGAATTGAACTATCATGTTAATGATAAGCTATTGTATCATCTTTGCAATATTTTTATTCCACATAGTGAAAGAGTGCATGCAATTAGAGAAGCCCATGCATCTCTTATATATGATCATTTTGGTGTAGGAAAGACAATACGTCATAACTGGTATTGTCATTGGCCTCATACGGGTGAAATTGTATCCAAATATGTAAAGGGATGTGTAATGTGTGCCACCAATAATCCAAGTAATAGGAAATTGATATTTTACACTCCAGACCCTGTACCTTCTCGTCCACGGGAAAGTGTGTCTATGGATTTTATGGGAGGGTTTCCTATGTCTACGAAAGGTCATGACTAGTTGTATGTGGTTGTGGATAAGTTAAGTAAAATGTGCATTTTAATGCCTTGTAAAAAGCAGGTCACAACAAAATTGACTGCTCAACTATTTTTCCAGAATGTTTGGGTTCATTTTGGGTTACCCACTTCCATTGTATCTTATCAGGATTCTTGATTTTTTGAGAATTTTTGTGAAATTTGTAGGAACTTATGGACCCCAAGTTGAAAAATAACATTGTTTTCCACCCACAAACCGACAGTCAGAATAAAGTAATCAATCACACAGTGGTACAACTACTCTAAGGATATTATGCTAAGCATCCTAAGCTTTGGGATGAGTATTTTCATTATGTACAACACATTTACAACCATTCCATTCACTCTTATGCTCAAGGGTATCCAATTGATGCATGTTTTGGGTATTTACCAAAGTCTCCTTTAGAATTTGTATGTGGAAAAGACTTTGGGGAAGATGAACAAGTTTATGCACATAAAGCTTTGAAGGTCATTCAATAGATTCAATTGGACACCATGCAGTATAAGAACAATTGGAGAAAATCCAAGCCAAATACAAAACAAGGCATGACCAACATCGGGTTGACCATCGAGTTTGGATTCAAATCAACAAATATCAACTTCAAGGTGAAGGTAAAAATTTAAAACCACTCGGGTATAGACCCTTCACAATATTGGATAGAGTTGGTAATAATTATTTCTAGTTAGATTTACATCCATATATGTGGATGTATTATGTTATGAATGTAGAATATTTTAAATTGTATGAACCTCCAATGATCATGGATCAATAGGAGAATGTTCATTTTCCTTTTGTTGATGACTTTTCACTTGAGTATCTTGATGAGTTGTAGGAATACATCATTCTTTATAGGAGGGTAAGAAATTCATGAGAGGAGATGTGGGGTATCTTCATGTGGGTTTTAAAAGAATGCATTAGCAAGGCATGATGGATAGAGAACAAAAGGGTGAGGGAGTTGTACCCTCACTTGTTTACTGAATAATTTGATAATTTTGGAGGTGAAAAAGTTTCTAGTGGGGAGGATTGATCTAGGTAGATCTCCCAATAGACCAAGAATCAAAATATTTGAATGTTGATTGGAAGAACACAATTGTATAGAGATCGCCGAGAGCTTTCCAATGATACCCATTTTGTCAAAACTATACTTCAGATGTTGAGGATGTTGTGTTTTGATTCTGATATATAGATCAATTATCTCTTGACGTGTGCTTGGTCCATTGCATACTATGACAACCAATTTTGTGGTAACATGGTATATTTCCTACATCTGAATCAAAACAGTCAGGAATCAAGATTCGGGATGGATTGTGAAGGAGTTGATATTCCTATGGAAACCTCTGACTTCTAACATTGGTATCAGAACAATTAGAGATCACGAGTTAAGATGTCCATTAAGGGAATTGGTTTGACAGTTTCAACTTATGATTTTCAAAGTTGGGATCGGTAAAGTTAGGATTGACAAAGTCAGCATCAACATAGTTGGATTGAGACTCTTGGATCAACACAGTGTAAATCAACGGTCCAACATAACCAAAAGTGGATCAATATTAATGACCTAGAAAGAATATGGAAGTTACAACTGTAGATTTGGTTTTTCAATCTAACATAAATTATTTTCGGGATTTCTAATTAATAATTGGCACTAATCATATTCCTCCAATATTGGAATTGATCATGAAGGATAATTTGGGTATGGAATCATATTTCATACCCACTCAGACACAAAATCGGCTGGTCTAGAAACCCATCTAGTTTGTTATTTAAACATGCAATTTGGAAGTGAATGAAGAGGGGGGGGAGGGAGGGGGGTGCAGAGTGACCGACAGAGAAATAATTTGTGGAGAAACATAGCTCATATAGACTGATCAAACTAAAAATATTTGAAATTGACAGTGAGCAGGTCAAAATTGACAGTCATTGTGGTTGTTTCCATTGCATTGAAGTTGTAACATGGTTCTCAGGCAGTTTCGTCCCACATAAGAGTCGAGTTCTCATACAATGTCTCATGGGAGGTCCTTGGAAAAGTTAATTATTGTTGGTTAAGTATGTAAGTAACATAAAGAATATATGAAAGTTCTATGTATTGATGTAAGATTGCATCATTTGAAGAAATTAATTAAAACGGTCCCATTGGAATCTAGGACCTAGAGACATATGGCTTTAGAGCCAAACTTTGTTATCAATTTGCAGCCTTCAATTTATGGCTTGCATTTTTGTTAATTTGGATTCATGTTATTTATGGATTCTATTTTAATGGAATTTCGATTTTAAAATCTTCCCCAAATATCTTACTATTTAAAAATCATTCAAAATAAAATTCATGGTTAATACAATCCTATAATATTTAGATCAAGTTCTGAGAGCAAAACTTTCATTATTTATGTGTTCTTGGGGTGTTATTATAATGCTAATCACTTGTATCATTTCAAGAAATTAAATAGTCTTTGATTTATTTTGAACTTTGTATAAATAACTTTACACTTGTTTTCACACATAAAGGGATAATTTCAAATTAAGTCTATACATTTGACTGGTAGAAGTTATAAGGTATGTAATAATCCACTTGGTCAATAATTTTTGTCACAAAATTTTTAAGACTACTAATTTAGGATTATAAATTAAATTTCCTTATCGTGATGCATGGTTGTTACTAGAATATATAATTACCATTGTAATGCTAGAGCCTAGTTGTTATGAGTCTTATGGTGCCTTAGGTTTGGTATACCAACTGATATGGATCTTGGGGGAAGAGATCGAAAAGGATTGAATGTCGAAAAGGGAGGAGATTAAATATGAAATTTTTTATATCATTTGATCTATGAATGAGATTGGAGGTGAGGCTTAGAGAGACTCACCTCTCAGAACAACAACTCAAACATATTAACCAAGAAAAACTCACAGTATTAATAGACAATGATAATATCTAATATAAGATGCCATAAATAATCAGATCCTTTATTGAGAAGTCATAAATGCTTTTTATAAGGTGAACTTGGGCCATACCATAAGCCAAATCCATGGGCTACCAAATACCATGGGTAGGTTCATTATAAACTATGTGATTCTAGAATCGCTTGGAAGATTCCAAACGATGGATGTGAGAGGGTGCCCTTTCCATTTAATGCTTTTATGACTTATGCATCCGAATTTAGGCCATAATGCCCCCAAATTTGGATCATTCCCCTCCCCTTAGAAAATTATGGTCTCCATCATGTCACTAGACACAAAAATAAGACCTAGTTATGTCTCGTACCAACATGTTTACTATTGTCAATTGCCGATGAAAATCAAGGGTTTTGTGTGGTTTACCAATAACCGTGGGTTTGTGGATGACCCATAACCAAAATGGAAATGACAAGATTTATAGTGGTCCTGAATTAATGTTGGAAACTTTACATGCCCAATTACAAAGTTACAATAGGATTTAATAAATCCAAAAATTAAAATCTCTTGAAAAATGCATGGATTTTGTTGCAGTTGATGTCTTGCTGCAAATTTGCTCATAAATTTGGATATGAGCAACTAAATCGAATTATGTCAAATACCCATTTGATATATTGAAGATATATTTCTATTGATATATGGAACTTGTTTTGTGGTATCTTGTGGACTGAGAAAATGCATAATGAAGCTAAAGGTGCGTCCGTCCATACTATTTTACAAGCATGTGCTGATTCCATTGAGGATATCTCTCAAACTAGGAAATAAAACAAAATTCCCTCAAATACCCATTTTAGCTGATGAAAATACCTTTTTGATATTGAGATATGACATAGCCTATGAAACAATCTGTACAAGTCACAACACCTATTTGAATTTTGTAGACATGTTTTGGCCTTGAATTCGTCTATCAGTGAGCTTTTATGGCGAACGTGCAGCAACAGATAGTTTGAGAAAGGGATGGAGTGAGGTTTTTCTAGCTCCAATATGCATGCAAAAAGGATTTTATTCCATAGCCATATGAGGATGAAATAATTCTTGATTTGAGAGTGTAGAGGGACACAAAGGATTCCAAGGGTTTGTAGAGGATCTTGGGTTCTTGTAGAGGTTGCGGAACCTCGATGAGAAGCATGGAAACCCTGCAAAATTGTTGAAAATATTGCAGACCAGTGGATAATGGATCCATGTATGGTTCTTCTTGTAATGGTGATCCAAGACATGAAGGTAGAAAAACCTTGTAGTGCATGTGTACCAACTGTGATTCTTACAGTGTATGGACTGGAAAATAGATTTTAATAGCACCAAAAGGAGGTGGGTGATCACTGCAAATATTGAACTTGTAGTATGCTTCACACCATTGTTCAAATGGAGAGCGTACCTACTTTGATACCACCGATCTGGGTCTTAGGGGCTGAGACCCAGAAGGATTGAATGTCGGAAGGAGAGGAGATTAAATTTGCAAAATTTTATATCATTTGATCTATAAATGAGATCGGAGGGGAGGCTTAGAGAGCCTCACCTATCAGAACAACAACTCAAATAGATTAACCAATAAAAACTCATAGTATTAACCCACAATGATAATATCTAATATAAGATTCCATAAATAATCGAATGATTTATTGAGAATGAATAAATCCTTTTTATAAGGTGTCTCAGGACCATACCATAGGCCAAAACCATGGGCTACCAAATACCAAGGATATGTTCATTATAAATTTTGGGCTTCTAGAATCTCTTGGAAGATTCCAGACCATGGATGGGAGATGGTGGCCTCTCCATTTAATGATTTTATGACTTACACATCCGAATTTAGACCATATGCCCCCAAATTCAAATAATCAAATCAGTTTGAATGGGAATTTATTCTCATTCATTTAATGGATCTATAAGCCTTAATCTGTTAGTGTTTAAGAAAAAATGGAGACTCTTGAAGTTTAAAACTTTAATCCAAAATTACAGTGCAGACAGATCTTATCAATAATCCAAAGACATAAATAAATAAAACCATAGAACACGGGATATAAATATTGACATGATTTTGAGGAATGGTGTTTCCTCTAGAATGTCATCTGTAAGGCATTGAGAAACATACATATTTCTCAAACCCAACTAATGGAATCATCATCCTTAATCGTAGGCCAATTATACACTTAAGAGGTCATGTGTCGTTGGTGGAGGAAACCTTCCTAGATTGGGATGGATAAACTATTTCTTTAGGTCCAAATGTGTGGGTCTATTCCATTTACCATGTACAAGTCCTCAAGGCCCCAAGACCTAGATACAAATATCCATGGATACCCTTGCAAAATAATAAGTGGTTCTTTAAGACATTGATCATGGATCTAGATGCCTCCATTTTTTTAATTGGGGCCAAAATAATGGTGTTATTCTCTATATATTCATTACCAGTTCCCTAAGAACGTCATGGTATTCTTCCCTATAACATCACTTTTAAGGCCTCGAGACATTTACATACTACTCAAAATCACCTAATGACAAATATCCTCAATAATAGGCTAATGACAGTCTCAAGAGGTCATGTGTGGTTGGTGCATGAAACCTTGTTAGCCATGGATGACTAGAATATTCTTTTAGGGATTAAGATTTATGTATCCTCCATTGACCATGTCAATGGCCATAAACCTAGATACATAGTTCCTCAACAGATCTAGATGCCTTAATGGTTTCTTTACGGATGAATTCATGGTCTTATTCACATGTAATATCATTACCGAGGCATTGGGAAATATACATAAGGCTATTGCTTTCCTCCTAAGACTCTTTTCAAGGCCTTGAAATCTATCCTACTATGAAAAAAATCTTAATTTTTCCCATATCCAAATTTTATGAAAAATATCAGCTTTACACGGTGTATGTTATGGTTTATCGCCTTGATCATTTCCCATTACCTCATTACTACATGCAATGCAACTTGTAAAAGTTATCGTTTATGAATGCCTCTAAAAATGTTGGTTGAAAGAAAGTGTTTACTTATAGTTTATGAATACCTCTAAATATGTCGATTAAAGGAAAGTGTTTTCCTATATTTAGAAAATGATATTCAAAAAGTTGTTTTGTACTAATAACACCAATATGTTTCAAATAAAATATTAGCATAAAACTATCTTAATATGACCTATATCTATAGACCTAGATTTTATAGTACAATTAAGAATTAAATATGGTAAATGGGTAAAGTTTATTAAAACATGATTGTACTTTTTAAAAAAAAATTGTGCTTTTATGTTTTTTTAGAAGCACACTAATTTGTACATTTCAAAAGTATTTTTCAACTCAACTTAAATACATGACTAAATTGTTATGATTGAAACATGTAGGGTATGATTCTTGGATAATGAAAAAGACTTATAAGTTTTTGTGGTCTAAAATCATCAAATTTTATTAAAAAACTATAGTGACAGCCACTTGGCATCATCAAAAGAATTACCATGATCTATAATGACATATATATGATTTTTATCATCACCAAAAACATCATAGAAAAAAGTTATCGGTCATGGCCCTTCAGGGGCCATCACTAAAAGTGTCATGAAATGTATAATTAGCAATTGTATTTTAAAATTCCTCACCATAACTTCCACCAAAGAGAGAATTGGAAACATACTTTTAATGACCATCACCAAAAGTACTTATCGAGACAATTTTTCATAGATCGTCACCATAAGTGACTTTGGTTACTAATTTTTAAGGTCCATCATAGGCATGATCATCACCAAAAGGAATTCAATGACGAGATTTAAAGAATTGTCACCAAAAGAACTTATGGAGACAATTTTTCATAGCTCGACACCATAAATGACTTTGGTGACGACCATTTAAGGTTTGTCATAGGCATCATCAGGAATTTGGTGACGGGATTTAAAGAAGTGTCATCAAAATGAATTATAGCAACATTTTTTCATATTCCATCACCATAAGTGGCTTTGGAGACAATTGTTTAAGGTCTGTCACAAGCATGATCGTCGTCGTAGGCCTTTCTTCTTCTAGTAGGGATAATTTCCCTTGTAAAATTCACATGTTCACTCAACTAAAGAGCTCAATTAGACATTAATCCATTGAAAATGGTGAACCATCTTGTTATTTCCTAACTTTCATAATCTACATATGAATTATGAAATGCAACTATTATTAAATATGATATGCAGATAACTAAATCCTAACTAAGAATAGTGACAAGAGTCAAAAGTGAAAGTGGTAGCAACGGGAAGAGTCCACAATTGTAACAAAAAAGGAACTTGAGTTAGATCCTCCAAACTCCCTCTTGAATACGGATGATCAAACAACTAGGGACACTTCACTATTATAAAACTAGTGAACTCCAATGAAACACAATAACACATATATTGTTAGGGACAATATTCTACTAGATAAAGAATGTGCAAAATGTAAGTAGCTTTGAGTATCTAGGAATAGTCCACAAGACATCAACAGAATCCTTATTCCAAATCATATGATTAAGCACTAATTGACATAAAATAAAGGGAGAAGTACAAAAATCAAGTAAAATAGTCTACCAACTAATGTATGCACAAAACCACTAGAGAAACTCTAAGGACCAATAATAACCTGGAAATTGACAAGATAATACCTTCTTCACATCAAGTTGTTAGAAATGCATTAGATAAGTAAGGATATGTATTGTAAATATTAAAATAGTCTACAAAATACAACATCCTTCGCTAAAAAAATTAAGAAAACAATGAATGGAGGGAATAGCCCACAACTTCATGAAATCTACAACAAGAAAATAATCTTCAAGTAAACCAATTATTTTTTATCTTTCAAATGAATGTGATAAGAGTTTACTTAACATATTCATATGTATTCCACTTCACCAAGATATTTAACAATAAAGGATAATCAATATCAACATGATATTTATTACTAGAAAGTAACAAACCATAACATTTTTTTCATTTTATACCACCAACATATTATTTCTTATAAAAATTTTGATAATTGTTTAGTATGCATAAAATATTGCATAAAAATTCACAAACAGTGTAGAAGAGTCATTTGACTTGTATCTTATATGCCAAAATATAATAATGTATCAGAGTACAAATTTTACATGGTACAAAGAAACCATGTGTCATGAATAATAATGGGCCCAACATACCATGGTTTAAGCTTCACAAATATGCTAAGGGTGATTTTAACATCAACATTACCCTCCTTAAAATTATGGAACAATTCCTCTTGAGTAACATGTTGTGTAACATGTGTTATATGCTTGGCATGAGTTTCATACTATCACTTATTAAACAATGTTGCAAAACATCCTTTTAATTTGGTGAAACGTGAGAATCCAAATGTCAAAACTCTTCCACCCTATACCATAAATTCATTTGGAAGTATATTTTGGTATGGATGCCTAAAAATAATCACCCAATAAGAAATTTCATCATGATCGTCTAATAGAACCTTGATTTTCTTATGCTTCAACAATGTTTTTCTCAAGTTTCTTAACACCTTTGCAATCATTGCCATCAAACAATTTAATGAAGTTCATTTTGTAACCATCTAATGAAGTTCTTAAGGTATGATAGACCAAAGTTTGGTCTCAGGGACGTTAACCACCATCATCATCATAAATGGAACATATTATTAATTATGTATGGGTAACGAAGTCATCAATGGATCACTTATTTCCAAGTGAGAGAAGTTTTAAAGTCATGTTATTTTTATAATGCATCGTTTACCTTAGGCTATTTTCCACTTTCAATGCACAAAAACTGAAATACATTTCTTTGAGTTGTGTTATTTAAGAATTTATGTATCATTTGATTTTGCATTATGACTTACTTACTTGAAAATGAGTTTTGACCACCACACTTACATTATCTTGAACTCTATGATCGTATATCATTAGTCACATTTCTGCGATGTTAGTCGCATCCATGTTCTCCATAAAATTGTTGTCAAAGCGGATGTTGTTGCAACTATGGATTGATTTCCATCAATTTCCCAATGTTGTATGATCTTATTGTTGGCTATATGTTGTCCCTTCTTAAAAATATAAATTTTGCAATATGAACAAATAGAATCTAGGGTACAAATTTCAAAATTTATGAAATTATTAACTCTCCAATGGTGTTGATATCCATATTTGCTTCTTCATTCATGTCTTCCATGGTTTACTTGTGTTAGGTGGAATAAATCCCGCATTGTTATTATTTCTCCATAGAATGCCTTTATTTATACATCTACAATGACTCTTGGGATCACACATCCGAGAGTCTCTTCATATTCCTAATATTTACAATAACGTATAATCCTGACGGATTATATTCCAACACTCCCCCCCTTAATCCGAAGGGGTGTTAGTAAGTCCGAGCATGTTTCTGAATCTTTCAAACTTTTCTCGTCCAAGCGCTTTGGTGAAGATGTCTGTAACTTGATCATTTGTGGAACAATGTCGAAGATGGACTGTCTTGGCCTCTACATGATGTCGAATCAAATGATACTTTGTGTTGATGTGTTTGGTTCGATCATGGAATCTGGGATTCTTAGCCAGCTTGATTGCAGAAGTATTGTCGATCAATAATGGAGTGGAGTTCTCTTGTTTTTCTTGCAAATATTCAAGTATCTTCTTGAACCATACTATTTCTTTTGTTGCTTCAGCTGCAGCCACATATTCTGCTTCTGTTGTTGAATATGCCAGAACTAACTGTTTTTGTGATCTCCATGAGACAGCTGCTGATCCAAGACTCATAGTGTATCCAGAAGTTGATACTCCTGTCTCCTTATCGCCATCAAAATCTGAGTCTGAGTACCCAATAAGTTTGAAGTCATCCACCTTAGAGTACTTGAGTCCAATGTCTTGAGTCCCCTTCAAGTATATTAGAACGCTTTTTGCAGCTGACCAATGTCCTTCACAAGGTTTATGCATGAACCTTGAAAGTATGCCAACAACATAAGAAATATCTGGTCTAGTTGTTGTAAGGTAGATAAGTCTTCCTACAATTTGTTGATACTTGGTCGCATCTTCAAATTCTTTTCCTTCGCTTGATGTGAGCTTCATTTTCTGTTCCATTGGAGTAGAGATAGGGTTGCATTCTGTCATGCAAAATTTGTCTAGTAGTTCTCCAACATATTTTTTCTGAGATAGGAATATGTACTTAGGATGTTGAGTGACTTCAATTCCTAAGTAATAGTGGAGATGTCCCATATCTGTCATTTCAAAGATCTTTTTCAAATCTTTCTTTATGGATGCTATATAGCTCTCATTGTTCCCTGTCATCAAAAGATCATCTACGTACACCACAAGATACACAACAGATCTTCCAACTTTCTTTATAAACACTGTTGCATCATCAAGATCAAAATGTTCGAAATTTAACTTCAAAAGATGCTCGGTTAATTTTTCCTACCATGCGCGAGGTGCTTGTTTTAGGCCATACAAGGATTTGACAAGCTTGCATACCTTTTGTTCTTTTCCTTTCACAACAAAGCCTTCTAGCTGAGACATGAAGACATTCTCTTTCAAGTCTCCATTCAAGAAAGCAGTCTTCACATCCATCTAATGAACTTTCCACCCATTCTGAGCAGCTAAAGAGAGTAAGGTTCGGATGGTAGCCCATTTTGTTGTAGGAGAAAATGTTTCTTCATAGTCAATTCCTTCTTTCTGTGCATAGCCTTTTGCTACAAGCCTCGCTTTGTGCTTGTCAAGTGAGCCATCTGATCTGTATTTGTTCTTGTACACCCACTTGCAGCCAATTGGTTTGGTTCCAACTAGAGGGTCAACCAGCTTCCAAGTTCCATTCTTCATGAGTGCATCATACTCATTCTGCATAGCTTCTTTCCACTCAACTCGAGTAGAAGCTTCTTCAAAGGAAGTTGGTTCAAAGTTAGTAGATAAATTAAATTCACAATCAAACGATACATCCATGTCATCACTTGAATTATCTGCTTCTCCTCCATCTTCATGTCTTTTTGAACTTCTCATTCCTGTCTTTCCAACTTCATCCGAATGGACACTTTCAAGTGTCTTTGTGGCCCATTTAGGAATC
>LPNX010173394.1:50109-65863 GCA_001517045.1 Pseudotsuga menziesii
CCGACTGAAGGGAGATGGCCAAACCACATTTCATGTGGAGTCTTGTTATTAAGAGCATTTGAGGGACTTCTGTTTCTCAAATAGGCTGCACATTTCACTGCATCACCCCAAAACATTAGTTTTACATTCTTAAAAAACATCATTAAGCGTACCATATTCATTATGGTTCTGTTCATTCTTTCTGCTACATCGTTTTGTTGAGGATTGTAGGGAACTGTAGTCTGATGTGCAATTCCATGTTGGCGAAGATAATCTTCAAAAGCATTTGAAGTGTATTCTTTCCCATTGTCAGTATGAAGTGTACCAATTTTAGATTGTGCTTGTTTTTCTATCAATGCATGAAAGTCCTTGAATGTTTGAAATGCTTCTGATTTTGTCTTTAATGAGTAAATCCAACACATTCTTGAGTAGTCATCAACAAAGGTCATAAAATACTTATTGCCATTGGCAGAAGGAGTTGGCATTGGGCCACATAAATCAGAATGCATTAATTCTAATTTCCTACTTGCTCTGAAATTAGATTCATGGAATGGCAGCTTATTGTGTTTCCCTAATATACATGCATCACATTTTCTCTTCTCTTTGGGAATGGTGGGCAAACCAAATACACCATTCTTTCTCAACAAACGAAGACTGTTATAATTCAGATGACCAAATCTTGCATGCCACAATAAACTTGATGACAAATTACCTTCTCCATGCTAAGAGAGGTAGGAATAGTTTTGAACCCTTGCAGATGAACCCTTTAGCTTCAGCAGCTTCCCATCTTCGTATCCAGTCATGATGACTTGGTTGTCAGAGGACTTTCTTATTTATACGATTCCATCAAACATGTGGATGGAATGGCCTTGCTGTCGAATCTGCACCAAGGACAACAAGCTTCTCTGCAACTCTAGAAGATAAAGAACATTCTTCAACAAGAAATTAGGGAATCCAGGCATCTTCACCCGAATGGTGCCCATTCCCTTTGGTTTAAGACTTGACTTATCTGCAAAGTAAACTATGCCATTTATTGTTTCATTAAGTTCTTCAAAACAGTATTTTCTAAAATTCATGTGTGATGTTGCACCAGTATCAAGTAGCCAACAATCTGTGTAAGATTAAAGTGAAGTCATTTCATTAATACCAAGATTACAATGTGCAACAATGCAATGAGAAGAATCTGAAGATTTAATAGCATCTTGGTTCTTATTTTCATCTTTCTTCTAGTTATGTCTGTCTTTGATGGAGTCCCACGAAGCCCAACACTGATCTGCTGTGTGTCCAATCTTTCCACAACGCTTGCACTTCAAATCTGATCTTTTGCTGGTGTTTTTTCTACCTCCTCTACCTTTGAAGTTTCTTCTTCCTCTGCCTCTCATGTTGCTTTCTCCTTTGGGATGATCTTTGGATTGGTCTTTGGTGTGGTTCTTTTCTTTTTGAGCAAAGCAAAGTGATTCTCCAGAATGCTCGGTTGTATTCTTACCAAAAGCTTTCTCTCTGTCAGCTATCTTCTCTACCAGGGTGTCAAATGTCAGTGATAGTGGCACCAACTACAGATGCTATAGATTGAATCTTGCAACTAAAACAATAGGAGAAAAAAAGAAAGAGTAAAGGTGCAGGTCTAAGTCTCTACCACCTTCCTCAAGCTTTACAACAATGTCAATGTCTTTTCTATTGTCATACAAACTTAATCCTCTCAAGCCTACATTACCAACTTTAAATATGCTTTCAATGGCTTTCAAACTAGTAGAAAACAATCTCTCACCAACGCAAAGGAGCAGGTCGCGAGTCAAAGAAAAGCAGGCTTTCTTCAAGAGATAAGAACGCAGCCTTCTTGTTAATGCTGCAACACTCTTCAAAATACAGACGTACACCAACAATCTTCTCTGGCAATGTAGTCACAGTTTCACTTTGCAGTAGTTCACAAGGAAGAGAATCGCTTCAGAAAAGAGAAGCGCAACATGCACTTCTTCTCCAACGTATCAACTATTAGTCATTGGTTTTCAACGAGCCTGAGGCAACAATACTCAGCTCGACTTCAATTTTCACCAGAATCTATGTCGTTTCAAATTCTTATACAAATCCACAGTGTCTTCACAGAGCAAGTACCTGGTTCATCATTGCATCATGCTTCCAGAATGATTCATCGCCATATTGCTCAGCCTCACCCAGTATATTGCAACTCCACGCAAATGTAAGTCGGGATTTACGACCCTCCAGGATAGTTTACAAACCATAATACAAGAGAAAGGGCCTTAATCGTAGGTGGAGGAAATCTCAACATTGGCACAAAGAGAGAATCGTAGCTATAGTATTTTCAAGAGGATTCCAACAACAGCTTGAGAATGTTATTTCGCAACAACATAATGATGAATGGAACGATGATAAGGGGAACACCGTTACAAAATTAGGGTTATGTAAACTAATGGTCTGATAGTCGAGAGAGTGCGGCTAATTAAGGAATTAGATATCTTAGCAATTATCAAAATGCAGAATA
Source organism: Pseudotsuga menziesii (assembly GCA_001517045.1). Classification (NCBI taxonomy): domain Eukaryota; kingdom Viridiplantae; phylum Streptophyta; class Pinopsida; order Pinales; family Pinaceae; genus Pseudotsuga; species Pseudotsuga menziesii. The sequence continues at coordinate 52,589 of LPNX010173394.1, forward strand.
ACAGTTTACCTCAGACCTCAAATTAGAGTCATTGAAGAGTATCGCACACACTTTGTGGCTCGCAAGAAGCAGGAGAAGCACACACAGAAAGGAGTTATGGCAGGTATCTGCTCTATCCTCCACTTCCAAATTTTTCACCGTTGTTCAAAAGAATTACAATAGCATATCACGACTAAAATCAACATAATCACACTTCACGCGATTGAAGAGGGAAATATCTCTCCACCAAAAGTCTTCAAAGTGATCGCAGCAACAACAATATGACTTCAATCTCCAACAAATTATCAATTGTGATTACTGAGCTCTCTTCTTGACTGGTCACAGTACTCCATCTTCCATAGCAGTTTCCAACATAAATCCCCTCAATAAATCGTAGCTCATAACATGTGGATTCTAAGACAGGGCTATTCCTCAATGCATGCCTGTAATTGTAATGCACACAATGAATGCACTGGCAGGAGAGACACATGAAATTATTGTCACCTGGGATGTAATAAAAACACATGTAGAGGAAGACTAACAGGGCAGGCAGCCTAAAATAAATTAGCAGAGGTCAGAACAGAGATCTAGTAGGCAGAATGCCAGGACTGAAATGCAGCCAGGAGTTATGGTAGGTGGTGCTCTGATACCACTGTTAGGTGGAATAAATCCCGAATTGTTATTATTTCTCCATAGAATGCCTTTATTTATACATCTACAATGACTCTTGGGATCACACATCCGAGAGTCTCTTCATATTCCTAATATTTACAATAACGTAATCCTGACGGATTATATTCCAACAACTTGACATCTATTAACCTCAATTCCTTCTTGTCATCAAGTTCCTCTACATCACTTTCATTAATTACATTTTTGTTATTCATATAATTACATTTTTTCTTAATCCTTTCATCTTTATCAATTATGTTATAATTGTATTTTTTTTTGTGATTCCTTTTGCATCCCATGCTCAAAAACTAAAAAATAAATTGTAGTGTAATGTTGAAATTCCTCTTGGATGGGGTGTTATGTGATGATCATGGCACCACTAATGAAAATGGGATGAGGGATCATAGATGACATACGATGATGGGTGGGGTGGTGGATGTGCAGACACCAACGACTCACACCATTAATTCCTCCCCTCACAACGAGGCTTGATATGACTAGACAACTATGTTGGAATAACTCCTACATCGATCCTAACAATGTCCATTTAATGGCCCAAACTCATGTTCCCATGATCATTTCTTCTTCGCTCCCATTGTTTGGATCTCCTTGGCACTATGGTATTCTTTCTATCCCTTTACACTAGACAAATTTTAACATCGTGGCGGTGTCATAGGGCGCCAACGAAATGGCCCAGCATGGTCGATGAGGTAGGATAGGCCGTGGGGGTAATGCTCCTGACAAAAACATGGTTGAAAATGGGTTTTTAGGGAAACTTGCAGCGATGAATAACTCCCTTCTCCTCATACGCAATGGCTTAAAAACAATAGAGGAGGACAAATAGGCCTGAATTCTAGAGATCCGAGGAGGATTTCAAGCCACCTTGGATTGGTGCATGGAAAGTGTTTCTCTCTATATTTTTCCTTCTCCCTCGCTTGCCACCATAGCAATTGATGTGCGAATCCAAGATATTTTTTATGAAAATTTGGATGAGGACGCTGTTGGTGAGGTTAAGGAGACAACTGACAACGTCAAGTAGGAAACCCAAGCTATTGTGGAGGGGAAGATGAAGTGAGAAGCTACTTGCTCTAAATAAGGCACAAATGGAACCAAGAATGAACACCTAGGTGATGTCAAGGTCAAGGACAAGCCTATTTCTCCCACATCTCAGTCATGTACTCGTCCACCTATCAAGTAGTGTTAATATCTTTTCTGGACAACTTGTTTTTTGTGTTTCTTTTGTAAGTAAGAAACAATACCTTCTATTACTGATGTATAATAAGGATAATTACAATGAAAATCATAGAGTTTTGTGAGGCATAAATCCTTACCACAACCAGTCCTATACTTGGGAGCCCGATAATTGAACTTATACACAAGATAATGCATGCATCCAAAATATAACAAAAAACTGGCCTGATGACCCCCAAAACAAAAAATTTCTTCCCCTGGATTTACTATGTCTATGCACATATTGAGTAAAATAACAAAAAGCGACTAGCATCAAAATGCAGAAAAAGGATCACAGCATAGACTACCCGCAACATCAATCCCCCTTCGACTTAAGGAGATAATGGATCACTGGTGGGCCTAGAAGCACCTTCGCTCATATCCTCAGTTGCATGGGTGATATACCCCTCCAACACATCTTCCAACATGCACACTCCATCCAAGATAGTATGTTGCCCTCGCTTGATCGTCACGGTGGCCTCTCTGATTTCCTTCTCCATCTAGTATTGAGCTTGAAGTTCTCTAGCCAAGAGGATTCTTACTTCCCAAAACGGATTCTTACTACTGATCTCCTCAGTGGAAGTCCAAAGGGGGAGGATCCTCTGTCGCTCTCTTCCCTTGCTCCGAAGTCCCTTCCTCCCTAAAGAGAACCCTCTCATCAGTATTTCGTCGAGAGCCTCTCCTGCTACGCATGCGTCATCTCGAGACCATGATACACAGAAAAAGGGTTCCTAAGGTGAAAGAGATACTGCCTGATAACTAAAGCTAACAATTATGGTAATGCATAAGAAACCATATGACTATTGGTCCAGGAGAGTGAGCACTTATACAATTTTGGGCTAGCATTTGGTATCTGAATGTCACCAACTTTAAAAGACTGAACACCTGCCCCAGACTGTCCATGGTACAAACACTCATTCCTTTGTACTCACTGATATTAATAATATCATCCCCTTCTCCCATACCACATGCTTCAATTATGCAAAGATCCAAGAGTTGATTCGGCTTCATCCTTTCCCACATGTTGTAGCCTGGATGAACATCACTCCCTCAGTTAATGCTTCCATATTTCCTCATTTTGGAATTAATACCTTGTTCTCAAAACGAGCCTTAAATAGACTCTTGTACCATCATTTATGATATACGGGGCAATTGAACTCCAAACCCAGATCCTTGCATCGTGTTACAATTGTCATATTTCCTTTCCTTCCTGCCTCCATTTGTCGTAATGATTATACCAAGATATAAATTCATGGGGGATGATGGGTCATGTATGGAAGGACCTCCCTTCGCTCGTCGGTGCCACATGGCTACTGTCCTAATTGGCCTTTCCCCTCCACATGTTGAGTCTCTTTCTAGTTGTCCTATGTCGATGGTAGCGAGTTCCATACATCATCATCACAATGCCTAGTCACAGGTGTCCGCCAGCGGGCTTGCATGGAAAGGGATGTGCGCTCCCACCCCTTTGTTTTCTAGCACATACACCACCGTATTCCCTTGTCTTCGAATGTGCATGAAATGGATGGCAAGGGTGGTTGATAGCAAACGTTGAATCGCAAGCAACCTGCTTTCCCACTTCCAATTTCAAGAGACTTTGGAAATGGTTGATCCTCACTGGATTCTTCCCGCTATGGATATTATGAGCATGGAGTCCCTCTCCACCACCTATGGTTTCCATAGCTACTGCAAATCCCACCTTAGGCCACTAACCAGGCCTTCCAATTCTGCAACAGTGTTCATGGTTTCTCCAAGGTCTCCGCAGAAGACTGAGCATAGTGCCTTCAACATTGCGAATGATCCCCCAATATCCATTTGGGCCAGGATTCCCCTTTGTCGCCCCATCAAAGTAGAGTTTGAAGGTGCCCACCGCTGGGAATTTCTAGCAGTCAAGACTCTGGGGGGGAGGGCGACCAGAACACGTTAACTTCCAATACTCACAGGTAAACCAAAAATACCCTAGTCATTCAATATTTTCCTCTTTGCATTGTCCTCTTTGATTGCTTCGGACTGCCATTGAGTAAGAGTGAGTGTTTCCTTCAAGTGAATTTCAATTAGCAGCCCAACTGCCTCTGTTGTCCTAATATTTTCCTCAAAAATTTGTCAGTTTCTCTCCTTCCACACTTCCCACACCACAAAACATGAGAATAATTCCCACATTATGTTGAGAATCTTTTTTGTAAAAGCATGAGATGACCACGTGGTCAAGGTAATATCTAGGTGTCCCCTATCCATAAATCTCTTTCTGAACCTCTCCTCTTCCATATCCCAGAGGGAGGATACCATTGGGTAACTATCCAGCAGGTGATCAATGGTGTCATCCTCCTTATAACATAGACAACATCGGGAGGGATCGGTCATACCTCTTTTCAAAATATTTTCCTAGGTTAGGATGCACTGACGTAGTAACAACCAGCTAAAAGTTGAAATTTTGGGCCATAAGCTCCCCTTCCATATCGTGCTCCATTTTTCCTCCTTCGGTGTCTGTGTGTTTCCGTAAGCAATCCCACTGCCTCTGCGATACTAAAATTACCTGTATTGGAGTACCCTAGCAAACGTTTTTCGGCCTATCCACCTTGGGAATCCTTCAAACACACAGTTCCTCATAAAAATTCTCCATATTCTCTTCTCGAACACATGATTACCACCAGAGCTTGGTTTTCCACACCTGAAATTGCATTTCTTCCTGCGTGGCCTCCAAAAATTCTTGCACCCACTCTGGAGGACTGCTTTGAATATACAAATTTAGGTCTTGTATATCATCTCTATCAACTAGGAGGGGTAATTGTTTCCATGCATCCCAAAAAAAGGAGGCTAACTTGCCACATATTATATCCCAGAAACCGTGCCTTTAAATTAATCCCATGTTCAATTGCACCTCTTTCCAAATATGAGATCCCCATATGTAGTCCTTGAACTTGATGAGATTCTGCTTAGGCCAGTGTGGGGCATACTTGTGGTACCATAACATTTCCAAATGATACTCGGTGTGGGTGATCCACCACCACCAAATTTGGACTCCCATGACCCTTTTGACACTTACCGAGTCACACAGTTCCAGACCCCCTGCTTTCTTTGGCGTACATAGGGTATCCCATTCGACTAGGGCCCATTTCTAGTGCCCTTAAGATCCTTCCCACAAAAATTTCCTCTGTATGTTTCATATTTTCTTGAGTACCAATTTTGGAGTAGCCAAAACTAAGAAAAGGTAGAGGGGCATTGATTGCAACACCGACTTTACCAAAATGAGATGACTTGGGAAATTGAGGGCTTTGAATGTCCATTTCTCGAGCTTGCGCTTGATTTTGTCGAGAAGATCCTTCCATTATATTTGGAGAATAATAGATTCACCCCAAGGAGCACCCAGATACTTGGATGGGAGGTGACCTTCTGTGAATTCTAGAATACAAAGAATATTCCTACTTGTGACTTTCAGAGTGTTGAAAAAATAGACCTGGGATTTGTCTCTGTTGATCTCCAACCCACTAGCTTCTAGAAAGGTGTTTAAACCCTTTTTGATACCTATGGATTCCTGGACCGAGGAGGGGCCCATTAACATGTTAGCATCAACGAATTGTTGATGGGTTTGAGGATCCATACCATCACTGCAGGTAAGACCCTGAATTTTATTTCTTTGTTGCATAGCTTTGAGCATTCGACCAAGTCCTTCAACAATAATAATGAATAGGAAGGGCGATAAGGGGTCCCCCTCGAGGACGAGAATGGTTGTGATGGAGTTTCGTTAACCAAGATCGAGAAGAAAGCCGAAGGGACAAGGCTCCTCACCCATTCGATCCATTTCTCATTAAACCCAAATTTCCTTAGTATTTTAGCTAAGAAGGTCCAATTGAGTTTATCGTAAACTTTAGATAAGTCAAGTTTAAGTAGTATACCTGGAATCTTGTCCGTCTTCAGGGAATGGGTAGTTTCGTGAACCAGAATGATGTCCTCTAGAATTTGTCGTCCTTATACAAATCCATCTTTCTCAGGGGAGATTAGTATAGGTAAGAGGGGTCGCAACCGATTTGCTATTACCTTGGTTATGATTTTGTAGATGACATTATAGAGGGCAATTGGGATAAATTTCCCAAGATCTTTCGTGCATGTTTCTTTCGAAATTATCGTAAGAAAAATAACATTGAAGGCTTTCATAATGATCCCCATTCTCCTTGAGTCCTTTACCAACTCCAACACTTAATATTTCATCCAATCCCAACATGAGTGGAATAAATTTGTGGTGAAACCGTCCGTTCCTGGGGCTTTATCCATTGCCTCCAAATCATCCATGTCGATTGGTTTCATTAACATAATGTTGTGATAGGTCGTAATCACCTTAGGGATGTGGTTCAACACCTATTCCTGTGCCTCTTGATGATTGATATCAAGTTCCTCTAGGAGGTCAGCATAGAACCTATTCAAGTTCTATTCCAGTTCTATTTGAGTTTCAACATAGGTACCATCTGTTCTCTTTAAAAGCACCACCAGATTCCCTTGTCGGTGCTAAATGGATGATTTGTGGAATAATTTCATGTTGCGCTCCCCTTCTTTCAACCAACAATTTCTGGATTTCTATTTCCAAAGAAGCTCTTCTTCTTGTTCATTGAGGTTGAATTCTTTTATAAAATGTTGTTCTTGTTCCCTCAACTTCTTGGAGAAACCTTGGGTCATGGCAGCTTGCTAAACTTCTTTCATCTTATGATCCAACTATTTTTTCCCTTGGAAAATGTTCCCAAAGGATTATGAATTCCAATGCTTAATGTTTCCTTTTAGGAACTTAATTTTCTATTGAAATTGGCACCTAAGTGTTCTTTTTATGGGTGTCAATTCCTACCACCATTGATGATTTTTCTCTGGAAATTCCAGATGGAGGATCCAAAATTTCTCAAACCGAAAAGGTCTCTGAAGATTTGCCCCTATTCTTTTCCATTCCAAGCTGATTGGCCAGTGGTTAGATCTAGTCGATGGGAGTATAACAGCTGACAAATCCCCCCCCATCATTACCGACTCTGAAACTAAGAAACGGTCTAACCTACAAGCTATGCTTATGTCCCTTGCCTGCTTATTATTTCAGGTAAAGATACTATTAGTCATTCTGAAATCGACCAAATCAAGGGCCTCTATCACTTCATTAAATTGTCCACTGATGGGGTTTAATTGCTGAATGCCCCCTTTTTTCTCTTCCAGACTGCGAATCAAGTTGAAGTCCCCTCCCAGGATACAATTACAAGGACCAATCACCACCCTGAGGTTGAGCATTGAATCTAGGAAGGAGGTCTTTTGATTGGCTATTGAGGACCCATATACATTGGAGAGAAAGCCACAAATTCTCCTTCTTGCCACGTGAAAAATGGATGATAGGGTAAATTCAGAGGCCATAAATCCCGAGAGGAATACTTACCTGAGATTCCAAAGCATACCTATTTCCCCAGCTGCTCCATTGGCATCACTTTCTATGAACTCACAGGTTGTCCAAACTTTCTTGCCTATGATTTTAAGCTCTGCTTCAGAGCATTTAGTTTCTTAAAGTAGTGCTATGGTCGGTTTTTCAATCTCTATTTTCCTTCTCAGAAGATTGATCTTCAATGGGATATTACATCCTTGAATATTCCATGACGTGATCCACATCTTATAACTATTTGAGGGAGGTAGCGAGAGCTGCATCTATCATAGGGTATTGGCCTGAGGCTACCAGCTTCGCAACAACTACTTGGATTCTCTGAACATTACGGTGTCTTCCTCGTCTCTCACCTCTTCCTTTCTTTTTCCCTTCAGTCTCCTTATGGAACTCAAAGATTATGCCCAAGTATTTCACGTCTTTTGTCTTGATAATATATTTTTCCAAAAGGGAGACTTGCTTCGACGTAATAGAATCCAAGACTTTTTCTGAACAAGCTGCCTGGTTGCCCTCCAGCTCAAGTTCTCCCAATTCCATCTCCTTTCCTCCCTCATCGAACATGGGGATGTCCTTCATCACCACTGTCTGTTCTGCATCCTAGGTTACTTTTTCAGGGGTGAGAGTTTTCTCATTGGCTCGGATCTCTAGAATTTGACCTTCCTCCAAGTCCTCTTTCTTTGCCACTAGCTGCAAGACTTCAAATCCATTGTGCATCTGGGATTTCTTATGAATCTCAGTTTTGTTGCCTCTCTTAGTTGGGTGCTTCTTCTTTGTTACTTTGGTAAAACCTTTTGAGTATTTCCCTCCTTGATTAGGAGGGACTTCGGGCTTTTTGTTGAGAGGGAATTCATGGAAAAGATGCCCGTGCTCATGGAAATTCCTGCAATGGAAATGAATCTACTCGTAGTCGATTTCCTGGAACCATTCCTTGTCCTCCAAGGATAGTTCGATCCCTTCTGAAAAATACTGGGAAATATCCATATAAAGACAGATCCAAGCATACGAAGTGTACCTCATATTTTTTGTTTGCTCTGATTCATTGACAAAAACACCTAAGGTGTTACCTATGTCAATAAGGATTTCCTCCTTCCATTTTTCAGAGGGTAAGGAGTACAAGCGGAGCCAAACATGGGTGATTGTCAAATTTTCTGTATCAGGTTTAAAGCGTTCTTTCCAAGGGTGTGAGTATAACCCCGTGGAAGAGAAAAATATGGTCCATCATCAAAGATGCGAGTGCAATCTGCCTCATTGAAAAATATTATCATGAAAAAAACTTTGGCTCCAAGTTGAAGGTCATAGTGGCCCTGGGGTTTCCAAGTTGTATTTATCCACTAGACTAGATCCTTTTCAGCCGGACAAACCCCAACAAATTTACCAATGAGGGCATGATATTTCATGTACTAGATATCCTCTCGTACTATGTCTAAACGAATATGCAGTTTGGGCACCGTTTGAGATTTTGGCACACACTACCCTAGTGGTTTCTTGGTTTCTCTTCTTTCCTGAGTCGACTTGATGACTTCGCTTGTCCATTCTCCTTCCGTCCTGGGTTGGAGGTCAGGACCTAGCCCTGTTTCTGTCCCTTTCCCTTTATCCAGAACCAGGGGAGGGGGAAACGCCCCCCCATTCGTGGCATCCCCCATGCCGACGTTGTCCTCCACCGTCAAAGAAGGTCGGTCAGAAACCTTACCTATGACAAAATCCTGCAAAAACAATGACCTAATCTGCAAACCCTAGCTCTCTGTGGTTCCTCCCTCCTTGCTTTCCCCATTGTCAGTCCTGGATCATTCAAATCCTTTTTTGTGTTTGTGTTTAGTTAGGTTAAAGTTTTATGGAAGCCAGTTTCCTTTTTTTCTTCGACTTTGAAAACCTTAGGATTTATCATAGTTATGAAAGGTTGATACTGATAACATGTTGTTTTCTCCTCCGGAGAGGCTTGCAAACTCGTCCTCTGGGTTTTTTTCCCATAATGGGAGGCCCAACTGCTTTGTATTTTTGTGTATTCATCTCTGTGATATAATGTGAATGCTAACTTACAAAAATATATGTCAAAATTCCACAATTGATAAGAAAACTTCAAACATCCCAAAGCCAAAATTCCCCTGGTGATCAAACAAAATCCAAATATCAAAGCCAAAATTCCACAGATGATATGACAAATTCCAATATCTCAAAGCCAAACTACCCGAGAAATTCAACAAGTGAATATCTAAATTCTCATACCCTGAAGTAAAAAATAATTAAGCCATGCAGTTTTATGCTTTTCCCTTTCCCTAATATCCTCTTTGGAATTTCCACAAGTTACAATCCAAATTCTCATACCCCAAAGTAAAAAATAATTAAGTGGCATGTAATTTTATGTTTTCCCTTTCCCTAATTATCCTATTTTTTATTCAAAGATATATATTTTTTGTTTTCTAGTTTGTATGTGACTTCCAAGACTAGCTTATGGTGTAAGAAACCAATACATAGGGGCGTATAAACCATTCAAAACTCCCATAGATTGTACCTGACCTAGGCCACACCAACCCTTAACATGGATTGATTTTTAAGTGTCTCCTCCTAATCGACATGTAAAACAAGGCTCATCGAAACTAACTGTGTTAGTGATATTTGACTTCAGGTTTAATTTTAATATGAGCAATATAACCAATATTCTAGTTGAGACAAAGGTCACACACAAATTGTTTCTCGATTTAATGTTAAACTCTCAATCAAGAGTTTTAGTGACTAATTTAAACTCTTTTTCAAAACTTTAGTTTAACCAAATGTTATTGTATTCAAAAAAAATATATCTTAATCAAGAAATAAAACAAACTCTCAACCAAAACATGATCTCTACTAAAAATTTTCGATCCTAGATAATATAGTTTGTTCTAGATACCTGCAACTTCGACAAGGATGAACCCCTATCACTTCGAATATCATTAATCGGACTGGCCACTAATAAATTCATATTTCAATCTAGTTTGCAATGAACCATAAATTATATAATTTTATTCTAAACTTTATTACTTTAAAATTTTACTATTCTCGTAATTATTTATAATAAAAATTCAATATCATCAAAATCAAAACCAAAATACTAGAGAATAAAAATAATCAATAATGGCAATTTTAGTTTTCGTGGTGATGATCAGGATGCCTATAACAATGTGTCGATAAGACACTATTTTTACTCTCTTTTAATGAATAATAAAAATATTACTAAAATATAAATAATAATAAAAATTATAGCCAGTGTAATAGTAAAATCTATAGACTCGTGAGCATAAATTTGTTTTCCTTGAAAATGAGTACCTATATCTAAAAAAAAATTAAACACGAAGCAGGTTGTTCATTATTTTTTTTAAGTATATACGTTTATTAGATTTCTAAAATATAAGTATAGAGAACACAAATCTCTACACATATTTTTTCTACTTCAAACTAAAATTTTCAAAAAATAATACGAATTTAGATGCTTAAAGTTATTCAAAGAAAAATTATATTTGTAATTTTCATCCCAAAAAACTTAAGAAAAGTCACTTGTTTTCGTTTTTCACTCAAAGGTAATTGGTATAGATATCCAAAGTGGTGGCTTAACCATTGAAGCATAAAATAATAGGATCAAATTAATAAATTTGTTATATTCTTACATCACTATGGCCTTTAAACTTTAAAGATAAGCTTTGAAATAACAATGAATCAATAAAAAAATATTAAATACTACAATTTGTTTTATCAAATGGAAATAAATATGAAATACTAAAATATATATATATATATTTGTTTGAATGTGGGATTGGCCTTTGGTTTAAGAAACCATGAACCAAGTACATCTTAGCCATCAAATTCACTGAGGATCACACCTAACCTAGGTCACACCAACCATTAGCATGGATTTTGGTGTCTCCTCCAACCACCACTAAGTTTCGAACGAACAACTATTTTTTTTCAAATGAAAAAACATTAACTTATTATTCAAAAGATAGAATCAAAGTTACATAGTATTATGCTTCTCATTAACTGTCTAAATCCAAAAAGGAGTTATGATCATCAAGTCAAGCTTCTAACAAGTCTTTCAACCTTCTAAAAAACAACCAACTGGTCAACAAAATAACTAAAATAGGACTATAACAACCAACCTCTAAAAACAGAGAATGTCAGAGAAAAAAAAAGATCTAATAGATATGAAATTCCCCCGAGTCCGTCATCTGACCATCAAATAATTCCAAAAAATGTAGAATTCCATCCATAGCCCCAATGACTTTCTTTAACAGTGAATCAACTTGACTATTAAGCTCCCTATAAATATGATTGAAGGAGATATAAGAGAAAGAAAGTTTTAATCCTTCAATTTGTGTCACCCATTGTTCTAAGCTGATGACTTGTAATGATGAAAGACCAGCCGCCCAATGGATCATGACTTGCGAGTCTCCCCAGACCTTGATATTAAAAATTCCTTTCCTTCAAGTAACCCATTAAAGACCCCAAAGAGTTATGAGTTATGCTCTAGTATTGGAAGCAATACCGACTCCCATCAAAAGATGATAAAGATGATCCCATTTAATCTTCAACACCATACCTGCTCCACAAATACCATTTTTTGAAGCTCCATCAAAGTATCCAGAAGCTAAATCATCCTCCTTAGTTGGCTTAATTAAAAGACGAGTTCTAGAAATAGGCTTCTCTTTAAAGTATTAGAAGAAGGAGCTAATAACCCATGATCCCACATGAAACACAGAAGGCTTGGAGCCTTCAAATATATACTGGTTTCTAGCATTACACACTTCCTAGATAACAAACATTGGAAGTTCCTTGAATTTGGGAAAATATTGAAACTAGAAAAACACACATTATTGGAAATCAACATGATCCCAAGCTTCCGGAATGTGGAGATATCCACAAACTCCCAACCACACCAATTTAAAAAAAGAACATCCTGAGAACATATGAGAGACTGGTTCTTCATCTAAGCTTGAAAAACCTCGTTTGAATAAATTATCCCACGTGAGAATTTTATTCTCCAAGCATAGCCACATAAAACATCTAATTTTCCGGGGAAGACGCCATTTCCAAAGCTTCTTAGACCAGCGTTTGGGAATGCTTGAAATATTCCTATCAATTAACACAACATAAGCCAACTTAGTGGAGAGGATGCCGTGTGCTTTCTTCCAATCCCAAACTAGTTAATCCTTATGATTAGATAAATTAATTCTAGTAGTATTAAGATCCCTAACACAATCATCCCATTCCCCAACAACCTTTGGAGATAATCCTAACTCGAAAGTAGAAATCCAATATGGTGAAGAATCACCAAGATCACGATTGTGTTTTACCTTACACAAAACTTGAATGTTGGCAGAATGTAATTGGTGTAACAAAGGAACAAACAAGTTGTAATTACATGTGAATCCAATGAGAGGATCTAGACCAACATAAACTTGTAATCCTCTACTGAACATCCAACTGAGGCACTCTCTTATAAGAGGGAGAGATTGAAGCAAACTTTTCCACATTGCAAAAGCATCAGCAAGCACTTTGATCTACTTCCGAGTCCAATTGGCAATGTAAGACACAGAAGGATTTTATATATTTGAAGTTAAGCACTCGGCTCATAAACTATCACCAAGTATGGGTGTGTGCAAGAAGTTGAGGGACCTTTTTGTGCACGTTAGATGCAATAGAAACCTGGAAAATCAGGCATCCCTCAACTTACTTGGATTTTTTGAGATACTTATGCAAAATATCTTGCATTGAGTAAAAAACATGAAATGTAGGAAATTGAATCACCTTTCCGAATATATAACTTTTATGTATAGAAAATTTGCATAGCTATGTCAAATTTCATTTTTCCTAACAGGCACTTTTTATTTTTCAGGGAAATTATAAGGTATGTTTTTGTGGGTGCATCCTTTAAGGGCCTAAATGATCGAATCAAGCTACAAAAATTGACATCCATGTAGAGAACCCATAGCACTAGTGCGGCATTATTTTTCGGAAATTAAATTAGTAATTTT
>LPNX010173423.1:4964-46335 GCA_001517045.1 Pseudotsuga menziesii
AGGCTTTGGATTTCCAGTTGATTGCTAGCCAGCTATATAAACTAGGACCAGACGAGATTTTTCGGCAATGTGTCCTATCGCATGAACAAAGGAATATTTTAGAGGAGGGCCATGCGGGAGTTGCTGGTGGACACTATGGAGGACGAGCTACTGCAAGAAAGGTGTTTTGCACAGGACTTTGGTGGCCCACTTTACATATTGATGCAACGGATTATGCACAGAGTTACGATATCTATCAACGCACTGGAAAACCATCACTGAGAGATGAGATGCCACTAGTACCGCCAGTAACATTGCAACCATTTGATAAATGGGATGTGGACTTTGTGGGTCCAGTCAACCCACCTAGGAAGAGAACTGGTGCATGGTACATAATCACAATGAAGGACTATTTGACATAGTGGGTGGAGGTCACACCAGTCATGGATTGCACCACTGTGACAGTAGCAAGATTCTTGTTTGACAACAATGTGACACGATTTGGATGTCCAAGGATATTGATGAGTGACCAAGGCAGTCATTTCATCAACCGCATAGTAAGCGCGCTGATGGAGGAACTGCAAATACAACACAAGAAAAGTAACAACATGCGAATGGAACAATAGAAGATTTCAACAAGATATTGGAGCATGCACTTATAAAGGTATGTAATGCTAACCATGACGACTGGGACTTGAAGATTCTAGCATTGTTGTGGGAATATCACACCACTTGCAAGATATTTATAGGGCATACACCATTCAAATTAGTCTACAGGAAAGAGGCAGTCATGCCTATGGAGTACATTGTTCCAAGGTGGTTCCAAGTTTGCGTATTTTTGCAACAACGGGTATGGACGATGAAGCAGTGCTCAAGGAGCACATGGAGCAGTTAGGACAGCTCATAGAGGATCACTTTATTGCAATATTCCCCCAGCGCATTGAGAAGGATCGACATAAGGCTTGGCATGATTGCCACATAAAGAATAAATAGTTTCAATAAGGAGATTTGGTGCCATTGTACGACAACAAGTTCTTATCCAGGTAAGTTAGAGATGCATTGGTTAGGTCCATATTTTGTTAATTCTGTTACTTTTGGAGGTGCAGTTCAACTACAATAGTTAGATGGAGCAATGCTACCAAAGCTTGCCAATGGTAGTTTATTGAATCCCTATAGGACAGGACCATAACCACGCAATGAAAAAAAAAGTAGATAGGATGATGCATGAACGGATGGTGCACCAAGAGGAAGTGCTTGCGCAAGAGTAGGAGTTAGTAGCACAGTTAGGGGGGCATGCTACGATAGCCGCAAGGCTGTGAGAAGGCATCAAATCAGTAATAAATGAAGACAATTAAAAGTAACTAACTGGTGGTGCTTGTGAAAGTGATGTGTAATGATGGCAGATCTGATTGTTGGGTTGGCATAATCGATGACCGATTCGGGTAGTTAAAGTATGATTTGGTCATGATGATCTCATTGATGTGGTAATGATGGGCATGAGTTGATTTAGCGCTATAAGAGTGAGTTCAACATGGTCAGAAGACACCATTATGCAAATTTGAGTTGAGTTGCAGAGCTGCTGAGTTGTAGAGCGAGTTGTTGAGTCCAGAGAGGGTGCTTGATTACTAAGTCTTGAGAGGAATTGGTGTGACATGTAGAATAAACCAGATACGGTAGATATTTTCAGCGAGCGAGATTCACCAAATAGACCAGTCACAATTATGGAAGAAGTAGCCAGTATGCACATTGGATCGTCGACTGTTCCGAAAGCAAAGAGGAAGGCGCAGAAGCCTAGCTCTCTGGTACCATAGAAGAGACAGAATAGAATGTCTGCAAGGGTGCAAGAAGAAGAGACTGCACAGTCGGGCCATCAAGCTCAGGAGTGGTGGAGTCCGCAGCTAGAGCAAGAGTGTTCGTCAAGGACATCCCTGGATATATCCCTCTAATTCGGCCTAGTGCGAAGGCCCAGAAGGACACGAAGAATCAGAAGTACCATATAAGGATGTCTTCGATCCCACAAGGGATGGTATGCACTGTTGACATCGTTCCTGCACTGATGCAACTGAAATATGAATATCACGACCTTCTTTCCCTAGAGGACATTGCGAAGGATCCATATGTGCCAATGCTAGCGTTTGGAGGTGGGACTATAGAGAGCATCTCGAAGGATTGGGCGAGTGGGATGGCTAGAGCTAGATTACTCGGGTTGATCAACATGCCACACTTTGGGTGATAGACAGAAGCAAATGCATGCGTGAAGTAGCTTTTGGCGTGCTTCCATGGTGGGTTTCTATGGTTGGATGATTCAATTGAGTTCATGGTGGGGTTGATTCCATAGATAATGGGGCTACCCAAGGATGGACCAGACCCCTCACAATATATCTGCGACAAAGAAAATGACTGAAAGTTGGCAATGACTCTGAAGAAGTGCTATGCTCTAGAGTGTGACGGGAGGGCATACCGCATTGATAGTATCAATGACCGCGTGGTATGTATTGGCGCTAGGATTTTGGCCACTAAAGTCGTAAGGAAGAACTGCCCAATTCAATGTAATTTCGGGGTGGTAGCATGTGATGAGATGTGTGCGCAAGGTGTGCAAATGAATTGGTCCCTTTTTCTTCTGAAATAGTTAGCAGTGGATGCCGTGGCAGTGCAGATGGTGAAAGACCATTCACATACAGTTGGCTCCTCATTTTGATTGCGTTAGTGGCTTCGATGGAGCCATATGATTACCAGGGGATCAATTTCAAATCAATAGGGGTATGCAAGAGTGCAAGATATCATAATTTATGGTGGTTTAAAGAAACATATCTCTATCCAATTTTGGATCTACTGAGAAGCACTACAAGCGGCAATGGTAAAATTTCCAAAACCGACAAAGGAATCCATGAAAAAGTATCATAGGATTGCACGATTCACAATTGGACCCCACACTATTCAAATTCAAGCACGGTGGGACCCCGCTAAGCAATGGTTTCCAGTGAGGTATAGAGTGATTGATGTGGTACTGGAGGCAATGATTAATTATTGTCCTGCAGAATGGCGAGAACTAGTCAATGTAATAGAAATCTTGACAGGACCTCTGACAGATGCACCTGTTGAGCCTGTGCGCAAAGATGACCAATAATATGATGAATAATCATCAACAGAGACACCTACTGACTCGAAAGCATAGCGCATACTCAAGGAACTGAGAACAAAAAGGCGCATGGATCAGGCTACAAGCAGTAGCACTAGGTCAGCAATATAAGCGAACTTAAACCGGCTCGTTAAGGCCGTCAACAATGCAACTGATGCAGCCACAAAAGAGATGAACAAATCGATGCAGGAAGGATTCACCGAGATGAGAACAAAACTAGATTTTGTATATGAAATTGTTTCAAAAGGAGCACCATAAAGTATGACTGTGCAGGAAATCACGTCGATCAGCGCTGAGCCCCATGCTAGGAATGTTCAAATTCTCTTGACTGTGATTGACATCGAAAGTGAGGACTTGAATACTTCCCTGCAGCACTCGCAACACATCACAATGGATATCAACAGGTTGTCTACCCAGATGTTGGTATACTTGTAGCGAAGTGCCAACCAAGAGTTAGCACACATGCAAAAAGATATCAACGATCAATTTCTATGATTTTTATAGCTCAAAATGACACATCTTTTCCTGTGACCACTTTCCCATGATTTTTTCGCATGTCGATGCTTCCATGACGGCACTTCATGAAAGTCACTGAAAAAACACTTAACTTGGAGGACCCATATATTGAGTTTTGTAACTCTGTTTTACCTCATCTATACACCATTGGAAAGATATTTCTGTTAGCTAAAACTTTCTAGAAGACACCAAAGTTTTAAAATGCCTAGAAATACCCTTAAAATGAGTATTTTATCTGTACGCGAGTTGCTCTCTATGATACCCGCGTACGTACGTGAGTTGCTCTCTACGATACCCACGTATGTACGTGAGTTGCTATATATACGTGACTTTATGTACTAGAAACCCACGTGTATTTTTTGTGTAAACGATTGTTGTATTCAGCAACCCGCATACGCATCTTAAAAATGTCAAAAAACATGTCTTTTGAATTTCGGGTAGTTTGGGTAGTTATGCAACTGACTCCTTTAGTTGTAACTACTTTGTCTTCGCTCTTAACTCTTCCTTAACAATATAAATAGAGGCAGGGAGGTCCATGAGAGGATACTTGAATCTTTGCATTGTTATGCTGGAGGATTTGGAGCTCTCTTTTCCCACACCTTTTCCCTGGCGATCATCCCCTTGTGTTGCAGAGCTTGGAGGCTGAGTTCTTTGGAGAAGAGAAGCAGCAGAACCGAATCAAGGTTTCGTTAGGTGCTGAAATTGAAGAGAAGGTATACTTGTACTTGTTTTCAATATTAATAAATATGTGATGTCCTTATTCTTCCCAAATCATTGTTCAATGTGTGATTGAATCTCTGTTTATGATCAGATGTTGATGTTAATCAGATTATTATTTCATGTTTATTTGATTATCATTGTTTTATATGTGGTCATATTGGTTTGAGGAAGGTATAATTCGTTTTGCAGGTCTCTTGGAGCAAGAGGAGTAAGAGGAGCAAGAAGAGGATTGAAGAGAAATCTTGGACCAGCCTTCAGTTAATCAGGTGTGGACCATTCTAATCTCTAATCTTGCTGGTGTTTACTTGCAGAACCATTTGCATCCACCTTTCAACCCCAGTATGTTGATGGCCTCTTAAACCCTAGCCATAGGACACTTTCCTTTACAACAATGATCATAGAAGAAAGTAGAGGAGCAGAGGAAACACAAAAATAAGTTAATGAACTACGAAGCACAAAGGTGAAGCTGATGGAAGAAAAAGCCAAGGAGATAGAAGAACTGAAGAAAGCCCAAAAAGAATTGAAGACAAAGACTACTTAGGACATCACAGAGATGAAGAAGGAGATAAATCATCTCATTGTTGAAAAGTCCATATTTTCAACAGTCGAGTACAAGTAGAAGCAACAGTTGCGGACGCTCATAAGCATGCCAGTGAAAACACCGTGGAACTGGATGTAGTTGCGAAAGAAAAGTGGCTTCGGGAAATTATTGTGCAGTTATAGAAGGATAACAACATTTTGAATGCTCTGGTATATCCGGACACACCTCCTGAGCAAATTTACAAGATGAAGACCACCATATAGGAAGTGGCATCACAACTTGAAGAGCTGGAGTAGGAAGATAAGAAGGCTACTAGAGCAATGACATAATTTTGGGGTAGCATCGTCCAATACACGCAATTAGAGAAACTGACTAAGCAGTTGCAAGAATCCAAAGAGAAACTAGAAACACTGAAGACTGCATTGACAACAATGCCACCAGTCATTTCGATTACGTGGTCAACTAAACTTAGAGATTTGCAGCAGCGGGTAGGAAAGGCTCAAGAGATTTAGTAGAAGAGAAATGACCAGCTTGATGAGTTCCAAGAAATTGGGGCACAACTCTCTTTGAAGGCAGTTGCTGCTAACGACTGTGAAAGAAGGTAAGAAGGAAGTCGCTAGAAAGATGGTGGAGAACCCATTGAAGTAGGATTTGCTGGGAAGTCAAGACATTGCTGGGAGAATTCAAGCACATGTGAAGGAGATCACTCAGCAGTATGTAGACTTCAGATTGAAGATCAATGAGTACACCATGTGCACTTGACGTGGCTCGAGGGAGAGCCACAAGATTGTGTTGGGGGCATGTTTGCAAGGGTTTTGGATACATGAGTTGAGTAGTATTGCAGACGTTTCACAAGCTCAAAAGACACCACGCAAGAATAATATTGGAGCATAAGCGAAGAATATAATATTTTTTATATTTTGTGTCACCTTTTTGTACTTTGGACCATATTTTGCGGATATTGGTCATGATTTTGTAGATTCAGTTAAGAATTGGTTAAGAGATACTTAGAAGTGGAACTTGAATGTAAAGGTGCAAGCCTATAAATAGAAGTAGAAGTAAATGTGATATATAGAGAAAAGAGGAGATACTTGGAAGAGGAAATAGAACAGAACTTGTTGAATTGTGAACTATTTTGAATATGCGGATCATTGCACAAAAGTAATATGACAAGGCAGAAGTTGATCTGAATTACTATTTCCTTTTATATTTTTTTGTCTTACTATTTTTTCAATCCAAGGATGAATGTTGAGTGAATTTGTGACATGGATCTATGATGCGGTGTTTCTTGCTTTTGAATGGTTTTATCTTGCTAGTTCTATTTGCGCCATAGTATGTTTATGTTAGTTGTGAATGAATGATGCGATTTGTTAAGAGCGATGATGAATGGTCATGTTGATGATTAAGTAGTCGGTCAGATTTGTTTAATAAATTGATAAGTTGTCGATGCACATAGTCCTCTTCTATTCTACGAAAAATTGGTTCTGACAGCTCTCCCTCGAACATCTCGGGTGAGACTTCATCTGCTTCGCAGGTGTTTCTGGATAGGATAAGACCTGTCTGGGTCGGTGCTCAGGGAGATCGTGGTGAGCTGAGCATCGACATAGTGGAACCTCTATCGACTAGTTTTATTGGTTGGTTTTGCGCTAGCAGACACCAATTTGTGAGGAAAGCATCCAACACCTGAAGCATCTTCTCACAAGTGCACCCATTTTGAAGATTGCAGACCCAGAAAAGGGCTTCGTGGTGTGTACTGATGCATGTGTTCAAGGACTTGGAGGAGTTATTATGCAAGACAACCATATGGTGTGTTATGAGTCAAGGAAGTTGAAGGATCATGAGAAGAATTATGCCACTCATGATTTAGAACTTGCAGCCATAGTACATGCTCTCAGGATGTGGAGGCATTACTTAATGGGAAGAAAGTTTGAGTTAAGGATAGACCACTATGGTCTGAAGTATTTGTTTGATTAGCCTACTCTAATTGCTAATCAAGCTAGATGGCTAGAGTTTTTATGTGAGTTTGATTTTGATATCAAACACATAAAAGGAAAAGAGAACAAAGTGGTTGATGCACTCAGCAGGAAGGTGCATGAAATGCACTTGGAATCTATTAGCATTTTCCATTTAGATTTGAGACAACAGATTGCTAATCATACTGTTGAAGATGAATTGTATGTGCAGGTCAAGGATAAATTGCAGCAGCAATATATTGAGAAGAGATATGAGGGGTATAAATCAGAAAAATATGGACTTCTTACCTTTAAAAAGAGAATTTATATTCCAAATGTAGCAGACTTATGGAGAGTTGTTATGGATGAGATCCATCAGGCTCCATATTCTGGTCATCCAGGATATCATAAGACAATTGCTGCAACCAGAAAGTAGTATTTTTGGCCAGGAATGAAGAAAGAAGTTGCTGAGAATATTTCAAAGTGCATGAAATGTCAGCAGATAAAGGTTGAGCATCAACACCCAACAGGTTTGTTGTAGCCTTTGCGAGTTCCAGAATCGAAATGGGAAGTTATTTCCATCAACTTCATTATAGGGTCGCCAATGACCTGGAGATAACACAACTCTATCATGGTTGTGGTGGACATGTTGACAAAGGAATTTTTTTTTATATCTGTTAATTCCACACATAATACTGATGAAATTGAAAAAATGTTCATGAAGGATATTTTCAAGTTGCACGGATAGCCTAAGGAAATAGTTTCTGATAGGGATGCCAAGTTAACTTCCAATTTTTGGAAGGGGTTGTTTGTATATTTGGGTACAAAGCTGAATTTTAGCACTGCTTACCATCCTCAGAATGATGGAAAAATAGAGAGGGTGAATCAAGTGCTATAAAACATGCTTTGCATGTATGTGATGAACAAGCCAACCAAGTGGGAGGATTATTTATGCTTGGTCAAATTTTCTTACAATAATGGACATCAAGAATCCTTAGGGATGAGTCCATATGAAGCCTTGTATGGAAGAAGGTGTATGACTCTTATGACATGGGATAATCCTATGAACATGATTTTGCTTGGTCTAGAATTGATTAAGAAAATGGAGCAGGAGGTTGTAAAGATTAGGCAGAATATGGAAGTATCCTAGGACATACACAAAATCTATGCCGATAAGCATAGGGTGGAAAGAGAATTCATTGTTAGGGATCATGTTTACCTCAGACTGAGGGAAAATAAGAGTTATTTAAAGCTTGGAAGCTGTGCCAAGCTATCACATGCCCCAATTTTGCAAAATAATATTATCTTATTTGATTTTATTCCAAGACATTATGTTAAATTTTATGTTAAAGTTGTAACTGATGACTCAGTAGAGTCAAGAATGTGGAATGTAATTATGAATATTTTAATTTTAAATAAATAAAAGTGGAGACAGTAGCTTGGGAGAACTGTTAAAAAGAGTGTTACTGGTCAAGTTGGTGGAGGAGACTAGGTGGAGAGCAAATAGACAAGTGGCGGCTCTTAAAACACTTCCTATGTTGCAGGTGGCAACCTCCCTAGATTTGGGGTCATGATCCCCCAAGAAAGTGGTATCAGAGAAGGTGGCTTAATTAATGACAACTAACCCAAAAAGGTCTAGGCAATCTTAATAAAAAATCCCATTGAAGAGAGCTGAGACTACTCATTCCAGGAGAAGAATCATTTGGTTGAATGCACTTCAAGGAATTCATTGGGAAGGGAATTTTTGAGGAAGGTGTTTTAGTGGTAAATTGCAAGAAAGTGATCTAGTATAGCTTTCCGGCTGAAAGATCTTGCTGCAGTGTGCAGAGTTGGTATTGAGTCTTTGGACTAGTACTTTGTTATTTGCTCCACCTAGTTCCAGCCAAGGAGACCAGGAACAGGCTCGGGGGTCTTGAGAAGTTGATGTTTGAGCGCTCTCCAGGAGTTGGTAGGGAGGAACAGCCTCCTAATTTTGATGTCATCCAGCTTTAAAAAAATAGGTTCTACTATCTTTTAATTTCTGTGCTAAAGTTTATAACTGTGTATGAACAAATAATGAATGATTTATATGCTATGTAGTGAACTATTAAGCTTGAAATCTCTTAGTAGTTTTAACTATCTTGAAATTTGTTTATAACTGTGTATGAACAAATAATGAATGATTTATATGCTATGTAGTGAACTATTAAGCTTGAAATCTCTTAGTAGTTTTAGATGATGAATCTGTTCTTTGATGAAAAATAATCCTACCTATGTTTTTCCCCATATGGATCAAACCAGATCGTACTCTAGAACAGGTAGTGTGTTTAAATTGAATGAAGTATGATAGGAATATGAATGTATAGAGTACTTATGTTTTCCAGAGTATTGAAATCTTTTCTTTCAGTAGTTATTTGTTTCCAGAAAGAATGTTAATCTGTTTCATAGAGTTGTTGTTAGAACTAGACTGTGTATTTAGAATATTAGAAAAAGAACAGAATCATATTATTTTACTATATATAACCTGATGTGGCAACATTACTAGCCTTAAAGATGTGGCGACATTACCTAATTGACTATAGCCTTTATAGGATGACTATATATAACCTGATGATGATCCCAGAGTAGGGATCGAAACGTCGGGATTTGCGAAATCATCCAACACAGCTCCTTCTTATTTATATATAACCTCTCAAGAAAGGCTGACATTTGGTGGCAGGACTTGAAGAGAGTTAAGGGTATAAAAGAGAAAGAAGTTAACTGGAGTACCTTTAAGAGGTATTTCAAAAAGAAATTCCTGTTTGAGCAGTATTATGAGGAGAGAGCCAAAGAGTTTTATGAACTGAAGTTAGGTTCAATGACAGTGAAGGATCTGAACAACAAGTTCTTAAGTATACTTAGGTATGTACCATACCTTGTATATGAGAAACCAAAGGTACAATGATTCCTTAGCTGTCTACCTTATCATATTAAATATAGAATTGAATATGATAAACCAAAGACCTTGGAGGAAGCTATGAGGAAGGCTAACTTTTGTTTTGAGCAGAATTGGAAGAAAGAAAGCTTGGCCAACTGGAATGCTAAGAAAAATAATAATCAGTTTGAATAAAAGAAGAAGGATTTTGTGCCTAACAGAAACTTTAAGAACAATAAGGCCAAAAACTATTCTAATAACAAGAATTTCTAAGGAAATAGGAACAATACACCCAACAATCAGAATAATTCTAAAGGTAAGGAAACAGCAAATAATGATGGAAACTTTACCAAGAAATTTGAGCGTAAAGAGCCTGTAAAATGTTGGGAGTGTAATGGCCCACACTATGCTTTAGTCTGTCCAAACTGGAAGAAGACTGTTAGCAATATTCATACTATACAGGAGGAGATGACCGTTGGAGAACTAGCAAGGAGCATACCTAGAATCAACGCAGCCTTAGAGAATCGACAAGCTGAATATCATACTTCCATGGTGGAAGTAGAAGGTATGATAAATCAGACCCTTGTAACTATTTTGATTGATCCAGAAGCTAGTCTCAGTTATATTGCACCTCAGATAGTAGAAAAATGTAAGTTATCTGTTGATAAGTTTGAGAATTCATGGTTAGTTCAGTTAGCCACTGGTGCTAAAAGAAAAGTAACTTGTTTCGTGAAAGAATGTGCATTAGTTAGGGACAATTTTGAAATTGTTGTTAAACTTAATGTTTTTCCACTTGGTTCTTATGATTTGCTGATTGGTATGGACTGGTTAGAACAACATAGAGTAATTCTAAACTGTTATGATAAAACTTTCACATGCTTAAACAGTGATGAAAAACTGGTAAGTGTTAAAGGAATTCCTAGAAAAACTATTGTAAGGTATATTTCTGCTTTACAACTTAAAAGAGCTGTTATAAAGGGATGTAAAGCTTACGTAGTAACAATTACTAATGAGGAAAGTAAAATTAAAACAGATAAGTTAAAATTGGAAGACATCCCAGTCTTAAAAGAATATGTTGATGTATTCTTAGAAGAAATTCTGGGATTACCTCCGAAAAGGAAATTGGATTTCACCATTGAGTTAGTACTGGGTGCAGTACCTAGCTCAAAGGCCCCTTATCGAATGAACATATTGGAACTCAATGAATTAAAATCACAATTAAAAGAGTTAATTGATAAAAAGTATATTCGACCACGTGTGTCTCCCTGGGGGGCACCTGTCATCTTCGTCAAGAAGAAGGATGGAACTATGCGACTTTGCATAGATTACCGTTAGTTAAACAAGATGACCATCAAAAATCGATATCCGTTGCCCTGCATAGATGATCTGTTTGATCAACTACATGGAGCCATGGTGTTTTCGAAAATAGATTTAAAGTTTGGATATCATCGAGTGAGGATTAAAGATGAAGACATCTTTAAGACAACTTTCAGAAGAAGATATGGTCATTACGAATTTGTCGTAATGCCATTCGGGATTACTAATGCCCTAGCTGTCTTCATGTGTTTAATAAACAACGTAATGCATAAGTATTTAGATAAGTTTTTGGTCGTGTTTATCGATGACATTCTAATCTATTAAAAAACTGAAGAAGAACATAAAGAACATCTAAAAATTGTTTTGCAAGAGCTGCGAGAACATCAACTCTTCGCAAAGTTTAGTAAGTGTGATTTCTTCAAGGATAAGATTCAGTATTTAGGTCATGTAGTGACCAAGGAAAGAATTTTTGTAGATCCTAACTTAGATACGGGAAATCAAAGATTGGCCGGTTCCTAAGGATGTGACAGATGTTATATCTTTCATGGGCATTACCGGTTACTACCGGAGGTTCATTGAAGGTTTTTCAAGGATAGCAAATCCGATAAATTCCTTGCAGAAGAAAGGAAAGAAGTTGGACTAGAATCAGAAATGTGAAGAAAGATTTAAAAAGTTAAAAACTTTATTAACCAGTGCACCTATTTTAAGAATAACAGATCCTAATAAAGAATTTGTAGTGTGCACTGATGCCTGTAATGATGGCTTAGGTGGTGTTCTGACTCAAGAAGGGCATGTTATTGCCTATGAGTCTAGAAAGATAAAATTTCATGAAAATAATTATGCAACATATGATCTGGAATTAGCAGCTATAATACACGCCTTAAAGATGTGGCGACATTACCTAATTGGTAGAAAATTTGTTTTAATGACTGATAATAAAGGATTGAAGTATCTTTTAGATCAGCCTAATTTAAATGCCAGACAAGCTATGTGGTTAGCTTTCTTAAGTGAGTATGATTTCAAAATCCAGCATATAAAAGGTGAAGAAAATAAAGTTGCTGATGCATTAAGTAGGAACGCAAGGCTGAATTTTGCAATAGAAATCAGCACTTATGTTTTAGACTTAGACGAACAGCTTAAAGAAGGAATGAAACAAGATGAAATTTACGAGAATTTGCAAGCTAAAGCTAAAGAAAATCCAACAGAAAACTTAATAAAAGGTTACAGTTAAAATGAAAAAGAATTTTTACTGTATAAAGATCAACTGTATGTACCTAACGTACCTAAAGTCAAGCTATTAATTCTGGATGAAATTCATAAAACACCATATTCAGGTCATCCAGGTTACCAAAAGACTATAACCATGTTAATAAAAGAGTATTTCTAGCCAAATATGAAAACTGAAGTAGCTAAATATATTGCAAGGTGTTTAGAATGTCAACAGGTAAAAATTGAACACCAACATCCAGTTGGTTTGCTATAGCCTTTACCCATCCCTAGCTGGAAATGGGAGGTAATTAGTCTAGATTTTATTACTGGAATATCTAAAAATCAAAATCAGAATGATTCTATCATGGTAGTAGTTGATAAGTTAAGCAAAGCAACTCACTTTATACCTGTTAAAACTACTTACAAAGCTGCAAACATAGCTGATACTTTTCTAAAACAGATTTTTCGATTACATGGAGTACCAAAATTCATAATCTCAGATATAGATCCTAAGTTTACAGGAAACTTTCGGAAGTCTTTGTTTAAAGGGTTAAACACCACATTAAATTTCAGTACTTCTTTCCATCCTCAAACAGATGGACAAACTGAAAGGGTAAACAATGTACTGGAAGATTTATTAAGAATGTATGTGAAAGACCATCCAGGTAAATGGGAGGACTATTTAAATCTGGTAGAATTTGCTTATAATAATAATTATCAGACATCAGCCAGATTTAGTCCGTTTGAAATTTTATATGGACAGAAATGTAATACTCCTATCTCTTGGAGTAATCCAGTAGATATATTGGTATTAGATTCAAAACTGTTGAAAGAAATGGAAGAAATTGTGAAACAAGTGCAGGGAACACTGAAAGTGGCACAGGATCGGCATAAAAGTTAAGAAGACTTAAAAAGAACTCCAAAGGAGTTTTAGGTAGGTGAACATGTGTTCATCAAGGTAAGGCCCAAAAAGAGCTCTCTAAGATTGGGGAGTTGTGCAAAATTGGCACCTCGTTACTGTGGCCCATTTGAAATTTTTTCTAGGATTGGACAAATAGATTATCAATTAGCATTACCACCTAACTTAAGAGTACATAATGTATTTCACATTTCTTTTTTAAAGAAATATGTTCATGATGCTACTCATGTTGTTAACTGGAATGTTGTACAGGTGGAACCAGAAGGAGAATTTCTGATGGAACCGGACTGTATCCTCGGGAGGAGGGAAATTACATTTTGGAACTGCACCATTGGACAGGTCAAGGTGCAATGGAAGCACCTTAGTCCAGAGGAAGCCACCTGGGAATTGGAAAGTAAAATACAGGATGCATATCCAATTCTGTTCTAGGGGACTTCGAAGGATGAAGAATAAATAACATCAAGGATGATGTTATATTCTAAGGGGGTGTGTATGTCACATGCCCCAATTTTGCAAAATAATATTATCTTATTTGATTTTATTCCAAGACATTATGTTAAATTTTATGTTAAAGTTGTAACTGATGACTCAGTAGAGTCAAGGATGTGGAATGTAATTTTGAATATTTTAATTTTAAATAAACAAAAGTGGAGAAAACAGCTTGGGACAGATGTTAAAATGAGTGTTACTGGTCAATTTGGTGCAGGAGACTAGGTGGAGAGAAAATAGAGAAGTGGCAGCATCTTCAAACACTTCCTATGTTGTAGGTGGCAACCTCCCTACATTTGGGGTCATGATCCCCCAAGAAAGTGGGATCAGAGAAGGTGGCTCAATTAATGACAACTAACCCAAAAAGACCTAGGAAATCTTAATAAAAAAGCCCATTGAAGAGAGCTGAGGCTGCTCATTCCAAGAGAGGAATCATTCAGGTGAATGCACTTCAAGGAATTCATTGGGAAGGGAATTTTTGAGGAAGGTGTTTGAGTGGTAAACTGTAGGAAAGTAATCTAGTACAACTTTCCAGTTGAAAGATCTTGCTGCAGTGTGTAGAGTTGGTATTGAGTCTTTGGACTAGTACTTTGTTGTTTTCTCTGCCTAGTTCTAGCCAAGGAGACTAGGAACATGCTCGGGGGTCCTGAGAAGTCGTTGTTTGAGCACTCTCCAAGAGTTGGTAGGGAGGAACAGCCTCCCAACGCTGTTGTCATCCAGCTTTAAAAAAACAGGTTCTACTATCTTTTAATTTCTATGGTAAAGTTTATATCTGTGTATGAAAAAATAATGAATGATTTATATGATATGTAGTGAACTGTTAAGCTTGAAATCTCTTAGTAGTTTTAGATGCTGAATCTGTTCTTTGATGAAAAATAATCCTACCTGTGTTTTTCCCCATCTGGAGTAAACCAGATCGTACTCTAGCACATGTAGTGTGTTTAAATTGAATGAAGTATGATAGGAATCTGAATGCATAGAGTACTTATGTTTTCCAGAATATTGAAATCTTTTCTTTCATTAGTTAGTTGTTTCCAGAAAGAATGTTAATCTATTTCATAGAGTTGTTGTTAGAACTAGAATGTGTATTTAGAATATTAGAAAAAGAACAGAATCATATTATTTTACTAATAGCAGTAGATTCATGTATGTAATTCATTCTTTTACACAGTATCTTCTTGTATAAACTATACATCTACACTGAAATAGAAGAAATAGAAATATCAGTTGAATTATTTTTATTTATGTTAAGTAAAGATGTAATATAATTATGTTAGTTTATTTCTTTTCCAAATAGTATTAGCTAATTTACCTGCAACTATTCGAACTCTAAATAAGAACTTGATAACTCTTACAGTATTATTTTTCTTAGTATTAATAACTAAAAGACAGTAGTAACCTATGCATAAGTTATTATTAATAAGGAACTGTCCTTACACACTT
The DNA here is from genome assembly GCA_001517045.1 of Pseudotsuga menziesii. Classification (NCBI taxonomy): domain Eukaryota; kingdom Viridiplantae; phylum Streptophyta; class Pinopsida; order Pinales; family Pinaceae; genus Pseudotsuga; species Pseudotsuga menziesii. The sequence continues at coordinate 20,082 of LPNX010173423.1, forward strand.
ACAGACAAATTAGATGTAAGGAGTATTGACAGGTATGAAAGTTCTTATTTCTTTCACCAAGCTTACAAAAATAATCTTATTAAATAAACACAATTATTATAGACTTCTCTCAGTCTTATTTAATAATATATATAAATGCAAACATAAACTTAAGAGAATACAATATTCGTAGATAATAATATATATATATATATATATATATATATATTTACAAAAACGGTTATAGGACTATTTTATTGAACTTCTGGCTAATCAGCTGCCAGTAGCATTACACTCGGTAATTATGATCCAAAGTAAACAAAGAGTTCAGAGATACTGGTGATTTGGAAAAAGCTGAGCTAAACTTAGAAGTCAAACTAGCAAAGACAAAGAAGAGGCAGCTAAAAGAAGCAGCGATACACCCTGCAGAAATGAGGAAGAACAGAGTTTTGATATTAGAGATTTTCCATTCAATTTAGAGGGGCGTGCTTGGATGCAGGATTTGCTGCTGGAGCTGGTCGAGAACTGGCCCTTTCTAACTCACCTTCTCATCTTGAAGGCTGCCCAACGAAAAGACAGAGCCAAAAGAATCACCAAGGGAGACACAAACTGATAAAGACTCACTCTCTATTTTCCAACAGTTTCAAGGCAAGGATCTCATCGAGGGGCTCAGAACAAACCTTGCTGGGAATTGAAGACACTGGAGGACAACGAATAGAGCATAAATCATCTATCAAACCTGATAATTCACGTGACTATGACAAAATAAAGGAAGGAATCTTTCCCAATTTGGCTGATTGTGAATATAACAGAAAATCCACCAATTAAAAAGTCTGCACATGTTTCCACAATTGAGCCTTGATCTGAATAAAAAAATCTTGATCTTGGACGCATAACATCTGGAAGTACACAACCTACATTGCCTGTCCTGGCTGAGATCGAATAACTGTTCAACTTGTCCTGGGAGAAACTGAGATCCTTCTATTCACGATCATTAGGGAATGGGCATGTAATTTTCAATGCCATTAACCTGCAGAGCTCCCTTACTCATGGAGGCCCCCACGTTAGCTTCTTGATCAGCGTTTTCAATGAGATTCCTGAGGACATGATAGAACTGAACTTCTTCAAATTATTTCAACTGAGTTGAGACTTTCCAATAGTAATGGGCCAGTTCCATGCTATTAGGGGTCTTCTTTAGCTTAAGTGCCTGAATGATGATGCAGGAATCTCCAATGATTACCAGCTTCTTGATGGATAGGCTTCTGGCTTGGTTCAGGCCTGATAATAATATTATTAATACAAATAATATTATTATTAACAATAAACAATATTGTTTATGAATTAGAAATTCATTTAAACAAACTAAAGAAATTTTGTGGGAGTAATCGAATCAACAAAATAACAATAAAGAAATTATTACTTTAAAAGTTAAATGGGTAAAAAACCCTAGCTCATATTCTGAGCATAATCTATTTGTATTCTTATATACATTACTAACCTAGGTTAAACCATAAGTTAATTCTTTTAAGCTATTAAAGAACCAACTGAATTTAAACACAGAAATGAAATATAATACTAAACAATATATACAAATTATATACTTATAAAAGAAACTGTGTCTTTTTATTTTACTGACAAGGTGTACCTTTGAAAGTGAAAGACCGGGTTTAAAACCCTTATGAGTATTACATTTACAAATAACAAAACATTGAAGTAATAAACCAAATTCATTTAATTATGTAACCATTAAATAACGAGGTTAATATAATTTACTCACAGTCCTTTAAGGACAATTAAAAAGACTGTAATTATTATAAACTGGAAAAATCTATTTCAAAACGAGGGTTTCCACAGGATAAACCCTAATTCATAACTTTAAATAAAAACAAAAAAGAATTAAACTATGACTATAAGTATCAGTCTTAAGAACTATAATTATAAACCCTTATAGAGTAATTCAAACAGAGTATAAAACTTCATTTACAGTCAAGAAGGGTAAAACCTTGAAAGTACACAGAGTATAATATAAACATCTGATAAACCAAAACAAGTTTGAAGACAAACTGTCTTTACAAAACTAATATTTTAAACATGTCGTAAAGGCAACATCAAACTAAATACATTGCTCAGTTAAACTGAGTCTACCCATCGAATAGCAAGGGTTTGATACTGAGTATTACAACAAACAACCTGTAAAAAGAAACAACATAACTCACGGTGAGTCGAGGGAGGGTTTCCCCAAACCCTGGGTGATTCCATTGATCACCCTGATACAAGTAGGGTGAAAACCCAACACATGAACCATGGGGCTTACCCGTAACAAACCACGAGCCACGATATTTGTTGGTGAACTGTTTATTCTCTTCACCATGAAAGTATACAGTGGCGAGCACCTGCAAGCAATGTAAAAGACCACTATTAGTTAACAAATACCTATTTAAATCATGGTAACAGTAAAGCACTTACAGCGAAGAAAATGAACTCTAAGCTTATTATTCACCTGTTAATTGAAACAACGAACAGCCTCATCGAAGCACTGTCACCTACAAGCTTTTCAAAATGAAGACTCAAATAGCCTACAAGGTAAAAACCTCATGCAACAGCAAGCCATGAGGATGGAAAGAGAAACTGGAGCAGACAGTGAGTCACGAAGACAGCGAAAGGAAGATTTCACAGATAGTGAGCCAAGAGCAATGATAATCTCCACAAGTTGCAGAGTGAGAACCCAGCCACTAAGAATGGCATTTAAAACCACACATCGGTGACAAATGCAGCACTAAACCAAGACACAAGACAACTGGAGCAAGGAGGACCGACGGCCGCCATGGAAGCCAAGCAGAGTAGCCTCAAGGGCCAGCGCAAACTGTGGGGAAGAATGATAAGAGTTAGGGTTACGGCGAGGTTTTATATTCTCCACGCTTAGTCAGGAAATGACCATGTGGTCACACAAATCAACCATGCAATGGATCAATCTTCGATAGTACCTGTATAAGATGTTATCCAATTATTAAATCATTGGAACGCAGAGTAAACTTTATAATCGACCCAATAATTTGCCATGCAAATCGATAATAATATACACCTTATCATATGCTAGTTTAGTAATAGAATATCAATGTATGATTTTGTTGACCTAGCATGTAGTGACACTTTCAAAACCTTGGTAAAAGCCCGATTTGGTTTATGCATCAAACTCATTTCACCATTAGCCTTATGTTATTATATTATAACATCACCATTGCGATTTGAATGGTTGCATTTCTTTTCTCCAAATGTTGTCTTTATTATAGATAGAAAACAAATGTTTTATGTCTTTACTATAGATAAGAGATCAAATATTTTATGGGAGAACTCATGCTAATCATCGATCAACTATAGTTTCTTTTGTACAAAGATTATAGTTTATACATGGTAAATCTCTTATACAAAGACTTCACAAGTTATAATTTTTTTTATAAATGGCATAATGTAATAAGTTGGAGAATCATAACTCTAATCTCAACATGTTTATAACCTTGAGCTAGATATAGACTAAATTTATATTAACAAATAGAGTATGCATGTTTATCAGTCACATAAGAACTAATAACTCATTGATAGCAGAACTATGAAGTGAACAAAATGTATTGTAAGAACACTATTATGAAACTCTGTTACATAGTTCAAAGCGACAATACTTTGATGGATTGTGGTTACAAATCAACTTGAAAGTTACTAAAGATTCACCAGGTCAATTGGATAGTAAAGTAGTTATAGAATTAAACAAAAATAACTAAAATTCGACCTGTTTCAAGAGCATCAATCTCAGATAACTGTTTGTAAACAGTAATGTAATTCAAGAGAAGTATAATAGAAAATTAAGAAATTGAATAGGAATGAATCTATTGAGTCCAGAAGTTATTAGAACCTCATGGTTCGACATGAAATTAAGTGGAGGAAAACAATGATCTTATGTAGGAAGGCATTATGGTTTTCATTTTGCACAATCAAACTTATACTGTCCAAAGGTTAACACGCTGTAAGTTATCTCGTAGAAGCGAAATGTGGGTCAGTTGTTACACAAATAAGATAATGTACTATTGCATAAATACTGACAAAACAATCATTATAACATTACAATTTACATAGACTAAAGTAGAAATACTTTGTAACTAAGATTCTAATTCTTAGAGTCGCAAACATATCTTACTGTCGCTACTTAGTTCTGAACTTATTACAAGAGAAATTTAAGGAAGCCAAATGGTTTTACCTCACAGAAGCTGTTTAGAGTTTAGTAGCTTAATTACTAAGCTTTTTAATTGCAAATAAAATACTGCTGATACTTTAAAGAACTTTTAATACGTACTCATTCGATCATACATGTAAACCTGTAAGAACCAGTAATCATCTGTGTTAGCATGATTGCTAAGTAAGCCCTGGATACAAAAGTTAGATTCCACCTACTTGACATGAAAAGACTCATTAGTAAATTGAAGTAAAACAACATGCAAGAAGACTTTATTCTTGTTACAGAAATGAACTGTTGAGTTAATTAAGTTAATATTTAGTAAAAATAATTACTTGACTATTTCTTTTATTGCTAACCGTTAGCTATTAGTAGACCGCAGGTTTTAGCATTTGTTGTTATCTCAAAATTTTAAATTTTTGTGAAAATTTGGAGTTTTGACACAAGCTATCCCCCAGATACTGTGGGTTGTTTGAAGTGCTCAAGAGGATAAGGTCAGTTGCATATAGACTTGCATTTCCTGCTAGCACTAGAGCTCATAATGTTTTTCATGTTTCTTTGATTAAGAAATATGTACATTATCTTAACCATGTGATTGATTAGGATGTGATTCAGGTGGAACCCGAGGGAGAGTTCCAAAGCGAGCCATTGCGCATCCTTTATAGGAAGGTCACCATGCTTCGGAATCGATCCATTGTACATGTAAAGGTGCAATGGGATCACTATAGTCCGAATGAGGCTACTTAGGAGCTAGAGGATGCCACGTGATTGGAACATCCGTTTTTGTTCAATTTTGTGGAGCAACGAGGTAGTTCTAGTGCATCATTTTAGTTCAAAGCACTGAGGATAGTGATGTTGAAGGGGGAGGGGATTCTAATACCACGGCTTTGGCCCATTGGTATTTTGATTGTACATGATGTATACATTGTATGGATCATGGAAAGGAGTTCAAGTCTAAGGCCCTATCATTGATTAATGTTTTGTGTATAGGTGATCCTGGTTGATGCCTATGGTTGCTATGCCAAGTAAAGAAAATTTGTAAACATAATGTAAGTACAATTTAATAGAAATACCACAGCTAGCTATGGGACTGCAAACGTGAAAGAGATGGGGGCATGATTCCATAAGGGATAGGGTGGGGAGTTACTCAAAACCCCTGAGCAATAGGGTGAGAGCATATGTCAATGGGGAAACCCATGAAACCCCCAATTACCTTTTGTCCTCTGTCCTTAATCATTAATTTCTTCCAGAAGTTGGATGAGGTAGTTAATGCCTTGGGAAGAGCAAGGCATGGCAGTGTGATGGCTTGACTGAGCAAGCCCATAAGTTTGTATCCTAGGAGGTCGCATTCTTTCTCCTACAGCAAGTAAAACCGCATGGGTATGTGTTCCCGTTCCTTCATTCCTGAGTGGTGTTGAATGTTGGATTCATTCGCACTACTGGTAGAACCACATTTTGGGCTCTGGGGTGTTCATCTGTGTTTTGCAGTGTGTGTCCATGTGAAATTATTGATTAAGGACAATCTGATAAATCCACTATGAATGGTGTCTTGGCTGGATGCCTGATAAACCCGTCTATGGCTTAGTTGGTCCTTATTTTGGAAAATTGGCTTGACTGTGGATAGTCTGATAAACCCATTGTAGACGATGGCTTGAACGAGTGCCTTATAAACCATCTGTTGCTTGACTAGTCCCTATTTTGGAAGTTGGCGTGACTGTGAATAGTATTATAAACCCAACTATTTGCTGGCTTGGTTGAGTAATCTTGACAAACCTAGCATTTTTTTGCTTGTAATATTGCAGCCTGATAAACCCAACTTGGTGTTGGCTTGGCTAGACAGTCTGATAAACCCACTACAAACGATGGCTTAAAAGAGTGCCTGATAAACCCATCTGTGGCTTGACTCATCCCTATTTTGGAAGTAGGCTTGACTGTGAATAGTCTGATAAACCCAACTATTTAATAGCTTGGATGAGTAATCCTAACAAACCCAACAATGTTTGGCTTGTAAGACTGTAACCTGATGAAACCAACTTGGCGTTCACTTCGCTAGATAGTCTGATAAACCCATTGTGAATGATGGCTTGGTTGAATTCCTAATAAACCCATCACTGGCTTGGCTGGTATTTATTTTGGAAGTCAGATTAACTGTGGATAGTCTGATAAACCCAACTATCCGCTGGATTTGTTGAGTAAGCCTGACAAAACCACATTGTTTGGCTTGTAAGCTTGCATCCTCATAAACCAAACTTGGCGTTGGCGTGGCTGGAAAGTTCGATAAACTCAACTAAAGGTTGGCTTGACTATGTGTGTGTTTTTGCATTGCTGTGTGTAAGACTGTTGTCCCTAGTTCCTTGTGGGATTCATGCCCAGCTCAGGGGTGGCAGTGCATTGAGAGAGTAATGAAAACAATGGCCTATGGTTGGATGGAACGTTGAAGTCACCTAGCTAGTTGTAGGACAACTTAATCATCAAGATAAGTATCTCTATTATGCTTGTTTATGCCATGCATTTTCTTATGAGTTATTATGATCATGTTTAATTATTACCGATGGTTAATTAGAGGTTTAATTATGTTATGCTTGCTTGCATTTTATTTCTGTGTTTCATTTGCCAAAGTTTATGGAGGCTAGAAGCTTGTCACAGGGATGAAAATGCATCTAAGGTAAGAATCCTTGAGTTTTTCCCCTTGGAATCTGTCTGTAGAAGGAGGAAGGCAGGAACAAGAAAAGGGAAGATTGAATAAGGTAAATTATTGTGTTTTTGCACCCCGGGATCCACAGTGGAAGGGAGGACTGCTGGAGGTGAAAGAAAAAAGTTTAAATCAAAGTAGAACAAGGTATTTCCGACTTTCGGGATCCGATTGTGAGAGGAAGAAGGCGGAAGGAAGAAATCAGAAGGAAAGTTAAGTCAGGAAGTAGGGTTTTTTGACTTTCGGGGTCCGCCTGCAGAAGGTGGAAGGATGAGGATGTCCTTCCGTGCATTTGAGTTTCTGATTTTTGAGTTTCAAGGTGTAGAAGGAGGAAATTGGAAGGAAGAAGGCAGAAGGTGGAAAGGCCGTTGAATGTTCCTTTGCGCATTGAGTTTCTGATTTTGGAGTTTCGAGGTGCGAAAGGAAGAAAGAGGAAGGTAGAAGGGTAAAGGAGGAAAGGCTGTTGAATTTTCCTTCACGCATTGAGTTTTCGATTTCTGATTTTCGAGGTGTGGAAGGAAAAAAGTGAAAGCCAAAAGGAGGAAGGAAAAATGACAATTGAATGTCATGTTGCACATTGAGTTTCTAGTTTCTGATTTCTAAGGTGCAAAAGGCAGAAAGCGAAAGTGCGGAAGAAGGAATTTCAGTTGAATGTTCCTTCATGCATTGATTTTCTGATTTCCAAGTTCTAAGGTGCGGAAGGCATAAAGCGAAAGGTGGAAATGCCGTTGAATGTTCCTTCGCACATTTGAGTTTTGATTTTCGAGTTCCACAGTGTAGAAAGGGGAAAGAGGAAGCGTGGTAGGAGGAAGGAAGAAGAGATTTAAAAGTTCCTTTGCACATTGTGTTTCCAATTTCCAACTTTCAAGGTAAAAAGGACGAAAAGCGAAGTGCAGAATGCAGACTATGGAAAGACCAGTCCCATGTGGGAATGTTCATTTTTGTCATAGAAGGGATTTGTCAAGGGAGGAACGACTGCTATAGTAATGCAGATGGGTTCTTAATCCTGAATGAGAAGTTGTAAGAATGAGTTAACGTCCATTCCCGGTGTTTGAAAAGGGAACAAGTGTTCTTGAAGAATTTTTTTAAATTATCCGCATTATTGGGTATGGGTACATTACAATAGTTGTCAATTGATGTCAAAGGAGTTTAGCAATGACAAAGGAATAACCAGTAAACATGATGGCAAGGAAAAGTCAGTATAAGACAAAGGAATTACAAAGTTGGATGGTAGATCGATGACAGGGAAAAATCCACAAAGTTAGCAATGGAAGGTAATATTGCAAAGTGCCAAGCAATATTTGGACCACCCAGATCATTCGAGAGACAAATATCAATGGTCTATAATAAGACCTACAAAGTAGATATGCGTGGAAAATAACATTCCCAAACACTAAGTTGAAGTGAAGAGTTGGACGGACCAGATTAGTCGAGAGACAAAGATCATTGGTCTATAATAGTCTCTACAATATGAAAGTGAAAGATATTTAAAGCAGTGGAAAGACTATTATGAAAGAGAAATTGCAGAATCCGGTTTTGAAAAGATCAACGGTCGGGAAAAAGTCTGTAAGAAATCGACGATGCAGAATAAGTTTTGCGGAAAGGGAATTGTGGAAGTCACTTATGATATTTTATGAAACCGCAATCCGCATCTGATCTAAGATCGACAGTTGGAAAAGAGTCTGTAAGAAATCGATGATGTAGAAGAGGTTTTGCATAAAGGAAATTGGGGAAGTCAATTTTGAGATTTTACAAATTTGCAATCCAAAATCTGTATCTGATCTCAAATAAATGGTCAGGAAAGAGTCTACAAGAAATCAACGGTGTGAAAAATAACTTGTGGAAAGGTATTTGTGAAAAGGAAATTGCGGAAGGACCCTTTAAGAAAAAATCAAAAAGCGTGTTTGCAATCCGTAACCTGCAATTGTGGAAAGGTCATTGCAGAAGCATTTTTGTTGCAGAAATATTGTTGCGGAAAAAGGAAAATTTAGAAGAAATTATGGTGTAGAATTATCATTGCGAAAATTCATGACTGATAAATCCAAATAGAGTTAAAGAATTATTAAAATGAAGAATTGTGTTTTCATGAAGAGGCATGATCTAAGAATGCAAAGGCACAACTGTGAGGAGATGCATTTATAGAAAATGTGAGATGCATTTATAGAAAATGTACAGAAGGTATTTATAAATAGAGTGGCGAGTGAAACAAATCGTCTCTGCAATCCAGATCGTAGAATAATCTAGAAGAGGCAAAGACCAGTAACAGATATTGAAGGAAAATGAGATATAGAATATTGACGAAAATATATTAGGGTAGCAGGGTGGTTCTATTCCAGCCTATATGCATGTAAGGGGGTCATATCCTCCTTCTAGCAATAGCTGGTAAATAGGGTGTAGCAGCATCCTTTCAGTAGAAACTGATAAAAAAGGGGGTCGTATCCCCCTTCCAGTAGTTGCTGGTAAATAGGGTGTAGTACCATCCTTGTGTGTAGTAGAAGACATAAACTATTTGTAAATATAATTTTGCAGTAATAGGAAGTATTGGTGGTTTACCAAAGGATTCCATGATAAATTTGTGTTTTGCGTGTTCTTGTTGATAAAGTATGTTAATGATAAATTAAAAGTGGCTTAAATTGTTAAAATTTATCAATACTGATTCACCCCCCTCTCAATATTGTCCAATATTCCAACAATTGGTATCAGAGCCAGGTTCCTTCACTACAATTTAGCCACTAGAAGGAAGATCCTAGTTAAAAACCACTATGGGTCAATAATAAGGGTTAGCCACCAACATACCACCACTATTCATAGGATAAAATTATGCATGCTGGAGTGTGAGGATGGAGTGCCAGCTAATGTCTCTTGGATGGAATGTTTGAGAAGCAACTGAGAAGGAGTCTAAAATAACAGAAATCCTACCTACAAACAGACTGGAGCTAAACCAATATGAGGGTAATGAAAAATCCCTAAATGCAATCTTGAGTGGATTGACAAACTCAGTATTCGTAAAAGTATCTATACAAGACTGCCAAACAAGCTTGGCATAAGTTAAAGATTGTCTATGAAGGAGCATCCAAAGTCAAAGAATCCAATCTTCAGACATATAAAAGACAATTTGAGAGCATAAAAATGAAAGAAGAAGAAAATATTGGTGAATACCATCTAAGAGTAGATGAAGTTGTCAATTCTATTAGAAGCCTTGGAGGAGAATTAAAATAAAGAGAAGTAGTTTACAAGGTATTAAGAACATTGTCAATGAAGTATGACTAAAAAGTATCCACTCTAAAAGAACGATATGACCTTGATCTCATAATGGTAGATGAACTACATGGTATCTTCATTGCATATGAGATGAGAGCGGGTCATAATGATCTGGAAAGAAAAGAGGTAGCATTTAAAGCCATGAAATAATGAAAGAAGTCCAAGGCTCCATCCAAAAACCATTAAGAGATTTCAGATGATGCAAAAGATCTCTTTATTAAAAAACTTGAGAGAGGTATTGGAAAATACAAAGGAAATATACCCCTAAATTGTTTTAGCTGTGGAAGAATTGGACATTTTGCTTCAAAATTTTCTCACTCTAAACAAGATGATAGTGATGAGAGATAAGCCTCAAGGAAGTTCAAAAAGGGTAAAATGGGAAACAAAAAGAAGTACTATGAGAAAAGAGAATTATTTAGAATATAAAAGATAGTGAAGATGAAGACAAGTAGAGATGAAGAAACAAAAATTCTATTCATGGGGGTAGATACTCAATCTCAGAATGGTTAATTAGATGAGGAAAGTGAAGTAGACTTAAAAGCTGAACTCATTAGTGCTATTGAAGAACTTGAAAAATGTAAGAGAAATAACAAACAATCAAACTGTTTCATTAGTGAGCTGGAAACTTGAATTCTAGAGGCCAAAAGGATTGGATAGGACCTACATTTACATCTCAAAAGAAGAATACAAGAATCTAGAAGGATTGAAGAAGAGATCATGCCGCCTAGGAAAAAGTTTGATGAAGAAGCTATGAAATCAAAATTTGAGGGCAGCTCAAAGATCTTAGATGATATCCTAAATAGACAAAGATCATCAAGCGATAAATTTGGATTAGGATATAAGCCAAAATATTCCTCTTTCGTAAACCAAGATGGAAATAAAAAGAATCTATGTTGATGCACTAAAGAGTCGAGTTAAAAAGGAAGAAAGCAAGAAAAAAATTCCAACCTCTCATTAAAAGAACAGGATTAATGTGATACCTAAGATACCAATGACAAATAGATATCAACAGATCTTCTTTGGTCATTGTTACTCTTGTAATAACTTTGGTCACAAATCCCTAAATTGCAGAGCCTTTGGAAAGTTTCATGAATACAAGAAGAATTCACCTAGTGACAAACCAAAAGGAAGGAATCATAACCTTTTTACACTTCTTCAAATACATGACCTAGAGTGTTACAAATGTAATAACCATGGACATATGGAAATAGATTTTAAAGTGATGACTCCTACAAAGAAGACTATTGCAAATGAGTTTCAAGACAAAACACAAAAGAAGGATTGGAAGAAAAGAGAAGAAAAGGAGAGATCCATGATTTCCCTATGTGCAACAAAAAAACAAAATCTATGTCATATGGACAGAGGGTGTTCAAAACATATGACAAGTGACCCAAACAAATTAATAAAACTAAGAAAAGATAGTATGGGTAGAGTCACATTTGGAGACAATATGTCTTCTGAAATAATTGGTAAAGGTACAAATGTTGTCGATAGCAAGATCAAAGCAGAAAATGTGTTCCTGGTAGAAAAACTTAAGCCTAATCTCCCCAATGTAAGTGAAACATGTGACCAAGGGCACATCTATATTTTTGACATTGAGAAATGTGAAATCAGAAAAAGTACTCAGGAAGAATTGTTGGCACTTCTATAAGGAATTCAATCAATGTATACATCCTATATAATGAAAATCAATGCTACTTGAGTATGGTTGATGCAAGTTGGTTATGTCACAGAAGGATGGGACACTTAAACTTTGATGCAAGTTGGTTATGTCACAGAAGGATGGGACACTTAAACTTTGATAACCTTGTTAGGGTAATAAGAAGGAAGTTGTGAGAGACTTTTCTAAAATTGGGAAACCTCCAAACTCAGCTTGTATACATTTCCAACATGGGAAGAAAACTAAAGCTAACTTCAAAACAAAAGAACATATGACCTCACATCCTCTGGAAATAGTTCACACTGATCTTTGTGGACCAACAAGGACTAAAAGTATGCAAGGATAATACTATTTTATGCTGCTCATTGATGATTATACAAGGATGACTTGGGTAACATTTCTCAAATAAAAATTAGAATCTTTTGAAAAGTTCAAAATATTAAAATCAATGGTTGAAAATGAGACAAATCAGAAAATCAAGTGTCTTAGATCAGATGATGGGGGAGAGTTTACCTCAAATGAGTTAAATACGTTTTGTGAGATACATAGGATTAAAATACAATTTTCAGTTGCAAAGACTCGTCAGTAGAATGGTGTTGTTGAAAGGAAGAATAGAACAGTCCAAGAAGTTACCAGAACAATGCTTAATGAAGAAAAGATGTTAGATGCATATTGGAGAGAAACAATATACACAATTGTCTATATACTTAATAGAGGACAACTCAGAGTGAATAAGGACAATATTCCTTATGAACTATGGTATGAAAGACCAGCCTCAGTCAATTATTTCAGAGTATTTGGCAGAAATTGCTATATTAAAAGGAACAAGGATGATCTTGGCAAGTTTGATTCTAGGACTAATGAAGGAAACTTTTTAGAAAATTCATCCACCACGAAGGCAGATAGATGTTACAAGAAAAGGTTACACAGTATCATAGAAAGTGCATATGTAAGAATAGATGACATAAAAATAAAAAGAATAATAAGTCTTGATGGTGATGAAAGTACAAATGATGAATAAGAGGAAGACTTACAAAATGATGAAAATATTCATGATGAAGAACAAGAAATAGAGAAGGAAAATGCACAGGAAAGTGAAGAAGATTCTCCAAGATCTCATACAAAAAATCTATCTAGAAAAGTACAAAAGGATCATCTTGAGACACATATCACATGTGACAAAGATACTAGAGTCAGTACAAGGAGATAACTGCTATTTAATGAACAAGCCCTACTCTCAGTAGTGGAACCTAGGAATTTTACAGAAGCCAAGAAAAATGGCGAATGGATTAAAGCAATGAATGAAGAATTGGATCAAATTGAGAAAAATGAAACCTGGGAACTTTTCCCAAGACCAAAAGACAAGAATATTATAGGGACCAAATGGGTTTTCAAGAACAAATTCAATCAATATGGTCAAGTGATGAGGAACAAAGCAACATTAGTATGTAAAGGGTATTCTCAAGTGGAAGGGATTGATTTTGAAGAAACTTATGCCCTTGTAGAAAGACTTTAAGCTATGAGAATGCTTCTATAACTTTCATGCCATAAAATTTTTAAAGTATATCAAATGGATTTCAAGTCTACATTTTTGAATGGAAAAATAGAAGAAGATGTTTATATTGAACAACCTGAAGGTTTTCTCTTATCAGAAAGCATAGACTATGTTTTCAAATTGAAAAAGGAACTCTATGGCCTCAAAAAATATCCAAGGGCATGGTTTTCAAGGATGGGAAACTACTTAAAGAAACAAGGATTTAAGAAAGGGGCCACTAAAGTAATCTGTAATTAAAAATCGAAGATGAAAATATGATCATTGTTGTTGTTTATGTAGATGGCATCATATTTGGAAGCAATTTACAAATACTAAGTGTAAAATTTGCTTTTGAAATGAAGAAGGAATTTGAAATGTCAATGTTGGGTGAACTAACATTCTTCTTGGGATTTCAATTTTACCAAACAGACAAAGGAATCTTTATCTCTCAAACCAAGTACATCAAAGACATACTTAAAAAATTTAATATGGAAGACTCCAAGCCTGTTAGTACTCCTATGATCACAGGTTGTAAGTTAAGCAAGGGCGACGAGCCTTTGGAAGTGGACCATACCATGTATAGATCCATGATAGGATGCCTACTATATGTGATAACTACAAGACCACATGTGATGCAAGCTATAAGTTTGATTTCTAGGTTCCAGTCAAGACCCAAATAAACGCATGTAACAATAGTAAAAATAATTTTCAAATATTTGAAAGGTACTATGGAGTATAGGCTATGGTACCTAAAAAGTCAAGAATTCATCTTAAAAGCATTTATTGATGCGGATTGGGAAGGAAGTGTTGGTGATTGAAAAAGTACTAGTGGAGTAGCATTCTGCTTAGGAAATTGTTTGGTATCATGGTCAAGCAAGAAATGATCCTCCATTTCACTCTCCACAGCAGAAGTCGAATACATTGCTGCTACGTCATGTTGCACTCAAGCCATTTGGATGAAGAAGACACTAGAAGACTTACTTGTGAAGTATGAGCACCCAATAGTAATAAATTGTGACAATACCAGTGCCATAAATATGTCAAAAATCCTATCATGCACTCCAAGACAAAGCACATACCAATAAAGTATGACTTCCTAAGAGAAGAAGTATCCCAGAAGGTTGTTAAACTAGAGTATGTTGGCATAAAATAACATATTGTTGATATATTTACCAAGCCACTACCTAAGGAATACTTTTAGCATCTTAGACTAAAGTTGGGAGTAATATCTTTACAATAGTTGTAGGAGAAGAAGCATAATATCAGGGGGAGATCTGTTGACAGGGGGAGCTGTCAAAAGGAGTCCTTTGTCATTGATGTCAAAGGGGGAGAAAATTGGTCAAGAGAAAATGTTTCCATTAATGCCAAACTGGGAGAATGTTGAAAATAGTTTTCAATTGATGTCAAAGGAGTTCAACAATGACAAAGGAATAACTAGTAAACATGATGACATGTTAAACTCAGTATAAGAAAAAGGAATTACAAATTCGGATTGTAGATTGACTACAAGGTCGATGATAGGGGAACGATCCACAAAGTAAGTAGTGGAAGATAACATTCCAAAGAGACAAAGAAGATTTGAATGACCCAGATCATTCGAGAAATAGAAATCAATGGTCTATAATAAGACCCACAAAGTATATATGTGTGGAAATAACATTCCTGAACACTAGAGTGAATTGAAGAGTTTGATGAACCAGATCATTCGAGAGACAAAGATCATTGGTTTATAATAGTCTCTGCAATATGAAAGTGTAAGATATTTAAAGTTGTGGAAAGACTATTACGAAAGAGAAATTATGGAAGCCAAATTTGAAAAGATCAATGCCTGGGAAAGAGTCTGTAAGAAATCGATAATGCAGAAGAAGTTTCATGGAAAGGGAATTGTGGAAGTCACTTATGAGATTTTATGAAACCATAATCCGCAATCCGCATATGATATAAGATCGATGGTCAGAAAAGAGTCCGTAAGAAATCGACGATGCGGAAGAAGTTTTGTGGAAAGGAAATTGGGGAAGTCATTTTTGAGATTTTACAAATCCGCAATCCACATTTGATATCAGATCAATGGCTAGGGAAGAGTCTGCAAGAAATCAACGGTGCATAAATTACCTTGTGGAAAGGTAGTTGCGGAAAGGAAATTGTGGACGGAACCTTTGAGAAAAATTAAAACGCACGCCGCAATCTGCAACCTGCAATTGCGGAAAGGGTTGTGGAAAGGAAATTGTAGATGGATTTTTGTTGTGGAAATATCGTTGCAGAAAAGGGAAAATTTGGAATAAATTATGGTGCAGAATTATCATTGCAGAGAGGCAATTTTGGAAATATTTTTGTTGCGAAAAGTCATGACTAATAAATCCAAATAGAGTTAAAGAATTATTAAAATGAAGAATTGTGTTTTCATGAAGAGGCACGATCTAAGAATGAAAAGGTGCAACAGTGAGGAGATGCATTCGTAGAAAACACGTTAGAAGGTATTTATAGATAGAGTGCCAAGTGAAAGAAATTGTCTCTACAATCTAGATCGTAGAAAAATTTAGAAGAAGCAGAGACCAGTAATAGAGATTGAAGGAAAATGATATCTGAAATATTGACAAAAATATATTAGTGCAGCAAGGTGGTTCTAGGGAAGGATATATGCCTGCAAGGGGGTCATAGCCTCCTTCCAGTAGTAGCTGGTAAATACAATGTAGAAGCATCCTTTCAGCAGCAGCTGATAAAATCGGGGGTCGTAGAATCCTTCCAGTAGTTGCTGGTAAATAGAGTGTAGTACCATTCTAATTTGTAGTAGCAGGTAGAAACTATTTGTAAGTAATTTTGTAGTAATAGGAAGTATTGGCGATTTACCCAATTGGGATTACACGATAAATTTGTGTTATGTGTGTTCTTGTTGATCATGTGTGTTAATGAATAAATTAAAAGTGGTTTAAATTGTTAAAAGTTATCAATACTGATTCACCTCTCTCTCAGTATTGTCCAATATTCCAACATTTCTCGACCTATGTATGGGTTTCTCATTCAAGATATTTAGGTGTTAATGTAATCACCATAAACCTGTATGCAAGTAGAAAATTAGTTAATCTCATAGACTCACATTGCTTTGACGACCCCAAACCATAGTGTTTTTTGCCACTCATTATAAGTGTTTGCTACAAATGAATTTATACCTTAATTAATATAGATATATAACTAAAAGTGGGAAGTATTTAAGTCTCACCATCCTTCCTTATTATGGCCTATCCAAGCCCCTCATACTTCTCTTATCCCTTACAGTACAAAGTATTCCCCCTAACGTACTTGTGTGAGATCAGGCAGGAGGGATACCTACTCAGATCATAAAATTTGCATCAAAGGGTTAGATTCTTATATAAGTGAAAGCCTCTATTCTATGTTATATTAAAATATAATTAGATAGATACTGAATAGTAGTTGTCAAAGTATCCTGTCTCATTAGGCCCCTTCCTGATCTAGTCTATAGGGTAATTATAGAACAGGGGGGAAATAATGAATAAAATCCTAGCACTATTTTAAGGGGGATATCAAGGAGCCGGGGTTTTCATATTGGGAACAATAACATCTTGAAAACAAAAGAAAAATAACGTTTTCCTAAAATGCAAAGCAAAAATATTCACAAGAAGTGCTACAAGATACAAAGTGCAACCTTCAAAAGCAGCACTAAAAATCCTATGCTCATGGGAAAACATAACAAAACATGATAAGGATCATTCTGGATTTGAGCCACCTTCGTATGACCTTAGCTCATCCTTTTTCACCTCTTGTCAACCTAGATTGATGACTTAGTTGAACAATGAATCCTTTATCTCTATCTGATGAGTGACATTGTCCTACAACTGTGGATCCCCTACTGAAGGGATGAGGTGAACTTCTCATAACGCGATCATACATAAGTGGTACCGTATTGATTCTCCACACTTTCTTCGATATTGAGTACATTTTTTAGCTTAATATGACTGATTTAATGCTAGATACTTGCCTTTTTTTAACCTTGGTACTATGTTCCATGTTTAACAGATTATGAGGTAGATCAGGCCCAGGCTACATATTCTTGATCACATTTCTGGATACAGAGTGCCTGATGGTCCACAAAACTTATACAAATGCTAGATATCCTTCAGGACCAGAACGCTCCTCCCTCTTAGCCCTCCTTTCCAAACATTCAACCTCCTCTGACCACACGTGTGCCTCCTTCCATAATTGTGAGGACAACGTTATGATGATGCAGCTAAGTTCCAGGACTTAATGAGGCCTCCTGATGTTGATCTTAATGATGATGACCTTCTCTAGCTGATCTACTATTTTTGGGCTCCTCCAAACAAAGTTTCAAGGCTCCAGATTAAAAAGAAACCCACATGTTTGGCTCTTATACACATGGTCATGTAAGAAGTGGGACAAAAATATAAATTTTCAATATTTGGAGGCAATTTAGATGAATGTACAAGGGCGTGGAGCGATGAGAGGCATTCTTTGATGGAGATGATGACACTTTTGTGGGCATGAGTCATTCTAGTCCTTAAATATCACATTGTGAGGGTTTCAAAAGCAATATTATGGTAGTGGCCTTATTTGGATGAATTATGGTGTACTCAATCTATGTGGGGGGGCTTGTCCCCCACAAGTGTGAATAGAGACTCATATTTATATAACTCTCACACTCATTTTAAAAATCAGAATTTCATGGTTACAATCTAATAAGGAAGTTCTCTCCTCTCTTAACTTTTTTCGCTACTTCTTACTTGTCAAGGGTTTATTATGTGAGGAAGAATAATACATCTCTTTTTCTTTGTAGGCACATGGTATATTATGGTTCTGGTAGAGGCATATTATGGTTTGCAGGGACGTTGGAGAAAGTAGGATTCTCTTGTTGTAATTGCTTTAGAGGTTGGCCCCTAGTGATGCTCTAGGAGGTACTTTTCCTAGTTTGGTGGAGTGCCCTAGACCATTCTTGGTATAAAACCCTAATTCATCAAAATATAGTTAAGGATAAGGACATAGTTAGAAAATATGTAAAAAAACATAAAAATTGGAAAATAGGAAAAAATTAGAAAAGATGTAGAAAAACATAAAAGTATAGAAAGGATGACAAAAGCATGCAAGTACAGGAAAAGCATGTCAAAATGAAAAGCAGGAAAGTTTAGGAAAGAAAGGAGGGCATAATTCCTAAAACGGGAGAAATGCATGTCAGTGTGAAAATCAAGAAACAAGGAGGGTGTAGTTTCTAAGAGAAAGAAACGCTAATCAGTATGAAAAGCATGAAACTTTAGGAAGGAAAGTAGGGTGCAATTATTAAAAGGGATAATACATAATTAATGGAAAGGAAAGAAAGCAAGAGGAAAGTAGGACAAATCCTATTCAGCTCATGAGGGTGCACTAGGATATTTGACTTTCTCAACAAGTCACTCAATATATAAAAGAAGAGGGGAGCACCACTTTCGCGTCTTTTGACAATTTGTTTTTTTCCTTGACAATATTTGAGCTACTTTGACTTGGGAGCTGAGCCCCTAGTCCAAATTGGGAGATGTTCCCATGTTATTGAGAGAATTATGGACTTTAGACATTATCACTGAGTTATATTTCAGGTCCTAAAGTGTTTCCAAGCAAGTTCAAAATATAGGAAGGAGAATCACAGGCCTCCAATTTGAGTTCCCCAATATCGTTTGTTCTCTCTTCTATATTCTATATCATCTTGTAAGATGTCAAACCATGATATACTAATGAAGCATTATGGAATCACCTCTTAAGTTAATTTCTGATTCTAAACCATTTTTATTAGTCCTGAAAGTTTTTCAATAAGATGTTGCATATTTGAAATTATATGCTAGTCCCTTTATAGAATTACATAAGAATTATCTCGTTGTTCAATGATTTTTAGTAATTGAATGTCCACTTAGTAAATTCGATTTATTTGTGTTCTCGAATTTGTTTAAGACCCTAATTAATACCATACACCTCTTAGTTTCCAGACTCATAATCCTTTGAGGTCATTTGGGAAGCCTTGATTCGAGAATAGCTTTTTATGTTTGTTTTATTGATGAGACCAAATTCGAATATAACGCTTGTTGAAGGTCCTTAGCATATTAAGGAATACATACAAATCATTACATAAATGATTTTATACCCTTAGGAAGTGTTTGGGGAGGCCTAAATCCAAGCTAAATGTGTAGTCTCAAAAACTAGTTTTGCTAGTTTGACCTCCAAACTCAGCCTAGTTGCCCTAAACCTATGGATTCAAACCTTGATGAGATTAGGGATCTAGTTTTCATATAATGGTATTACAAGGATCCTGGAGGTTTATTATGCCTCATTAATGTTCGAAACCTCAATTGTCCCAGTACAACGTGCATAGGATTCTTGAGATTATGCATTCCAATGGATATCTTTCTATGACCTTTGATTTGATGAAACTATAGTATACTTGTGCATACCAATAATAAAATTTCTACATATCTATTTATAAATTCTTGGGAATGTGATAAGGACCTATCACTATTTTAAAGAAATCTAGTTAGTCCTAGTTCATTTCTGGCACCTAGTTTTGAGCTTTACTGATTGTATATTTGTGTTAGAGTTTATATATCTTGAATTTTGATTCATGGATATTACATTGGGGATGTCCACCTTCTCAACACAAATATGGAAGATCATTACTGAGCATTAGTTAAAGTGGGAATCACAACATTTCCAATCCATTTATGTCTCTTGAAGGGGAACAACTTCTATTTTCACTCATAATCAAAGAATTTTGAAACTAGGTTGGATTAGAAATACCAAAAAGTGTCATCCTTTTTCTCTTAAGTTATGTTACCCTTTTCCTCAACAATAGAAAATGGAAAATTATGAAACAATTAATTGCATATTTAATTTATACGGTGTTGTTCAAGGGAAGCACTGGTCAAAAACCTTTTATAGATCTCTTGTAAACGAGGTCGACCTTGGTTATTTTTCATTGAGTCTTGATAAAAGAGGGACTTCCTATTTGTGATAATTGCATCTTGTGATAGTATATGTAATATAATATTTGTATGTAGAGGAATTTAATGGAATATACATTCCATCATATTCACACCCGTGGATTTAAAATTACTTTTGGGTCTATCTTCTTTGTCTTCGAGACTCTGAGGTTATTTATTGACTTATTTCCATACTTTTTTTTGTTTACTTTGTTATACTTTCTTAAATCTCTTTGATTTTAATTTATAGCTCTTGGTTTCTATTTTAAGGTCATTGGTGCAACAAAATGAGCATCACTTCCAAGTAAAACCTTTGAACTCATAAACTAGGGTAATTACTATACTTTTTTGTTACCTATATTCACATGATCTTTACCTTTGTTGAAACATGTGGGTAGAGCACATGTCAATCCCTTCTTATAGAAAAATTAGTCTCATGCTCGAATTCCTTGGTTTGCTAGAGACTCCACGGCTTCTTATAAGCCTTAGAAATCCCACCTTCTAGATGCTTTTAAGAATTCTAGAGAAACATACTCACTTTAAGTAAACATTTCATTGTTTTCTACTGCCATGAAATAGTAGATCCTGTAATGTTTCTTTCAACAAATATTTGGGTCTTATGTTCTTTTGACAGGGATCACTAGAGGATGATGAAATCCTTGTGGAGGAAATGGAGAAGGTGGATATAGTAATATCCACAGTGGGAGGAGAACATATATCCAATCATTTCAATATTATCAAGGCTATTAAAGAAGCAAGAACCATCAAAGACACACTATTTCAAAATATGGAATACTAGCACCTAATCAAATTCCTGATTAGTGTAATGCCAAAATCTATTCAAACGTTAGTTTGGATTGAAGGTTTTAATACCTCTGCTTAAATTTTAGGTTTAATCCAATATACTGATTGATTTTTTGTAGAGGATTTTTCCATATGAGTTTGGGAATGATGTTGATAATGTCCACCCAGTTGATCCTACAAACAGTGTGTTTGAGCTAAAAGCCAAAGTCTGTGGGGAAATCAAGGAGAGGGGATTTAACGTACATACATCTCCAACAACTACTTTGTTGTATATTTCATTCCAACCTTAAAATAGGTTGGGCTTATGACTTGTCCGGGGGATAAATTTTTTATTCTTGGAGATGGAAATGCCAAAGTTTTCAATAATTGTTTCTTTTGGAAAGGTACACTCTACTCATTCTTGAAAGTTTCAATTTAAAATTATGTTCCAAATCTCTTCAACATTCTCTGTTATGAATTATAGAAAATATTATCATTGTTATGAGATTTACATCATGGTGTTCATCTCAATTTTCTCTTTGATCCATGATTTCTCTTCTTGGTTTTGTTTGGATTATCCTTGAATGCAATGTAGTTGTGTATGTCAAGCATAAAGATGTTGGAACATTCACAATCAAGGAAATATATGATCCCAAAACTTTGAATAAGACTTTCTAAGTAATACTTCCTACGAACACTCCATCTTTCAATGAGCTTGTGGCTCTTTGGGAGAAGAATATTGGAAATACTCTGGAGAAGGTGTATGTCCTTTAAGAGCAGGTCATCAAATTAATTGTAGGTTAGCAGTTGCAAATCCTAATTTCATAATTTCTTAACACGTTTTTTTCAAAGTTTAACCAATACAACAAAATTGGAACATAATTTTTAGTAATTTTCATCACTGGCTTTCATTTATGGAATTTATTTATAAAATCGTCATTAGCCTATATTGTTTTGTCCATGGTATTGATTCAATCTAAAATGATTGGTCTAATTTGTCTTAAATTTTTATGAGATCAATTTTGTTTTAAATTCTTATGAGGTAACCAATGATTAGGGGTAAAGCTACATTTTAGGGTCAGATATTTGTCAAGAACATTGATAAATATCACCTTTTTTTTTTCTTTTTTTTTGAGAATATTATCATGGGTAATGGGATTAATGCTTCCAAAACTGTGATGGGTGATGCAGACACACCATTCCCAACCAATATTGTCATAGAAATTCGTCACTCTTTATTTGTGAAATGGGATCAAACAAATTTTGAAATTGGACCTAACAGTGTAGTGGGTAGTCAATGTAGCATGATGTGAAATACGCCATGGTCAATGAATACCTCAACAATTTTTCGTGAATTATGTAAGGATATCTTCAATGAAATTCTCAATTGGATAGAATGTTTCAACAGACTTTCATTAGATAGTAGTTGCAATAAATGTTTTTCAAGGGTTTTGCCAAATTTTGGGCTATCAAAACTTAGATTCTGATATAGTTTGGTAAGATTAGAAATTTTCTTGTATGGTTTAGTATGATTATAACTATGCATAGGCATATTCTTGGAATATTTCTGCTCTATAAGAAGCTAGCAAATTCCACTCATTTGTTTTTATTTTTTTATTTTTGACTTTTCGTGTGACAATAATGCCATTGGAAGTTGCATATCGTGGATTGTTGAATACTTTGTCAATAGTAATAAGAAATTTAAAATAGTTGTATAAACATAGGTGAGTTCACATGCTTTTATTCATATACAGTTGTTATTAGATAATTGGTTGTTCAATGTATAGAATAATTAAGTAGACTGCTTAGTTCAAGTATTGTGGTTTTGAGCATAGTTGCTACCTATTAAAGGAAATTATTCAAAATATTGTTCTTTCGTTTCCAAAATTGAACAAAACTTGGAACAACCAAAAAATTATCATGAAAAAATCACACCTCAAGAAATTGGATCCCTCTAGATGCTTGATAGATCTAGATAGATCTATATTGATTTTAAATTTTTTTACTACTATTTTTTTGGATCTATGTGGCGCCATACAAATCATTAATTTTAAAATGTTGTATTAGAATATAGACTATGTAGTCTACTTAATCTCAAGCCTTTTTCTTGAATTTGGATTCTCCAAATTTGAAATTTCTTTTTGTAAATAAACTTTAGCAAAACATTGTCACCTCATAGCTTTTATTTAAACAATTCTTTAAATTTTAAAATCTACAAATTAGTTTTTATTGTTTACTATTTTTTTCTGTATATCACACTATTAATACAATTTCATCAAACCAAAAATTTAATTTCATAATTTAAAATTATTTTAAAGTGACAACCTTTTCTTACATATAATAAACACAAATGTTTAACTAATAAAAAGATTAACATCGTACTGTAATCATACTCATGGTGATTTTAGTTAGTGACTCATATGTATTATAGGATTATTAATAAACGGTCATATAATGTAAAAAATAAATAAATAAAACAGAGAACCTTATACCTTTGAGAGTGAAAAAATCCATCAATAAAATGTTAAATTTTATTTTTTTCAAATTAAAATTGTTTAAGTATTATTATGTTGATAAGCATGGGTTTTTTATTTTAGAATTGGATTGAACATAACATGAACCATACCATTCTACCCTCTTCTATAATGTATCCTATTTGAAAAAATACTAGAGTATTACAGGAATCTTTCGTATTTTGGGTATAACGTTTCACTCGTAACTTGGAATTGGAGGACTTCAAACCATTGGAAAGGTATGAAAATTCTCTACAACTTTGTTGTTTTGAGTTTTTTTCTAATTCCTTACCATTTGTTCGAGAAGGGCATTTTAGTAAAAAAGCATATTTTAAAAGATGCTTTTAATTAGTAAATAAACATCTTTTAAAATATGTCTTTTCACTAATTAAAAACATCTTTTAAAAGATGCTATGTTACTAAAACACCCACCCCAGACAAACAGTAAGCAATTAGGAAAAAATCAGAACATAAAAGGTGTAGATAATTTCAAGATATTTTCAATGGTCCAAAGTACACCCAATTCCGATTTACGAGAAAAAAAGTATGCCCAAAATATGAAAGATTCCTAGAATAGTCTGGTATTTTTTCAATAGGACACATTTTGAGAAAAATAAAACCTTATGACCGCTATCCTTTCACCCATTAAAACAATTGTGGTTTCAGGTGATCTGAATGGAAGATGGAGGGGAACCAATGAGCACATGCTTGTATATATCATGAAGGTTGCACTCTAGTCAGTGGTCAAATTTGAACCCATCCCAACCCTTCTAAGGGTTTTTTCCTGTCCTAGAAGTTCTAGCAAAAAATGACCCGTCAAGAAAAATTTTAAATTTAAAAATTATCCTTTCAGTGAGAAGGTTGAGATAAAATTCAATCTTTCAAAAAAAGGGTAACTATTTTTTATTCCATTCAAAATTGATTTGCACCTCACATTCTGCGGGCTGTGAATTCGTCACATCATTGCCCAAAAATAGACTGCTGTAGTCGGATGGGATCCATAAATGTTTACCTGAACCTTAATAATGTAATTGCATGATTAAGCATTAGAGGAAATTTCAACTCAAAATGGGCCTTTTAACTTTGACTCAAATTCCATGTTATCATGTGTTAGCCAATGAAATTGCTTTAAATTTGAAATATCGTATAGGTCTTAAACACTTTTTTAATATAAATTTGGGGATAGGTATCATAAAACAAACTACTTTTTTTGTTTGTATTTTCAACATATCTCCCCGTGTTTTTACTCAAATTTCGATCAGGAGAGCTCATTGGATGTGGAATTTAATTCTACATCCAATGAGTACCCACTCGGCATACTTTTTATGGACCCCACTACCCCAAAAACAAGAAATACCTGAAAAAACGTGATGATGATGTCATCATCACGTTTTTTCAGGTATTTCTTGTTTTTGGGGTAGTGGGGTCTGTCAAAAGTATGCCGAGTGGGTACTCGTTGGATGTGGAATTTAATTCTAGATCCCCCGAGCTCTCCCGATCGAAATTTGAGTAAACACAAAGGGAGATATGTCAAAAATACAAACAAAAAAATAGTTTTTTTCTTTTCTTCCTCCAAAATTAATAAATATTATTTTATTATTTTAACTATTAATTTATTAATTCTTTTTAGGAGGCCCATTTTGAGTTGAAATTTCCTCTAATGGACATTCCCACCATCACTAGTAACTTCATAATCCCAATGCCAAGTTATTCAATAATCAGCTGCTTCAGAAAGTCTACTTATCCTACATGACTTTCTCAATAAATTCTTTCTGTGGATTTCCTCAAAGCTTGAGTGATGGTTTGATAACAAAAGATCCCTCCTTCCATCTTCTCCTTATTGGAGGAAAAGTCTTCCCAGACTATGTGTAGGCGACAGCTCCAAACCCTAGATCACAGCCATCCTCCTTGACATGGTAAAGCTCAAATGAGGGAATCTTAACCCTCATTTGCATCCCCTTTCCAACCTCATAATTAGGAGCCTATGGAGACCACATGTCATCGAAGGAGAGCACATGTATGTCGTTCCTGCCATGGATTTTCTTCTAAGTGTTGCCTTAAACAATAGATTCTGATTAAATATCTATATCTTTGTGGTTGGATCATAGACCTGATTAATCTTTCACTGAAAAGTGAAGTAGATAGTATGTGAAGGGGGAGTATTGCAAATCGATTTTGAAGGCACATGAATCGTTGTGAGGACTATTATATCATGATGGAGACTGAAGAGATAGTATGAGAAGGGGGAGTATTGCAAATGGATTTTGAATGTATAGGAAGAACTGGGAGGACTATTATAACATGATGGAGACTAAACGCGCAAAAATGCAAGTAGACATCTCGCTATATGTAAAGCTGGTAGGTGTAAACCGACCATGAGATCCATTTTCTTCGTTAGAAAACTTTTATGAAATATCCAACATGCAAACGTAATGTGGTTTTTCATTTTTTATATGATTATTTCTTTATGGATTGTTTAAGAAAATGGAATAACCGATTCATCTTCGAAAGAGCCCTCTGTAGCTGATTAATCATTAGAGAGAATTTGAGGTAAAAAATGGGCCTCCTAAGAGATGTACTACAAAAATATAAGATATATTAAAATATTATGAGTTAGCGGTTTTATGGGGTAGGTATAT
>LPNX010173423.1:46864-63135 GCA_001517045.1 Pseudotsuga menziesii
TTTAATTTCCTTCCTGAGCCTCTATAGTCTTTTGCTTAAATATCATGGATGATATTCAAATTTTCACTTGGTTTAGGTATGTTTATATACTATGTTTACAATCTTAATCATATTTAATATATTAATCATATTTAATATAAAATGGTAAATATATATTTTATTGTTTTGTATTTCTTAAATATGAATGGTGTAATCCATGTCATGAGATATGCTTCTCTAGAGTTTTTTTTGTTGGTTTTCCATAATAACTACATTTACGGCTTTATCCACTTTCACTCATATATTTTTGAAGCAATAAACCCTATAATTCCTCTCTTCACTTGCTTCCCAACCATTGGTTAGTTAGAGAGAATTGTAGTTGCACTTGCTTTCCTTTCCCCTACTTAGAGTTTCAACTGGTGGTAAATACATAAAATTATGGATAAGCTTCCTTAATAGCATTAGGTTGATTTGTAGACTGTAGTGTTGAAATATCATGCAATGTGAGGACTTGAGTGCTTGTTACATATGTTTAGGGTGTTGTGTTTTTTCATATGAGTGGGATAATTGTTTTTTGAAGATAGCTTTTAGAATTGTTAGATAAGTTGTAATTGTTAAAGTAGTAATGGTTTTACTTACTATATTATGTTTAGTTAGTTTATTTGCTTCTTTTCTTGATATTGGAATACATTTACAAGAACAATATCAATGGACCTTATTTGCATGAATTATGGTTGGTTAATCTTTTATTTGTTATTTTATCAATGCTTTTAAATTGTCATTTTTGATAGTAAAGTTGAACTGAATGTAAATGAATAAGTATATAGATGTTATAATTGTAATGGTTTTATTTGTGATTCTAATATTTATGTTTTAGTAGGTTTTTTCACTAGTAATTTTTAAATGGTTTGCAAAAGTTACTAGTATTTTACATAATTGACATGACATGATAGAAACACATTATTTTTTATCCAAACTTATATTGTATCTTATCAAAGGAGAATATCAAATTAATGGAAGCAAAATATATTTACTTATTAATTTATTCCTAGAATTTGAGAAAAAAATTTGTTTATCAAGATTAAGTTTTAATAAAATTTTACAATGTTTTAATATAGTTACTATTTAATTTTTTAAAATTATAATATTTAGAATAACACTATTTTAGTTTTACACACTTTTTAATTAAAATATTGACTTAATTTAAATTATTCTATTCAAATGCAATTATTTTTTAAACTTTTGTTGGACTGTTACCTGCCCTTAAACAAAATCAAGACCGGCCCTTCAAATTTGACCACTGGTTGCACAAAGACAAAGAACTAAGACGGCCCTTCAAATTTGACCACTACTTGCACCACGACAAAGAAAACAATTGAAAGTTCAAATTTGACCACTGGTTGCACCACGACAAAGAAAACACTTGAAAGTCGCATTCTAAAGCATGCATTGAAATGATTAAAAATTGTGGTTTTGTCGAGTTTCTGTGAAACAATCTTCTTTGATTGCTATTAAATGATCTTCACTAGGATGTTCCATTGTTTCCCTTTTCATAGTTGGTCATTTGAAAAGTATAATAATATTATTTTTAATTTTAATTTAGTATAATGTATATTCTTGTTTCATTATTAATATAATGTTTTATATTCAAATTAATAATTGGTTTTTGTGTATTTATAAGGTTCATTAATATATTAGTACAATTATAAGTGTATTCATAATTGTCATTAGTATATTAGCATAATTATAAGTAAAATGGTATGTGAATGTTTATAAATACAATCATTAACTTAGCTTGGTGGGTTAGCTCAAGTGATTGAAAATTGTAGCAAAAGGTCTTAAGGTCAAATCTTCAAGTGGCTATGAGAAGCCTCAGTCAATGTCCCCACCAAGACTCCCTTAAAAAAGTTTCTTGTCAACATAATCATTTAAATACACATATTAAGGTCATTACCAATTCCAAGAGTTGACGTGACCAATTCCAAGGGTTGTAGAGGGATTGAAAGGTTGATTAATAAGTTCTCTCAATGCATAACCAGACGTAATATCCAGGTCAAATCGTCTTAAATGCCTATTAGCATTGGCAGTGAAGCAGAAACGACCGATTACAGACCCAAAGAGCGGTTATTGCACATACAGTGGAATTTATTACAACAAAAGATATCCTATCGATCTTCCTCCACCCACTCAACATTTCGACGTCACGACTTACATATTTTCTTATCACAACCATACGCAGGTAAACGCACATACGCAGGAAAACGCACTTACTGACTCTTCCAGTGGCCTCTCGCTCTCTTATCCCGCCCTCCGCCAAAATGTGAAAGCCCTTGTTGCCGGAATGCATGGCTTGGGGATTCGAAAAGGCAACGTGGTACTTTTCATATCTCCCAATTCCATCGTCGTTCCATGCATTTAACTTTCCATTCTCTCCATCGGAGCAATCCTGTGCACTGCCAATCCGATGAGCACAGAGGCCGAGAATAAAAAGTAGGCTAAGGATTCGTTATCTTCACAACAAAAAATCTGATTAACAAGGTCCGTGCAACCCAACTATCATTCATTCTCATAGAGGGAAACACAGAACAAGGTTTCGAGCTTTATTTTTACTTTAAACCTCCTCTTGTAGTCCACGATAAGAAGCCTCCCTTCAGTGGACATCAAGAAGGAGGACACTTCCACACTGCTCTTCTCATCCGGGACAACAAGCAAGAGAAAAGGAGTCATCTCCACTCATAGGAATATAATTGCCATGATAGAAAAAATTATGAGCAGTGACGCTAATATGGAGGGGGAGAAGATATGTTTATGTATCATCCTGCTTTTTCATTTTTTGGGGTTTTTCTACACAATTTATTGCATTGCAGATGGAAGTACCGTGGTGATCATGCCCAAATTCGATTTGGCTGAAATGCTTTCTGCTGTACAGCAGTATAGAGTGAGGTCTCTTCCCGCTTCTCTGCCCATTCTCATCGCTTTAAATAAGTCTCCTATCATCACCTGAGTGGGAAAATTGGGTGAAGTGATTTTCTTATTGGTGCCACATGAGGAGCAGGAGGCTCAGAAAAACCTCCTTTTTTCTGTTGATGACTTGTTGATCAACCCGTGGGGTTTGAAAATTGCACCAACCCCTTACCAAATTGATGAGCAGAAACAAAGGTATCTATCTGATATCTCCATGATGCACAGTGATGCATGGGAGGTCCACTTGAGTCATTTGAGTGGAAGAAGAAACATAAATTTGAGATATTTGATTAGAGAAAAACCTGCACATGGGGAAGCTACATGATTTCCATTTGGATCACTAAGTTGGATTTTGGATTCCTCCATTGATTGGGTGACCGTTGTTTTAATCTCACAGATCACACAGAGGGTTACCAATAATACACATTGAATCATGCAGACATAAAAAACACAAAAGACAAGAACGTAGATACAGAATAACAGATTATGTTATGTTATGAGGGTCCATACATACACAGAACTGAATCGAGTTCTCATCTGGCTCAATAGCCTAATATATATGATTTACAAACAGTTACATATAACTACCTGTCGGTTCAGTCAATCGACATGACCTTACGCGGCTGACTTAATCTCTAATAGTCGGCTATTCGACTAGTCGGCTCACCGACTAGTCCCTCCAACATCTCCCCTTCTCGAAGAAACAGGGGAGGCACTTCCACAGCGTATTGTCTTTAGGTAGTTGTTTCTGGTATTTTTTGTCTTCATGGACTGTGTAGTCGAATGGTTTGTCGCTTCTGCACCCATATTTCCACAATTACTTCTATTGTAATGGCCAACTAATGTTGAAATTCTGCCCATATCTATAATATTTTTTGGATGTTGATGGTCAATGTTGTGATGCTTGATAAGGTCGACATCTTATCCTGGATGGAAAGGTCTACTATGCTTTCCATGTCGGGTCCCATGAATTGATATTTTTCTTCTGCTGTTTCCAGTAGTCTTTTCATTTGCGGGCAGATGGTATCTAGTTTATCAAGGCTTGGAAGTGCTTGCTGTACCCATTGGTGTGCTTGTTTTTTTAGTTTCTGTAGTTTAGCTGTTTCCAATGTAATTTGATCTTGTATCTGGTTTCTTAGTGCTTCTTCAGTTCCTTTTCTTCTTTCCAGTGCTTGGATTTGTTCTCGAGTTTGTCGGGTTTGCTGAAATACTTGCCCATAATAACTGGGCCAATTACGGAGTACTTATTCTGTGATGACAGACTCTTCCATGTGGTCTTGCAGCACTTTGTGAGCCTTCGAGAATGCTGTGTATTGTTTCCTTAACAATCTGGATGTCTCCTCTCTTTGGTCTTATTTCGTATTTAGCAATGTGATTGTAGGGTCGACACCATGCTTTCAAATAACTGATATGCCTTTTTAAGCGGCTTGTCGGTGTCGGCCTCTAAAGGTCCTGGTATTACTGTTTGAACTAATTTTTTGCATTTTGATAAGACCTCAACTTGTTCATTCTTATTGTTGTTGAGTTGTTGCGTCTGATCTAGCTTCTTGTTTTTTCCTAAGTGGCCAGAGTTTCTAAGAGTTGTCCCAACTCTCTGTCTCTTAGATTTGTTGCGTCGACTGCAGTAGTCGATCCAAGTTGGCTAATGTGGACCATTGTCAACTGTGATTCTTTGTGGTGTTCCTTCTTCTTTTTGTCTCTTTTTCTCTTGTGTTTATGATGTTCTATCTACTGTTGTGCCTGTGCATCTGCAAGTGGTGGATTCTTTTGTGGTTGGTTTTTTGGTCACTGATCTTCAATAGTCGGTGGAATTTCTGGTTGACTTTCTTGGTTGGAATCTATATCTTGGTGTGTGTCTGGAGGTTTTGACAAAGATTGTTCGGGGTTTGGTAAAGGTTTTGGTTTGGGAAGTGGTGGTGGAGATTGTGAATGGTCGGGTGTAATTGGTGTAGTGGGAATATTCTCAGTCGATGTTGGGTCTTCGACTTCTGGTGGTGAATCATCTGGGTCATCAGAGAATAGGTTGTCGATCACTCGGTTGATATCTTACAAGTTATATTCCTCCACATCTCTTGCTGGTTAATTGGCTAATGGAGGGTGTGGAATGTCTAAAGGGATAATGGATGAGGTGCAACTTGCGGCAATTTAAGATGTCTTGTCAGGGTTCCTCAAGAATGTAGACTTAATAATTCCCACAGATCTTGGTTTCTGGGGTATTTGGCCAATTTTTTGAGAGAGGATTTTCCTTGATGCATTAGCTTCAATTAGTGGACATTTGGTGGTAATATTCTGGATAGAGGTGAGTAGTTCAGGTAGTTTTTCAATGTATGCCTGGAAATCACCATCCTAGTCGAACCGTTCTTTCAATGTCTCCGACATAGCATTCTTACAAATGCCAACTAGGCTTATGGTGGTTATCTATGGATTGTCTTCATGTGTAATATGGGTTGGAGATGGGGGTGGAGGTGTAGAAACTAAATCAACAATGTTTTCATCTATTGAAGTGGTTGTAATTTTTACCTTTTCGGTCGACCTTGCTTTGCTCCTGCTTCGACGAACCATCTAAATTGTGTTTCGATCAATACTTTGTTTGCTGTTGCGTCTTATATGATATCGACAGAAGTCGCTAGTAGTTCTTCCTCATCTTCTGACTCTGAAAGGATAAGCTTGTGCTTCCCTTTCCCCTATTCCCGAAGTTCCTTCCTCTTCCTCGAGGCTGCTACTTTCGTTGCTATTTTCCTTAAGTTTTCTTTTGTCATAGCATATTCCGGATCATCTAAATCGATGTCGTCTTCCAGTTCTTCTTTTCTCCCCTGTTGGTTGGTTGGAATGATACTTTTATCAGCTGGTTTGGTTACATGTTGCTCAGTTGGTGTATTTCTCTTTTGGTTCGGTGGTGGTACGATTGTTATTTGTAGTCTGTTGGTGTGCTCTGCCGGTATATCATCCGACATGAAGGTACTGATATGTAATTAGAGTTCGTAGTCCTCCTCTTTTTCTTGGTCTGTCAATGGTTCTTCGATTGTTTGATTTATTTCTTTGGCTTTTGCTGGTATTGATAACTTTGTATCGGATTGTCGAGCTAGCTCGTGGAAGATCTCTTCGACTGTTGGGTAATAGTCGAGAGGTTTTGCTGTTGCTTTTTCTCCCTACATGTAGCAGACTACTATGTGGTCTAGCTCGAGTTTAATATGAGCTATTTTCAGTAGAATTCTTTGGGTGTTCTAAGTTACCCTCCATTTGGTTGTCTGGATTTTCAGGTTTTGGAACCAGTTTTCCAGCAGTACTTTACCATTTGCTAATTCTTTCAGTGTTCCATTATGTGAAAATGGATTGAACCTCCACATTCCATACTTGTGTGGTTCCTGGAACTGCTTGTCCCCGACTGAACACAAGTGGTACATTGCTATCCATAGAATCAGAGATGGGAACCTTATAATCCCGGTCGACACCTGGCATTTTTCACAGATACTTTTGAGCATGTCAGCAACATGTTGATCCCAATGGTAAATTTTTCCTGTAGTTTCTATTGTGTTGACTGCTTCTAGCATGTCCATATTTAGATCACTCCCTCGACTTGTAGGAGTGAGTCCTGTTGCTATAATTTTGGCTATGATTTGTGGCATCCGGGCTTGTATCTGACTGATCATTAGCCTTTTCGAATTCTTTCCTTTTGGTGTTCTAGTTAGTTGTTCTACCAGTCCTATTTTTATACCAATAGGGATAGGGTCACCTTGATTTGATAGGCCGGTAAGTTTGTATATTACTTCTCCAGAAATTTCTACTGGTCGGTCGAAGTAAAATTTACCATTGTGATACTGACTAATGAAAAATTTTACTGTTGTTTCTTTCGTTCCTCCAAAGCTTTCCATGAACGGTGTATTCATGTAGCTCATGATGGTGTTGTAGCTGATCTTCTCTACTTCTGGTGTTACTTTCTTGTCCTGGTAAGCCCATTCTTTGATTTTTGCCCAGGTTTTGGACCACGATGTTTCATGTACCTTGGCATTCTTGATATTTCTTAACCTTCTCATCAATGGGGTTTCGATGGATTGCAGTTCTTTTTTTTTGCAGTTGCGACTCTGGTTTGCTTCGAGGTCATCTCGTCGGTCTCTTGGTCAACTTTTCTTATAGGTTCTCATCTCTCAAATTTCTGACTATTGAATTGTTCTATCTCTTCAAAATATGGTAAATGATCTTTTTCTGGCCCGATATTTATAGGTGGAGCGGGTGACATTTATGTCGATGGATGTATTAATGGTGGAAGTGATGGTCCAGCACGGTCTCTAGAGTTTTCGTTAATTGCGATTTGATTTTGGCGCTCCTTCTGTCTATAGTCATGAAGGCATGATTTGACCTTTGGGGTCGTTGGTCAATGTCGATCATGCGAGCGGTTGATGGCGCTATGTCGATGGGTTTGGTGTCGGTTTTCGAAGTGCTGGTCATTATATCTTTTGAATTTTCCTATCAACCCTAAAGGTAAATTCCTGTTGGAGATGAAAAACCCTAAAGGTAAATTCCTTTCTTGCATCAGTGAAGTTTCATTATATATACAACCTATATTTCATATGAGAAATGGCCTCAGAATCTATGGTTTCTATATGATTATCTGAATATACATGGATGGACAAGGGGTCACCATTTTTTCGTTGAGAACATAAATGATGTGTGTTTCATTGCTACCTTGCACATGGAGTCACATATTTTGGAGAGACTTGATATTATTGAGCCCCACATTGAGTTACATGCTTGGTGGGGAAGTCTCACATATATTTAGTTTTTCATTGGGAGTTATCAACTTTTAGTGTGGTGGTGTGATTTTGACATCCTTCCTGGCGATAAATTCTCCCACTTGATTATGATGTTTGGGAGGATGCAGTTGAGACATTGGTGTTGATTTTTCTTAAATTTCTTAGATGATATCTTAAAACAATTAGTCACTAGTATATCACTGAAAGAAAAACATGCAAAAAAACACAAGAACACAAGAAAATAAGAACACAAAGATTTTCCTCGAGGAAACCATAAGGGAGAAAACCCCGCAAAATTTTCTCAGTATAGAACTCAACCAATGCAGTGTAAAACCCATAGTGATTACTTCTCTATCATTTCTGAGGCACTAATCCTTCTCTCTCTTTCTAAGACAACTTGAGTGAGTGAGTGACAATGAAGGGGAGCACCTCCCTATTTATATTCTTTAGTTGAATTGACTTATAACCTAGCAGGGCTGACTTCTCTAACTGACTAGGCCCACTTGTCCCATTTGAAACCACAAATAACATTTATTATATTGACACTTGGTTACTATTGATCCGGCTTAGATTCATAGGTTTACATTGCTTCTTTCAATGACACTAACAAGACCAAACTCATCTCCCAAAGGAGGAATACATTACATTTGGAATATCTTATGAAGTTACAATAATTTGACACTCCCTCTTAACTAGGAAGGTATTCAACCACAACAACAACTACTACTGCAACTGTACAACTGTCTGGTGAGACTCTATATGTCATAGGAAGTTTTGGAACATCATTTATCATCTTCATTATGTTGATGTAATTGTAACTTTGGAATGTATTCACTTGTATTTCTTATGTATTGTAACCCGATGTTTATTCCGGGATGTATTTGTAATGTACTTGAGTCATGTCATGCCACGATGTTTCGATCAGGAGTTTCTATAATGTAAACAAGTCATGTCAAGTCAAGGTGGGTAACCCTCCTATTGTCTAAGGATTAAAGTACCTATAGTTCCGGGGCACTAGGGTTGTTAGAATCACCTAGTGAAGTTAGCCCTAGTTGGGTTTAGCCAAATCGGGAATTAGTATAAATAGAGAGCTAGCCTCTCTATTGATCACACACTCACTCACACTCAGTTGTAGCGCATAGCTGAGGAATAGGAAGACACTGGGGCAAGGAAGAAAGAAGGTTACCACTTTCGAGAGATCATCTTACTATTTTGGGTTTTACTTTTGGTGCTGATTCTATCTCTGAAGAAGTTGCGGGGTTTTCTCCATTTATGGTTTCCCCGAGGAAAAACAATGTGTTCATTGTCTCTCGTGTTTGATTGTTGTTCTTGTTGTTCTCTCAGTTAAAGATCTTAATATAATGCTAGCTTAATGTTAAAAATCTAACATGGTATTAGAGCTAACCTGAGAAGAAGACATTGTGCAACTATGGGAACTAGGGCTTCCTACTTTGTGGATCTCTCTCCACATTTTTCTAGAAAAATAATGTTGGAGTAACTCTCCTCCCTAGGGCGCATCTTTTTGTCGAGGTAGAATCCAATTTTGAGGTTTTTCAGTTTTGGACTTGACACTGCTGTTGTAAATTAGGGATTTTCACAAAAGTAGAATTTTTCAGTGAGCTGAGGCCCTGATTGATCTCCTCCACGAAATTGAAGTTTAGAGATCAAGATCAAAGCATTTGGTTGGACAGAACTCCAGAAAATAAAAACCCTAATCTTTTCCTGAACCAGCACTGCAGAATTTCAACTCCAAAACCAGATCTGACATATTGACCTGGTAAGATCTAAATCTTTGTATTTCCATTTGAGGTTCTCAGTTAAGATGTCTCATCATACCAAGCTTGATGAAAATATTGAAAGAGATGATAACTTTCGAGCCTGGAAGTATAGGATCTCCCTGGTCCTGGAAGAAAATAAGTTGGACTCCTATATCAGGGAAGAGGTTCTAGTTCTAGAGGGAGATGAGGCTAAGGACCTACATAAGAATAAGTTGGTTATGGAAAACAGGATTATTGCTGATTAAATCAAGGATCACCTCTTACCACATGTGTGCTCCCTAAACACACCTAAAGCAATGTTTGATGCCCTAACCAAACTGTTTGAAGGGAAGAACATCAATCAGAAGATGACTCTAAGGAACCAGTTGAAGAATGTAAAGATCCATAATTAGGAGACCATTCAGTCATACTTCACAAGGGTATCCCAGATAAAAGAATAGCTGGAAGCAGTAGATGAAGAAGTGGAGAATTCAGAAATTGTGATGACAACCTTGAATCCTAGGTCATGGGATTTTTTCATCCAAGGAATCTGTGCTAGGAATAAGTTAGTCAAGTTCAGTAGACTGTGGGAAGTATGTTCACAAGAAGAAGCTCTAATATCATCTCGAAAAGAAAATATGGGAAGTGAAGATGAAGATCTCACAGTACACTCCAAGAAAGGAAGAATGGAAAATCATCATCACCAAGGTAAGCATTCTCATCAGAAAAATAATCCTATAAGAAGGGATCCATCCAAACTCAGATCTTATACATGCGATGAAATAGGACACTTTGCTTGAAATTGTCCCATGAATAAGAATGGATCCAAGAAGAAGAAGAACTCCAAAAGAAGACATCATGCTCACACTGCTGAGGTTAATGATCCTCCCAGGAAGAAAGTAAAGCAAGAAAGTGAAGACTCTTCAAGTGAAGAAGAATATGTTCTGATCTCTGCTCTCACGGGAACTGTCACTCATGGAAGCAGAGATTGGCTTATTGACAGTGGGGCTTCCAAACACATCACAGGTTTCAAGGAATCCTTTGAGAAACTATCCGAACATAATTCACCCCATAAGCTGAAACTTGGGGATGACTACCAATATCCCATAAAAGGTAGTGGTGAATCCTCCTACAAGCTATAATTTGGAAAGTCTATGAAAATGAAGGATGTATTGTTTGTACCAGGACTAAAGAAGAATATTCTATCCATATCGGCACTAGATGCAAAAGGCATGAGGGTTGCATGTGTAGATGGCCAAGTCCTCATGTGGTCAAGAGGAAAGACTATTGACCATGCAATAGTAATTGAAGAACAAGAAGGAGGATTATACAAATTGAAGGGCCATCCAGAACAAGCTTTGGTCCATGACACAGTAGAGCCAAATGAACTTTGGTACAGAAGGCTTGCACATGTGCATTACAGAGCACTAACACTTGCAAGCAAAGCTGTTGAAGGTCTTCCAGAAATTCAAGCAAAACATGAAGGAGTCTGCAAAGGATGTGGAAAAGGAAATAATACAAAGAAGACATTTCCAAGTAGCGAGAGAAAAGAAAAAGGAATCTTGGAAATCATCCACTCCGATGTATGCGGACCAATGTCATCAAGTTCACTAAGTGGGTATGTATACTATGTTTCTTTTATTAATGAATTTTCTAGGAAGACATGGATTTACTTCATGAAGAACAAAGATGAAGTTCTCAGCAAATTCAAGGAATTCAAAGCCTTGATCGAGAACCACACAGAAAAGAAGATCAAGACCTTTCGATCAGATAATGGCAGAGAATTCACATCAAATGAATTCAAAGAGTTATGCAAAGACTCAGGGATTAAGAGGGAGTTATCCACTCCATATAATCCACAACAGAATGGGGTTGCAGAGAGGAAGAATAGAACTATCATGGAAGTTGCAAGAGCAATTATTCATGATCAATATCTTCCCATGCATCTATGGGAAGAAGTTGCTATAACAATGGTGTATGTACATAACCGTACTCCACACAGAGTACTCAAGAACAAGACACCTGAAGAAGTCTTTTCCAGCAAGAAACCAAAAGTAAGCCATCTCAAAATATGCGGTTGTCTAGTGTACATACACATTCCGAAAGAAAAGAGGACAAAGTTAGATCCTTCAGGAAAGAAGAGTATATTTGTGGGATACTCTGAAAGCTCGAAGGATTACAGAATATATTTCCTAGGATTCAAGAATATCAACATCAATTGGGATCTGACATTTGACGAAGACACATCTTACAACAAGTCCATAAAGAGACCATCTGAAGAACCTGAAGAATCAGAAGTACCCAAAATTCGTGACACAACCATGAATGAAGAAACTCAAGAAGAAGATCGAGAATTTCAAGAACCTCAAGAACCTGTAGATCCACCTCAGGAGAAGAGTCCTCCCAAGAGGAAACCTTCTTGGGTACGAGAATCTATCTAAAGTGTGGAAAGATATGGGGCTCTAGAAGAGAATCACAGAGAAAGAAAGAGAACCAGATCCTACTTTGGATACGTATCTTTACTATGTGACTTTATCAATAAAGAACCTCCCAATTATGAAGAAGAAGAAGCATTGAAAGAATGGAAGGATGCTATGATCGAAGAGTATCAATCGATCATGAAGAATGATTTTTGGGATGTTGTACCAAGACTAGAAGGGAAGTCAGTTGTAACTTCCAAATGGATCTACAAGATCAAACATGCTGCAGATGGTAGCATAGAGAAATATAAGGCAAGATTCATGGCTTGTGGCTTCTCACGAAAAGAAGGAATAGATTATGAAGAAAACTTTGCACCTGTAGCCAGATACACTTCCATCAGATCAATACTTTCTCTCACTGCAGTAATGAAATGGAAGATACACCAAATGGATGTCAGTGACTGCTTTCTTGAATGGTGTAGTGGAAGAGGAAGTGTATGTAGAGCAGCCACTTAGTTTTGAGACACATGACAGGGAGTCTCATTTGTGTAGATTGAAGAAATACATGTACGGTTTGAAAAAGGCATCCAGGACATGGTACATAAAAATTGTCAGCTTTCTATCCAGTTTGGGCTTTACCAAGAGTAAAGCAGATTCCAATATTTACTACAAGGTTGAAGATGGAAACCCAGTGATGCTCCTACTATATGTAGATGATCTTTTTGTAATAGGTATGGATGGGTTGATTGCTGATACGAAGAGAAAGCTTGCTTCTAAGTTCGAAATGAAGGAATTGGGTATGATGCACTATTTTCTAGGCATGGAGGTGTGGCAGAATGCGGGTGGAATCTCCCTTCGATAAGGGAAGTATGTAGTAGAGATCCTGAAGAGTTTTGGGATGATGGACTACAAGGCCATGACCAAACCTATGGCATTGAACCTGAAGCTATTGATGCTACGATGTATTTTCAGATGATTGGGTCCTTGATGTACCTGATGAACACGAGACCAGATATTTTCTTTGTTGGGAACACCTTGAGCCAATTCTTGATAGATCCGAGACATGTTCCCTTGATTGCTGCAAAGCATATTCTGAGGTACCCGAGGGGTACAATTGATTATGGGCTCAAGTATGAGGTGAATCAGAAGATTAACCTGGAGGGTTATGTTGATTCATATTGGGTAGGTAGTGCCATTAATAGGAAGAGAACTTCAGGGTGCTGCTTCAGTATGGGATCAGGTGTGATCTCTTGGTTTAGCAGGAAGCAATCTTGTGTGGCACTGAGTACAGCTGAAGTAGAGTATGTCGTAGCTTGTTCAGCTAGTTGTGAGGGAGTATGGCTGAGGAAGCTACTGTATGATTTATTTGATCTCCATATGGATGATACTTGTATACATTGTGACAACCAGAGTTGTGTGAAGTTGTCAGAGAACCCAGTGTTCCATGACAAGTCAAAGCATATTGAGATCAAGTATCACTATATCAGGGATAGGATGCAGAGGGGAGCAGTGAATCTCTAGTATGTTGTGACAAACAAACAGATAACTGATGTGTTGATGAAGCCATTGGCTAGGGTGGATTTTGAGTACTTTAGGGAGAAGCTTGGTGTTCTCCAGATCGAGGTTTCCTCCAAGGGGAAATGATGAGACCTAGAGCCATTCTGACATGGTGGGAGGATTGGTTCCTTCGATGGTCAGATGTAAGGGTTGAGACATTCTATCATGGTGAGAGGATTGGTTCCTTCCATGTCATATGTGAGTGCTGAGCCATTTTGATGTGACTATAGGATTGGTTCCTACATGATCAATTCTAAGCGCTGAATTCCATTCTTGGAATGGAGGCACCTAGTCAATTACCAAGAAATATCAGTCTGGGACTGAGGGCCATTCTGATATGACTATATGATTGGTTCCTACAAGATCAGATGTGAGTGCAGATCCCTTCTAACATCTATTGTCAGATGTAAGTGCAGAGCCCTTTCGAAATGAAGGATTGGTTCCTTGCATGGTAGAATATAAGTGATGAGCCTTTCTGACATTGGTTTTCAGATGTAAGTGCAGATCCTTTTCGCATGGAGGATTTGTTCCTTGCATGGCCGAGTGTAAGTGCTGAGCCTTTTCGACATTGGTTGATGGATGTGAGTACTGGGCCTTTCTGACAGGGTTGTAGGATGTGTTCCCACATGGTCAGATGTGAGTGCTGGGCGTGCCTTTCTGATATGGTTATAGGATTGGTTCCTACATGATCATATATAAGTGTTGGGTGGGCCATTCTGACTTAGGATCAGATATAGGTGCTGGAAGAAGACCTACATGGAGTCTAGGCCTACAACCAACATGAAAAAGGGCTGGCTCTGTAGAACTTCCTATGATGAGAAGAATCATGAGATAGCACCCGTGATGATGATCCAGCAGTGATGATCCAGATCGAGGGATTATCTAGATCCAGTGATGATGCTTTAGAGATGATCCAGATCGAGGGATGATCTAGATCCAATGATTATGCTCCGGAGATGATCCATATTGAGGGATGATCCAGATCCATTGATGATGATCTAGATCGAGTGATGATCCAAATCCAGTGATAATGATCCAGATCGAGTGATGATCCAGATCCAGATGAAGATGACTTGAAAATAGAGATGACTTGAAGGTGAAGATGACGAGGACTCGATGATGATCCAGATGATACAGAGAAGAAGACTTGTGCTGATAAATTGTGTCAAGAGAATACCTTCCTAGTTAAGAGGGAGTGTTGATGTAATTGTAACTTCATAATGTATTCACTTGTATTTCTTATGTATTGTAACCCAATGTTTATTCTGAGATGTATTTGAAATGTACATGGGTCATGTCATGCATCAATGTTCCAATCGGGAGTTTCTATAATGTAAACAAGTCATGTCAAGACAAGGTGGGTAACCCTCCTATTGTCTAAGGGTTAAAGTCCCCGCAGTTTCGGGGCACTAGGGTTGTTAGACTCACCTAGTGAAGTCAAAGCTAGTTGGGTTTAGTCAAGTCAACAATTAGTATAAATAGAGAGCTAGCCTCTCTATTTATCACACACTCACTCACACTCAGTTGTAGTGAATAGTTGAGGAAGAGGAAGACACTGGGGCAAGGAAGAAACAATTTTACTACTGTCGGGAGATCATCTTACTACTTTGGGTTTTACTTTTGGTGCTGATTCTATCTCTGAGGAAGTTGTGGGGTTTTCTCCATTTATGGTTTCCCCAAGTAAAAACACTGTGTTAATTGTCTCTTGTGTTTGATTGTTGTGCTTGTTGTTCTCTCAGTTAAAGATCCTAATATAATGCTATCTTAATGTTAAAAATATAACACATCATCGATCTCAGCTGGATCATATTCTATAATCTTTGTCTTTTGTACGTTCTTGGACATCTTCTATTATCTTCTCCTAAATCATCTTCTGGATTACCTTCTATCAGTATGTGAATACTGCATCATCTTCCTAGATCTTCTTATTGAAGCATCAATATGTGAATACTGAATCATCGTCTATCCCGTCAGAGCATAAATGTTTGATCATCTTCTGTCTCACCACTACATGAGTATTGGATAATCTTCTATAGGATCAGTATATGAGTACCAAGACATCATATGTAACTATATTATATGCAACATCTGTGTATGGATACTAATAACATCAACAACAACATCATTATCCTATTAGTGCTAAAACTGAAAAAACAACTAATGCTAGATCATCATCTACATTACCAACATAGACATGTTGGAACATGGAAACCATCATCAGTATAGGAATACTAAAGTAGCATACATCGAATGTCATCAGTGTAACATAACTGATACAAACTCAATCAATCAACTAATCAATCATCAATATTGAAGCAAACATACATCACAACAATACTGAACAAAAACATCTCAACAATCATCAACAATAAACAATATACCAATAATGCGGCAATCATCAAACATATCAACAATCACCATCAACAATCATTAACAACCAACAGTATAACAATTGTAACATACCTCAAAATTCAAATATAAAAAAATCTATAACCATATATCTTCAGACATATTTATAACAATTCCTAACTGTTATGAGAGAATACAAATAAAACAAAACCCTGGTCATAATTAAAGGTCAAAATCATCCTTACACATTTATTTTGGGTCTTAAGGACCACTGTATTGGTTATTCTTCCATTGATAAAACCACACTGCAACCAAAATAGTCATTTCTGCACTAAAAAGTCTTTTCCGCCTTTCACTTTCCAAGAAGAACTTGGAAATTAGAGAACCAGCAGTTGATACTGTAGAAATTCAGGCCTGCAGTAGATTAATTTCACCCACAACAATTAACAATTGATCATGCAAAATTATC
Organism: Pseudotsuga menziesii; assembly: GCA_001517045.1. NCBI lineage: Eukaryota > Viridiplantae > Streptophyta > Pinopsida > Pinales > Pinaceae > Pseudotsuga > Pseudotsuga menziesii. Next base: position 63,111 of record LPNX010173423.1, read on the forward strand.
AACAATGGAGACTGAATATGGAGCT
>LPNX010173423.1:67527-82617 GCA_001517045.1 Pseudotsuga menziesii
AAAGCAGAAAAAGAAGAAGGGCGCCTAAGAGGCCAAGAATAAACCAGATTTGATTCCCAAGGCTTTCCCAAGCGCTCCATGAGTCAATAATGGCAAGCTTGACCTCTATGGATAGGCAATTATCAACTTGCACATGGTGGGACTCATGGACTAGGAAAATAAGACAAAATAAATGAAATAATGTCTAAGTGGTTAAATACTATGGGTTGATTATTCTAACAGATACCTTCAAAAGGGTCATTTTTACGCCTTCTGCCTTCCGGGTGAAACTTGGAAATCGGAACCTCACCGGTTGATACCTTCAACAGGCCTTTTTCTGCCTTCCGCCTTTTGGGCGGAACTTGGAAATTGGAACACCACAAGTTGATACCTTCAAAATAATTTTCCACCTTTTTCCTTTCCAATGGAAATTGGAAATAGGAAACTTCATAATCAATCACTTGGTATTTCAAATTTTATCGTTTCGCTGCGGACCTCGGAAGTTAGAAACTTCATAAAACAATCACTTTGTCTTTCGACTTTCTGCCTTCCACTACGAACCTCGGAAGTTGGAAACTTCATAAAACAATCACTTGGTCTTTTAGCTTTCTTCCTTTTGCTACAGACCTTGAAATTCAGAAACTCATAAAACAATCACTTGGTATTTTTGCTTTCTGCCTTCCGCTTTTTTCCTTCCGGTATAGACCTCAAAAGTCAGAAACTTCATAAAACAATCACTTGGTATTTCGGCTTTCTACCTTTCGCTTCCCTCTTTCCATTGCGGACCTTGGAAGTTAGAAACTTCATAAAACAATCACTTAAACTTTCTTCTTTTTGCCTTCCGTTGCGGACCTCAAAAATAAAAAAAATCATAAATCGATCACTTGAACTTTCTGATTTTCGCCTTCCGTTGTGAAACTCGGAAGTCAAAAAATTTATAAAACAAACACTTGAAATTTCCAATAAAAATTCATGACTAACATCAACTGTTGATGTTCTTTGCAGATCATATATGGACTGTTGATCTTCTAAACTTAGAAATAAATGCCTAACCCTGTATACTGCAGAAGTCAGGTTGCCTTTCAACTCTTTGAGACTTCCACAGATCCGTCTTCCACACTTCTGTGAACCATCAATCTTGCTGCAGATTAGATCTGGACCGTTGATCTTGTAAACTTGGAAATCAACGTCTAACCCAGTGGATTGCGGAAGTCAATTTTCCTTTAAACTCTTTGGGACTTCCACATATCTGTCTTCTGCACTTTTGTGAACCGTTGACCATGTTGCAGGTTAGATATGGACCGTTGGTCTTCTAAACTTGTGGATAAATGTTTAAATTTACAGATTCAACGAGTTTGTGGTTGATTTGGGGTTTGAATCACCGTAAATTATTTAGATTTTGAAACTTATCCTGGTATTTGTAACCATATCTTACTTCCGCCAACTAATCAAGATTTTAGAACAAATTAATCAACTGCGGTAAATTTATTATAGGATTTTATCAGTTAAAAATATAATCTTTCTCTATGAAAACCAGTTTCAACCACCATACTAGAAATAACTGAGATCTAAACTATAAACAAGCATTTCAACATTATTCAACAACCTAAAATCATAATGCAGAATTAAGGTAAAATTTCAGAATCAAATACAAATAGGAATTACACCGTAGGAACATATGATACCGTGTAAAATAGAGGGTTCAATTCATTAGATGCAGATTCACAATTTCTAGATCACTTCAGTATTATATATCAGAGATAGTCGGACTTAAGTAATTCAACTGAGAACTAAAATAATTGCTACAACAATTCATTACTAACAATCATTGATACATGTATGAATTCCAAATTTGGGATAGATTGAAAACAATTTAACATTTCACATATACATTCTACTGCATCTAAATCATTCAAATAAACAAAGTAGGAACCTCGCACCAACACTAGGAAAACACAAGTGGAGAATTTGTTCCTCCCAACCAACTCCCAGAGCATCCAAATTACATGCTTCAGAACCCACGAGCATGTTCGCTGAACCACAAGAGAAAAATATCTTCATTCACCATCTCTTGCATTACAAAGATATTAATCCCTATCCAATGCTAGCCTCTTACTGCTCATGGACATACTATTAAATATTATTTTTCCTAGGACCTAGTCATTTATGAGCCTCCTTCTATTCAGCAACTCAACTAGGATGGCATACCTGATTTTTGGGGATGATGCCTCTGATTTCTCACTCAATGGTCTTTTCCACTTTTCATTAGAGGAAATTTCAACTCAAAATGGGCCTCCTAAAATGAACTAATAAAATAATAGTTAAAATAATAAAACAATATTTATTAATTTTGGAGGAAGAAAAGAAAAAAACTACTTTTTTGTTTGTATTTTTGACATATCTCTCTGTGTTTTTACTCAAATTTTGATCGCGAGAGCTCATTGGATGCGGAATTAAATTCCGCATCCAACGAGTACCCACTCAGCATACTTTTGACGGACCCCGCTACCCCAAAAACAAGAAATACCTGAAAAAATGGAATGACAACATCGTCATTTCGTTTTTTCAGGTATTTCTTGTTTTTGGGGTAGCGGGGTCCATCAAAAGTATGCCGAGTGGGTAATCGTTGGATGCGGAATTTAATTCCGCATCCAACGAGCTCTCCCGATCGAAATTTGAGTAAAAACACAAGGAGATATGTCAAAAATACAAACAAAAAAAGTGTTTTTTTTTATGATACCTAACCCCAAATTTATATTAAAAAAGTGTTTAAGACCTATACGATATTTCAAATTTAAAGTGATTTCATTGGCTAACACATGATGACATGGAATTTGAATAAAAGTTAAAAGGCCCATTTTGAGTTGAAATTTCCTCTAATGCATTTTCCTCTCGTGAGTCAGCAAACACTTTTTCAACAGTTATATCCACTTGTGTTATCCTTCAACATATTTTATTAATAAGGAATGTTTTCTTAGAAAATTTTTTATTCTTGAACTCGTGTCAAAGAATAATAAAATAATAATAATCAAAGTATTTTCTAGTAGAATTCAAAAATATTAAATCAGGGGGTATTACATACACCTCCCCTTAAAAGATAACATTGTCCTCGATGCTATAACCTTTTTTTTATTCAACCATGTCAACTTCTTGGAATAAGCCTGGATATGCATCCTGCATATTACTTTCCAGCTCCCAAGCAACTTCTTACGGACTAAGGTGCTTCCATAGCACCTTTACTTGTTCGATGGTACGGTTTAGGAGTAAAAGTTATGTCCTGTCGAGAATGCGCTCTGATCCCACTTGGAACTCTCCCTCTGGTTCCACCTAGATCACATTCCATTCAATCACATGAGAAACATCATGAACACATTTTTTCAATATAGAAATGTTAAACACAATATGTACTTTAATACTGAGTGGTAGGGATTACTGGTATGTAACCGAACCTACTTTAGCTAGAATTTCAAATGGCCTGCAATACCTGGGTGCCAATTTCTTGCACTTTCCCAATCTCAAGGTACTTTTCTTGGGCTTTACCTTCATGTATACATGATCACCCAAATGGAACTCTCTAGGAGTTCATTTTAAGTTAGCATAACTTTTCTGCCTATCCTGGGAAGCCTTTAAGTTTTGTTGTACCTATTTCATGGTTAGTTCCATATCTTCTAATAAATCAGGTCCTAACATTAATGTATCAACAAGACTGCTCCATGACATTGGAGTATTACACTTACACCCATATAAAATTTTAAATGGACTCATAACTGTAGAAACTTGGAAATTATTGTTATAAGAAGATTCAACCAAGTGTAGGTAGTCTTCCCACTTACCTAGTTTGTCCATAACATACATTCTTAGCATGTCCTCTAGAACTTGGTTTACTCTTTCAATCTTCCCATCAGTTTATGGATGACATGCAGTACTGAAATTTAACTGGGTACTGCATCCTTAAAACAAAGCAATCTAAAAGTTACATGTAAACTTCGCATCTCTATCCAAGACTATTACCTTCGGTATGCCATGTAACCTGAATATTTCTTTCATGAATATGTCTGCGATATTAACAACTTTGTAGGTAGATTTGACAGGTATAAAATGAGTCGATTTACTTAATTTGTCAACCACAACCATGATGGAATCATGTTGTCTAAAAATTTTGGGCAATCTGGTGATGAAATCCATACTGATGGTCTCCCACTTCCATTATGGAATGGGTAGTGGCTGCAACAATCCCGTAGGATGTTGATTCTCTTCTTTAACTTGCTGACATTCTAGGAAGCGAACTAAGTATTCAACCACTTCCTTCTTCATGTTTGGACAAAAGATGTATTTTCTTATCATGGTAATCATTTTTTGATACACCAGGTGCCCCGAGTATGGTATTTTATGTAGTTCATCCATGACTGTTAATTTAATTTCTCTTATGTTAGGTATATACAGTCTGTTTTTATACAACAATATCCCTTGTTGGTTTAAGCTAAAGTCTGTTTTTACTTGTTCTTGCTCATTTCTAACAGTATTTTCTTTTAACCTCATATACTCCCCATCAGAATTACCAGTACTTAAAATTTGATCTCCTAGATCACATTTGTAGCTGCTTCTTACACACAGAAAATTTGCATGCAGACTCAAGGCATCTTCTACTTTATTTTCTTTTCCCTTTATGTGCTTTATTTCAAAGTCATATTCACTTAGAAAGGACAACCATATGGCTTGTATTGCATTAAAATTATGTTGATCAAATAAATATTTAAGGCTTATGTTGTCTTACATAAGTAAAAAGTTCCTCCCAATTAAGTAATGTCACCACATTTTTAAGATGTGAATTATAGCAACAAGTTCTAGATCATGTGTCGCATAATTCTTCTCGTGATATTTTAGTTTTATGGATTCATAAGCTACAACATAATTAACTTGTAATAATACTCCAGCTAACCCTTCATTACAAGCATCGGTACATACGACAAAATCCTCGAATGGATCAAGATTTTTTAAGATTGGGGCCGTGGTTAATAGGTGTTTTAATTTGTTAAAACTTTCCTCACACTTTTTAGTCCACTTAAACTTGTTTCCTTTCTTTTGTAAAGAATTTATGGGATAGGAAATATTAGAAAAGCCTTCTATGAACTTTCTGTAATATCCAGTTATTCCCATAAATGATCTGATGTCAGAGACATTTTTAGGAGCTGGCCATTCCCTGATAGTATTTACTTTCTCTAGGTCGACTAAGATTCCCTCCTTGGACACAACGTGTCCCTAGTACTGAATATTTTCTTTGAAAAAGTCACACTTAAGTTGTTGTTCTCTTAAAATTTGCAAAACTATTCTTAGATGTTATTCGTGTTCTTGTTCATTCTTAGAGTAGATTAATATGTCGTCAATGAAGACAACCAAATTTTTTTCCATATAGTTACTTAAGATGTTGTTCATTAAACATATGAACGCAGCAGGTGCGTTTCTCAACCCAGAGGGAATAATGACAAACTCATAGTGACCGTAATGGGTCCTAAATGCTGTTTTAAAAATGTCTTCATCCTTTATTCACACTTGATGGTAACCCGACCTTAAATCCATCTTTGAAAATATAGTTTCTCCATGGAACTGATTGAACATATCATCTATCCGGGGAAGCAGGTATCATTTTTTAATATTCATTTTATTTAATTGCATGTAATCTATACATAATCTTAGTGTACCATCTTTCTTTCTCACAAACAAGACTAGTGCTCCCTGGGTAGACACACTTGGTCAAATGTACTTTTTATCAATTAGTTCTTGTAACTATGATTTTACGTTTGTGAGTTCAATTATATTCATTCGATATGGAGATTTCGATGCTGGTAGTGCTCCATGTATCAGATCGATTGTAAAGTCTATATCCCTTTTTGGAGAAAGTCCAGGCACTTCTTCTAAGAAAATATCTTTGAACTCTTTTAAAACATGTATGTCTTCTAGTTTAGGTTTTATATTGTTTTCCTTATCATTCATTATATATACTGCGAGTACCTTACATCCATTTCTTACTGATCTCTTCATTTGCAAAGCACATATTTCTCTGATGGTTACCTTCCTAGGAATTCCTTTCACTTTTAAACTATTTCCATTATTACCAATGCATGTAAATGTTTTATCAAAACAGTTTAGCAAAAATTTATAGTCTTCAATCCAATCCATTCCTATCAACAGATCATAAGATCCTAAAGGAAATATATTTACATTTACACGGGTAAGGAAATTATTCAACGATATCTTGCAATTTCTAACAATACTAGTAACCTTTCTTTTTGTACATGTGGCTAATTGTACTCGCCAAGATTTATCAAAATTTTCAGATGCCAAATTCCATAAATCAACCACTTTAGGTGAAATATAACTCATGCTCACTCTTGGATCAATTAATACAGAGATAGGTTGATTGTTTATCATGCCTTAAATTTTGAACTTGAAAGTCTAGTGGTCTGCTTGCCCATTTTCCAGTTCAACGCAGATTCTCGGCATGCTTCTACCCATATCTCCAACTATAATTTCATCCTGGATAGAATGGAAATTGAACTTATTCTTTCTTGTTGGATATCCTTTAAAGTAGTGTTGTTCCCCACACTCCTAACATTTTAAGGGTTCTTTTTATGCTGGGTTTTTATTAGGAACAGTTGAGGGTACTGTAGAATATTCAGGCTTAAAACATTTGTAATTATTACCCTGATGCCATCTGTGATTATTTCCCTTGTTTTTATGGAACTTATTTTGTTTTCCTTTAAAATCAAAATTACTTGCCCTTTGATTTTTCTAGGTAGGTATACTTTCTCTCTCTTTTTTTTTTATCAAAATAGAAGTTCACCTTCCTCATTGCTTCCTCCAATGTATTTGGGTTGTCATATTCAATCCGTTCTTTAAACATGAGAGGAAGGACGCTAAGGAAACGTTGCATCTTCGACTTCTCATCAATTATGTAGGGGTCATAGCGAAGTAATATTAAGAACTTACTATAGATTTCTTTCATTATCATGGCCCCTAACCTTAGTTCATAAAACTCCTTGGATTTTTCCTCATAGTATTGTTCAGATAAATACTTTATTTTAAACATTTTTTTAAAAAAAATTTCCATTTTACATACCTTTATTTTATACCCTTAACTTTGTTTATATATTGCCACAAAAGATCTGCCTTACCGGTCAGATTATAAATGGCCATTTTTTCTTTCAACGCATCTGAGTAATTTATATCTGGAAGTATTTTTTCATTCCGGACAACCAGACCTCTAGCTCCTCTCCCTTCTCATTTTCCCCATTAAACATGGGTGGTTTGATTTTTTTGAACTCCCTAGAGATTTCCTCATAGGGTCTATACCTTTTCTTCTTTTTATTTTCATCATGGCTTTCGCTTGACTCATGAGTTTTTCTGGGATGTTTAACTAACTCTTCACTTGAAGTGTCAAAGATATGATTGGAAAATTATAGATTCCTACCGTTACGTTTATTGTATGGGTCAGTTTTAGGCAATTCCTGTTCAAAATCCTTATTTTTATCTTTTTCTTCATTATGGATTTTTGCTAACATGATAATGTTCAGTTCTTCTTGAACCTTCAGAGTTCACTCATTATCCTCCTTAACCTTTCTTAATTCAGATCATAGTTCATTCACAGTCCTTTTTAATTCATATTTATTGTCCTAACTTTCATTTAGATATACCCAGAACTCTCCATCCCTTAGATTACCCTATTCATTTAAAGGTTTTTTCGGGTGACGTTCCTCTTTTGCAGACATTCCTGCATCTGTTATATTTCCTACAAAAATAATTGTACTTCTCTTTACTGTGTAAGAGAATTTTCAAGACAAAATAAACATGAGTTATTTTGTTGTTTTCTATAGCAATTTTGTGTTGAACCTATTCAGGACTAGTGCTGAAACCATGCTCTGATACCATATGTAACATACCTCAAAATTCAAATACAAATTTTTTTCTTTAACCATATATGTTTAGACACATTTATAACAATTCCTAACTATTATGAGAGAATACAAATAAAAAGAAACCCTGGCCATAATTAAAGGTCAAATTCATCCTTGCACATCCATTTCTGGGCTTAGGGGCCACTATATCATTTATTCTACCATCGATAAAACCATCCTGCAACAAAAATAGTCATTTCCGCAGTAAAAAGTATTTTCCGCCTTTCTCCTTCCGGAAGAAACTCGGAAATCGGAGAACCAGTAGTTGATACCTTTAAAAGGGAAATTTTTCTGCCTTTCGCCTTCTAGGTGGAACTCAAAAATAGGAACCTCACTAGTTGATACCTTCAACAGGCCTTTTACTGCCTTTTTCCTTTCAGGCGAAACTCGAAAATCGGAACACCAGAAGTTGATACCTTCAAAATCCTTTTCCTCCTTTTTCCTTCTGGGCGGAACTCAAAAATTGGAAACTTAAAAATCGATCACTTGGTATTTCAAATTTTCTCCTTCTGCTACGGACCTCGGAAGTCAGAAACTTCATAAAACAATCACTTGGTCTTTTGGATTTCTGCCTTTCGCTTCCCACCTTCCTATCTGGACCTCAAAAGATGGAAACCTCAAAAAATAATCACTTGGTCTTTCGACTTTTCACCTTCCACTGTAGACCTAAAAAGTCAGAAACTTGAAAAAATACCTTGGTCTTTCAGCTTTTTGCCTTCCGCTGCGGACCTCAAAAGTCAAAAACTCATAAAATAATCACTTGGTATTTCATATTTCTACCTTCCGTTGTGATCCTTAGAAGTCAGAAACTTCATAAAACAATCACTTCGTCTTTCGTATTTCTTCCTTCTGCTACAGACCTTGGAAGTCGAAAACTTCATAAAACAATCGCTTCGACTTTTTTCTTTCTACCTTTCGCTTTCCACCTTCCGCTGCAAACCTTGAAAGTCGTAAATTTCATAAATTGATCACTTGAACTTTCTAATTTTCTCCTTCCACTGCGGAACTTGGAAGTCAGAAACTTTATAATAAAAACACTTGAACTTTCCAATCAAACTTCTCGACTAACATCAGTCATTGATTGATTTTGTGGATCAGATCTATACTGTTGACCTTCTAAACTTGGAAATCAACATTTAACCCTACGGATTGCAGAATTAAAGTTTCCTTTCAACTCTTCAAGACTTCCACGGATCTGTCTTCTGCACTTCTGCAAACTGTCAATCTTGTTGTGGGTTAGATCTTGACCATTGATCTTCTAAACTTGGAAATCAACGTCTAACCCTACACATTACGGAAGCTATGTTTCCTTTCAACTCTTTAGTACTTCCACAGATCCATCTTCTGCACTTTTGTGGACCATCGATCATGATGCGGGTTAGATCTGGACCGTTGATATTCTAAACTTGTGGATCAATATTTACTTTGCGGATTGAATGATTTTCTGGTTGATTTGGGGTTTAACTCACCGTAAATTATTTAGATGTGGAAACTTATCCTGGTATTTGCAACCTTCCTTCTGTCGACTAATCAATATTTGAGAACAATTTAACCAACTGCGCTAAATTTCTTATAGGATTTTTTTAGTTAAAAATATAGTCTTTCTCTAGGAAAACCACTTTCAACTTCCATACTGGAAATAACTCAGATCTAAACTATAAACAAGGATTTCAACTTCATTTGTCAGCCTAAAATTGTAATGCATAATTCAGGTAAAATTTTAGAATCAAACACAAATAGGAAATACACCGTAGGAACATATGATACCGTGTAAAACAGAGGGTTCAATCTGTTAGACGCAGATTCACAATTTCTAGATCACTTCAGTATAACAGATTAGAGACAGACATACTTAAGTAATTCAACTTAGAACTAAAATAACTTCTACAGTAGTTCATTACTAACAATCATTGATACAGGTATGAATACCCAATCTGGGATATGTTGGAAACAATTTAACATCTCACATATACATTATATTTCATTTAAATCATTCAAATAAACAAAGTAGGAACCTGGATCCAACACTTGGAAAACACAAGTGAAGAAGGTTTTCCTCCCAACCAACTCTTAAAGAAGCCAAATTACTTGCTCCAAAACCCTCGAGCCTATTCGTTGAACCACAAGAGAAAAATATCTTCATGTGCCATCTCTTGCATTGCACAGATGTTAATCCTCATGTAATTCTATTCTCCTTCTACTGATGGACATAGTATTAAATAGTGTTTTTCCTAGCACTTGGTAATTTATTATCCTCCTTCTCTTTAGCAACTCAACTAGGAGTGCAAACCTGATTTTTCGGGATGATGCCTCCTACATCTTGAGTTCTCACTCAATGGTCTTTGCCACTTGTAATTTTCCTCTTGTGGGTAAGAAAACACTCTTTCAACAGCTATACTCACTTGTGTTATCCTTCAACATCTTTTATTAATAGGGAATGTTTTATAACAAAAAAATGTTTTATTCTTGACCTCCTGTAAAAGAATAATAAAATAATAATAATCAAAGTATTTTCCATCAGAATTCAAAAATATTAAATCTGGGGGTATTTCGAAAAATATTGAGGATACATCTTTCCCTTCAATGTCTCAAAGCAGCATCACAGTGAGTTCTCTGGTATATCCATTTAGGAATTTTGTCTAACTTACTAACTCTTTCGAGCGAAACAAGCCTAGTTAGACAGATGGATCTCCATGGGGACCAAACAAGCCTCGTATGGCTTACTAACCCTTTGAGGCCAAAGAAGCTAAGCCAGACATAGTAATCCCCCTAGGATCAACATGCCTTGTTTGGATTACTAACCCTTTTAGTCCAAACAAGCCTATCCACACATACCCTCCTCTAGACTGAGCTACTCACCACTGCATCCATCATCCAACTACTATCACTCCCTCTTTCGAGAGAGGTCCTTTTGGACTACACCAAGATTTTCTTGAAAGTATTCAAATTTTACAAGCACCAGAGGCTTATTCAATACATATTCTACTTGTTCTTCTATAGGAACATACTTGAGGTTTACAACTCCCTTATGAACCATATCCCAGATGAAATGCTACCTGATTTCAATAAGCTTTATCTTATCATGAAACATGGCATTTTCCTTCATCTTAATACAACTATGATTATGATAAAGGATGTCAGTGACATCTATCTCTACATCGAATAGCCCTGCTAACATATTTTGAATCCATATTGCTTCACTACATGTTGAACATGCTGCAATGTATTTTTCCTCCACCGTACTAAGTGTAATATTGGTCTGCTTTCTACTAAACCAAGAGATCATGCCTAATCCCAGACTAAAAAAACATCATGATGTTCTTTTTCTATCTTTTTCACTTCCATCCCAATCTAAATCTGTATATCCATGTAATTTGATCTTACTACTGGATGCATATCTGAGCCCATAATCTAAAGTTCCATTTAGATACCTCATCACATGTTTTTCCCCAATAAGGTGAATGTATTTAGGATTCACCATATACTAACTTAAGGTTTTTACTATAAAACATATATCTAGTCTTGTATTGGTTAAGTACATTAGTAAACCAATAATATGTCTATATAGGGTGGCATTAATTGCTTCCAAAGTATCGTCATTCAATAGCTTCAAACTTGTGGTCATTGGAGTAGTCATAGCTTTACAATCTAACATTCCAAATCTCTTTAAGATTTCTACAATAGATTTTCCTTGGTTTAGGAAAATGTCATCTGGATATTTCTGTACTTAAGACCTAGAAAGTAATGCATCATTACATGGTCTTTCATTTTGAATTTTGCGGCAAGCTTCTTCTTACATTCGATAACATGCTTATCTTCAATTTTTAAGAACATATCATATACATATAGTAACAAAATCATAACTCCATCATCATCGACCTTATAGTAGAGGTTGGAGTCTGCTTTGATTTTAGTAAATCCTAATCTCATCATAAATCCATCGATCCTTCTATACCATGCTCTGGGTGCTTTCTTTAGTCCATATAATGCCTTCTTTAGTATACATACATGAGTCTTTTGATATTTAATCTCAAACCCTTACAATTGTTTGATATATAACTCTTCTTCAATCAAGCCATTTAAAAATGTCATCTTCACATCCATTTTATGTAGATTCTACTTCATGTTAGATTCCAAGGCAAGGACAGTTCTTATTGCGGTGTATCTAGCTACTGGTGCAAAGGTCTCTTCATAATCGATTCCCTCTTTCTGAGAGAATCCTCGAGCTACAAATCTTTCCTTGTATTTTTCTATGCTTCCATCTGCTCAGTGTTTAGTTTTGATTATCCACTTCGAGGATACCACTGACTTGTCCTTCGATTTTGGTACTGATTCCCACATGTCATTATTTATAATGGATTGGTATTCCTCGGCCATTGCATTAGCCCACTCTTTCTATTTGATTACTTCTTCAAACCAAGTTGGTTCTTTATCAACTAGATCACACATCAAAGCCATATAACTGGGGTATGAATTTGGCTTATTCCTTTCTCGAATGGTTCCTTCAGGAACACCATGTCTTTTTGCTTATTCAATTACTTCACGAGCCCAGGAAGCTATTCTCTTTCAAGAAATCAACTCATTTGGTAAATCTACAGGTAGCTGAGGTTCTGTCATATCATGTTATTAAGGTATATGTAATTATTCTTTGTTTCTGAATGCATTAGGACTTTCAACAGTTTTGGGAGCTTCATCTTCCTTGTATTTCTTTGATTTTCTAAAGGATGTATCTTCGTCAAAAGTGAAATCTCTCCTATGTTTTTTGACGGTATTCTGGGATATATTGTCAAAACCCCAAATTTTCCGAAAAATTTAAAATTTTTAAATGCATATAATTTTCATAAATGCAATAAACTAATTATTTAATTAGTTATATGTTACTGAATTCATTATCTGAATTATCTATTTGGTTATGTTTATTGATAGAACAGTTGTTTTTCAGTTTATTGACTTGTTTTCTCTTTGCGACCACAAGGTGGGACTGTCATGAAATTCTGGGCTTACTTAGCTTTCGAGCTAATGCAGAAAGTTTTCTTGTTCTTACAGACTACAGGTAAGAAGTTCGGGTGCTGCTTGTCAAAATTCTAAAGTTTTTAATTACAAGTTCGTCGCAAAATAAAATCTCAGTAAAGAAAATAAATGCTAACCAAATTCCAAAGTTTATCCAGGTAAAATCATTAAACTGGCTTCCTTTTTAGGACTCTTAAGGGATACGATTTTGTTCTAACATTAATGGCTATAATTGTCTTTTTTCTAGTAGACGTAAATTTTTAGTTCTTTAAAGCTTTACTGAACTATTTGATGTCTATCATGGTTATCAACTGCAGAAAAAAATGCCTTAATTCTTTCTTTACAAGCAGTGTTAAGAATAGTAGAGTTATTAAGTCAAAGATCTAGTTTAAAGTGTGCACAAATACATTTACATTCTGATGGATTGGGTTACTATAAGTGATAAGAACGTAATGTAAATTGATAAAGGGTTTACTTACTACTGTTCCCTTTTTCAATCCTTAAAGTTTAATGGGTTACCATCTTTATTTCAAGCTGCTCTTTGAAAGGGATATACTAGTGTTGATGCATAGAGTTTTATTTACACAACAATTTCTCCAAAGCATAGCTAAAGATTATCTTTAGTAAGATTAAAATATTATTGTAAACAGGTTTTATACTATTCCTTTTATATATGTAAAAAGGACATATCCTTCATGGATTATAACCACTAATAGAATGCCAAACATAATAGTTTTAAGGCCTAGTTTCTAAGTTGATGAATCTTTTCTTAAAAGAAAAAGAGGCTTAATCCTCGTTATAATTATTATAATCTATGGTAAGGCTATTATGCAAACATAAACAAAAGGGTTATAAAGTATAGAACGTGCCATAATAAACTATTGTTTACCGTTGTTCTAGGCTTTACCAACTCTTAATACGTGCCTCCTTTACAAGTTTAAGTTCTAAGTCATGCATTGGTAGAGTTTTATGCTATGGTACATCCTAAACATTGTTCTAAGGTTTTCATGGTTGCACTTTACAATATGCAGGTTAGTTGACATTTGATGCAACGAACCTTGTAGAACTTTCCAACAAATGACTTGGATTACAAATAATTGGGATTCTTGCTCGCTGTAAACTATAGTGTTCTACCCACTGCATGCCAATTATTAACTTGATAACGTGGCATCATCGTATCCATGTATTCTATTGTTAAAAGGGTAGCAGCAAACCCTAGCTCATCATTATCTCCGTCGCCTTCGGGCCTCCTGCCGCTCTGCTACGATCTTCTCGCCTACATTGTCGCTTATCTTGACTGCCGGTAGTCTCCTTCCTTGCTGGTCTTACCTGTGAACTCATCCCAAAAGCTTGGCAGAGAAGTGCTGTCACGAAATTGTTTGTCACTTGGGTTTCGGTTCTGATACTTTCTCCAGGGTTTTTATCTTCGAAACTCGCTCCAACTTGAACCTTTTGACTGTGAAGAGGATTTTCTTCCTCCTTGGCTTGGTACTGAGAGTAGTGGCCTTACATTTCAAAGTTGCTAGGCATAGGGTTTTTCTGCAGAGTAATGTTCTGACTGGAAAGGTGTGATGACCCAAGCACGTTTACTTGTTAGGCCTGCCATTTCTGTTTTCCGTTGTTGTAAGTTGTTTGTTGGGTGAATAACTCCTTCCTTTTCGCAGTAGATGAAAGGTGTACTTCTCCTTGTGTTGATAGTCATTCTGCTGCTCATGGGTGGTTGTATTTCAGTTAGTTTTTGAGGTAAGATACATAGTTTAACTTCTTCGTCATCTTTCCAGAACTGTGTTACTTAAGGAGTGGTTTATATTGTTACAAAGTTTTTAATATTATTGCTCTTCTTTCTTAATAGGGTTGACCTGTCTTCCTCGGCGATAAGGTGCGAGACCATGGCGACTGGCTGTTTACGGTAAGCCTGGTTTAACCATGGCATTTTACTCCTTGTCGGTCCCTTGGGGACATTTGTGGGTTGATGCGTCATGGCCTGTAACCCTTGTGGTTTTTGGTTCAATTAGGTTGACCCGTTTGCTGTTGTTTAAGAGGTTATACCCTTTGCTTATTATGGGACCTCCAGCTTAGGCCGACATTGTAATTTTTTGGTTTTATTTTAATTACTATGTAAATATATATATATATATATATATATATA
>LPNX010173423.1:82765-121790 GCA_001517045.1 Pseudotsuga menziesii
TAATTTATTATTAAAGGAATTGTAAATTGTAAATGTGTTATATAGTTTATACCCTTCGGAATATAGGGTCTTTATGTTTTTACAGAAGTTCTTATGTAACTGTCAGTTTAAAATTTGAGTGCAGAACTCATATTTTATTTCAGGTTTACTATAATGAGATAAGGACATTACCTTATTTACATAATAATATTATTCCTATAATTCATATTTTACCTGCATACTTAGTTCATATACAGTATATAATAAGAAAGTATTTTGTAAGAATGTTATCTTACCAGTAAGCACTATTGCTACTAATGTTATTTATACTTAGTTTGTTTGTAAAAGTATAGAGAGATAGTATTCTGTTATGTATTTCTTATGCCATCTGCGCTAAATACTTTATAAAAGTTCTCTTAGTATTTAGTTTATCTTATTATGTTATGATGTTAATATATGTAAAATAAAACAATTAACAAACTATCTAGGATCTATCTCGTAAATATATATTGTAATATTTGTTTAAACTTTAAGAAATATGGATTAACAGCTCTAGATATTATTCGAGCTCAGTTAGATAAAAACATAATGTATGAATTAGTTACACGACTAATCATACATAAAATCTAAAACCAGTTTGGTTTGATAGTAGAATTAAATCAATATTTAACTATTCCTACTTTCAGTTTTGTTGGTAGATATATAGTAGTTAAATTATCCTAACTAAAAGGAATAAACTGTAAAATTTAACAGCATGTTTATCTAATCTAGTCCTACTCCATCGTAACTATTATATTATTTTCTTTGGTTTAAAAAAAAAATAAGTTTACTGAAAGTAAATACTATACAAAGAATAGTTTTATCTACTAACGCATACTACTGTCAGTAAAATGATATTTCTTCTGAAAATAGATAAAGAAAACATTCTATTATTCCACTAACATTTATTCTACATTTTCATAATTCTATCTTAATTTATAATTTCACCACCTGTGCTGGAGTACGGTCTGGATCACTCTAGATGAGGAAAAACACAGGTAGGGTTTTATTTCCCATAAAATGATTCTATTACTAAACAAACTAAGAACAAATCCATTACTAAACCATCTAAATTTTTACATCATAAGCTACAATGCATCATTCCATCCTCCACATATAATGCACAGAAATTAATAAACAATAGAACCTGATCTTTGAGCTGGGATGACAACAGCAATAGGAGGCCGTTCCTCCATACCAAATCCTGGAGAGCACTCAAACAACGACTCCTCAGGACCTCCAAGCTTTCTATGGTCTTCCTGGATGGTTCTAGGTGCAGCAATAATCAAGTACCAGTCTTCAGACTCAATACCAATCTTGAACTTATCAGTAAGTTCACTCGGCTAGCAAGCTGTATCAGACCAAGTTACTGCAAATTATCTCTCAAAAACACCTTCCTTACAGTTTTCCCTTTTCCCTAATGAATTCCTTGAATAACATTCCTCCTGAATGATTCTTCTCCTGGAAAATATTTGAGCAACCTTACCTCTATTCATTGGGTACTTTTAAAAGATTTCCTAGGTATTTTTTGGTTAGTTGTCATTTATTGAGCCACCTGCTCTGATCCCACTTTCTTGGGGGATCATGACCCCAAATGTAGGGAAGTTTCCATTTGCAACCTAGGAAGTGTTTGAGGATGCTGCTACTTTTCTTTTGCTCTCCATTGAGTTCCTTCCACCAGTTTGACTAGTAACATTCTTATTAACAGCCCTCCCAAGCTGTTGTCTCCACTTTTACTTATTAATAATAAAATATTCAGAATTACATTCCACTTCTTTTGACTCTGCTTAGTCATCAGTTCCTACTTATAATTGAATTTAACATAATGTCTTAGGAAATCAAATTAAAATAATTAACATCATTTTACAAAATTGGGGTATGTGACATACACACCCCCTTAAAATGTAACATCGTCCTCGATGTTACTTATTCTTCATCCTCTGCAATCTCCTGGAACAAATTCGGGTATGCTTCCCACATCTTACTTTCCAGTTCCTAGGTGGCCTCTTCAGGACTAACGTGCTTCCATTGCACCTTCACCTGTCCAATGGTGCGGTTCCGCAGAGTAATTTCCCTCCTCCCGAGGATATAGTCCGGTTCCACCAGAATTTCTCCTTTTGGTTCCACCTGTACAACATTCCAATCAACCACATGAGTAGCATCATGAACATACTTTTTCAAAACAGAGATATGAAAAACATTATGTACTTTCAATTTAGGTGGTAATGCTAGCTGGTATGCAACTTGACCAATTCTAGATAAAATTTCAAATGGACCACAGTAACGTGGTGCTAACTTTGTAGAACTCCCCAGTCTTAGAGAGCTTTTCTTTGGCCTTACCTTTATAAATACATGCTCACCTACCTATAACTCCTTGGGAGTTCTTTTCAAGTCTGCTTGTCTCTTTTGCCGATATTGTGCCACCTTAAAATTTTCTTGCACTTGTTTCACAATTACCTCCATTTCCTTCAATAATTCTGGTCCTAACACCAATCTATCTACTGGATTATTCCAGGAGATAGGAGTGTTGCATTTACGCCCATACAAAATTTCAAATGGACTAAACTTAGTTGATGACTGATAATTATTATTATATGAAAAATATGCTAGATGTAAGTAGTCTTCCCACTTACCTGGCTGATCTTTAACATGCATCCTTAATAAATCCTCCAGCACCTGATTCACTCTTTCAGTCTGTCCATCTTCTTGAGGATGGAAGGAGGTACTGAAATTCAATGTTGTATTCAATCCCTTAAACAAGGACCTCCAAAAATTTCCTGTGAATTTAGGATCCCTGTCTGAAATTATAACTTTCGGTACTCCATGTAACCGAAAAATATGCCTTAAGAATATGTCAGCTATATTGGAAGCCTTGTAAGTAGTTTTAACAGGAATGAAATGTGTTTCCTTGCTTAACTTGTCAACCACCACCATAATAGAGTCATTTTGATTTTGATTTCTGGGCAGTCTAGTAATAAAATCTAAGCTAATCCCTTCCCATTTCCAGCTAGGAATAGGTAAAGGTTGTAGCAAACCAGCTGGATGTTGGTGTTCGATTTTCACTTGTTGACAGTCCAAACATCTAGCAATGTATTCAGCTACCTCAGATTTCATATTAGGCCAAAAATATTCTTTTGTTAGCATGGTTACAGTCTTTTGGTAACCTGGATGTCCTGAGTAAGGTGTTTTATGGACTTCGTCCAGAATTAACAACTTAACCTTAAACACATTAGGCACATACAGTTTATCTTTAAATATTAAAAATACATTTTCATTTAAACTATAACCTTTATTAAGCTTTCTGTAGGTTTTTCCTTAGCTGTAATTTGTAATTTCTGATAATTTTCATCTTGTTTTACCCCTTCTTTAAGCTGTTCATTTAAGTCAAAAGCATAAGTGCTGATTGCTGCTGTAAAGTTCAGGTTTGTGTTTCTGCTCAATGCATCAACCACCTTGTTTTCCTTACCCTTTATGTGCTAGATTTCAAAATCGTATTCACTCAAGAAGGATAACCACCTTGCTTGTCTAGCGTTTAAGTTAGGCTGATCTAAAAGATATTTCATTCCTTTATTATCAGTCATTAGAATAAATTTTCCGCCTATTAAATGATGTCACCACATTTTTAAGGAATGTATAACAACCGCAAGTTCTAGATCATAAGTTGCGTAATTATTTTCATGAATTTTTAACTTCCTAGACTCATAGGCTAAGACATGCCCTTCTTGAGTTAGAACACCGCCTAAGCCATCATTACAGGCATCTGTGCATACCACAAAATACTTATTAGGATCTACTATTCTTAGAATAGGTGCACTTGTCAATAAGGTTTTTAATTTTTTAAAAATTTCTTCACACTTTGAGTTCCAATCAAATTTCTTGCCTTTCTTTTGCAAGGAAGTGATTGGATTTGCTATTTTTGAGAAGCCTTCAATGAATCTCCGGTAATAACCGGTAATTCCCATGAACGAACTAACATCCGTTACATCTTTAGGAACCGGCCAATCTTCGATTGCCCAAATCTTTTCAGGATCGACTGAAATCCCTTCCTTAGTCACTACGTGACCTAAGTACTGGATTTCATTCTTAAAGAAGTCACACTTGCTAAACTTCGCGAAGAGTTGTTGTTCTCACAACTCTTGTAAGACTATCTTTAGGTGTTCTTTATGTTCTTCTTCCGTTTTAGAATAAATTAAGATGTCGTCGATAAACACGACAACAAATTTATCTAAGTATTTATGCATTATATTATTCATTAAGCACATAAAGACAGCTGGGGCATTGGTAAGCCCAAATGGCATTACGACAAACTCGTAGTGTCCATACCTTGTTCTAAAGGTTGTCTTGAAGATATCTTCATCCTTAATTCTTACTTGATGATATCCTGACCTCAAGTCTATCTTTGAGAATACCGTGGCTCCACATAGTTGATCAAACAGATCATCTATGCGGGGCAACACATATTAATAGTCATCTTGTTTAGCTGACGGTAGTCAATGCACAGTCGCATAGTTCTGTCTTTCTTTTTGACAAAGATGACCGGTGCCCCCCAAGGAGACACACTAGGTCAAATGTACTTCTTATCTATTAACTCTTTTAGTTGTGATTTTAGCTCATTAAGTTCTAAAATGTTCATTCGATACGGAGATTTTGAGCTAGGTACCGCAGCTGGTACTAGCTCAATAGTGAAATCCAATTCCCTCCTTGGAGGTAATCTTGGAATTTCTTCTGGGAATACGTCAGTATATTCTTGTAAAGCCGGAATATCTTCTATTTTTAACTTATCTGTTTCAGATTTACTTGCTTCATCTGTAATAGTTACTGCATAGGCTTTACTTCCTTTTCTAATAGCTCTTTTAAGTTGTAAAGCAGAAAATCTGTCTGATTATGGTTTTTCTAGGAATACCCTTAACCTTTACTAGTTGTTCATAACTATTTAAACACATGAAAGTTTTATCATAACAATTTAAAACTACCTTATGCTGTTCTAACCAATCCATGCCAATTAGTAAATCATATGAGCCAAGTGGCAAAAACATTAATCTTAATTGTAGTTTTAAATTCATCCATAACTAAAGCACATTCTTTCACAAAACAAGTTACTTTTCTTTTTGCCCCAGTGGCTAATTGAACTAACCAGGAATTATCAAACTTATCGATAGACAACTTGCATTTTTCCACTATCTGAGGTGCAATGTAACTAAGACTAGCTCCTGGATCGATTAAAATGGTTATAGGGGTTTGATTAATCATACCTTCCACTTCCACCATGGAAGTCTGATAGTCAGCTTGGCGGTCCTCCAAAGCTGCATTTATTCTGGGCATAGTCCTCGCTAGTTCTCCAATGGTCATTTCCTCCTGCATAGTATGAAAATTGTTGACGGACTTTTTTCGGTTTGGGAAGACCGAGGCATAGTGTGGGACATTACATTCCCAGCACTTAATAGGCTCCTTACGTTCAAAACTCTTGGTAAAATTCCCATGGTTATTTGCAGCTTCCTTGCCCTTAAAATTACTCGAATTATTGGAAGTACCATTTCTATTTCCCTGGAAATTCTTGTTGTTAGAATAATTTTTATTCTTATTATTCTTGAAATTCCTCTGGGGTACAAATTTCTTCTTCTTAAACTCAAGCTGGTTGTTATTTTTCTTAGCCTTCTAGTTGGCTAAGCCTTCTTTCTTCCTGTTCTGCTCAAAACAAAAATTTTCCTTCCTCATGGCTTCCTCCAGAGTCTTCAGGTTATCATACTCAATTCTGTCCTTAATGTGATATGGTAGATAGCTGAGAAATCGCTGCACTTTAGGTTTCTTGTCTACTAGGTAAGGTACATACCTAAGCAAGCTTAAGAATTTACTATTCAAATCCTTCATAGTCATTGAACCTAACTTCAACTCGTAAAATTCTTTAGCTCTTTCTTTGTAATATTTTTCAGACAAAAATTTCTTCTTGAAGTACCTTTTAAAGGTGCTCCAATTAACTTATTTTTCCCTGATACCCTTGACTCTCTTCATATCTTACCACCATATGTCTACTTTTCCGAAGAGATTATATATTGCCATTCTTGCCTTTAGTTAATTAGAATAATTGTATATATGAAAATACTTGCTCATCCCGGATAACCAAGACTCTGCTTCTTCCCCTTTTTCAGTCTCTCCATTAAAAGTTGGGGGCTTTATCTTTTTAAACTCCCCTAAAATTTCCTCATATGGTCTGTATTTCTTCTTTC
This sequence comes from Pseudotsuga menziesii, assembly GCA_001517045.1. Taxonomy (NCBI): domain Eukaryota; kingdom Viridiplantae; phylum Streptophyta; class Pinopsida; order Pinales; family Pinaceae; genus Pseudotsuga; species Pseudotsuga menziesii. The sequence continues at coordinate 89,008 of LPNX010173423.1, forward strand.
TGTCATACAACTCAGCCTCACTACTGTCACTAGTAGTATGGTAACTTTGTCGTTCACCAAACCCTTCAGATGATGAACTACTTTCAGTTTTTGCCAGCTTCATCTTTTTAGATCTTCTTTGGTGATTAACATCCTCAGATTCTGATCTTCTGCTCCTTCCTTCAGTTTGGAACTTTTCTATTAAAATTTGGTTCAATTCTTCCTGATCCTTCAAAATCCTCTCATTCTCCCTCTTGACTGATTCCATTTCAGTATTCAAATCTTTTACAGTCTACAATAGCTCTGAAGAGTTGGCAGTCATCTCTTCTAACATAGGTTCTCTGGGCAATTGTATTGTTTCTGTATCTGGGGAATCCTCCTAAGCATACTCTCCTATATTTTCCATACCTACCTGTTAAACTTCAGAAAAAAAAAAATTCTGATCTTTACATAAAACATAATATATGTTAGTATATTATTTTTATTTATTGTGCTATGAAATCTAGTTGGGCTGCATCAAGGCCTAGTGTTTGAACCTTGTGCTATGATACCACATGTCAAAACCCCAAATTTTCCAAAAAATTTAAAATTTTTAAATGCATATAATTTTCATAAATGCAGTAAACTAATTATTTAATTAGTTATATGTTACTAAATTCATTATCTGAATTATCTATTTGGTTATGTTTATGATAGAACAGTTCTTTTTCAGTTTACTGACTTGTTTTCTCTTTGCGACCACAAGGTGGGACTGTCATGAAATTCTGGGCTTACTTAGCTTTCAAGCTAATGCATAAAGTTTTCCTGTTCTTACAGACTACAGGTAAGAAGTTCGGGTGCTGCTTGCCAAAATTCTAAAGTTTTTAATTACAAGTTCTTCGCAAAATAAAAGCTCAGTAAAGAAAATAAATGCTAACCAAATTCCAAAGTTTATCCAGGTAAAATCATTAAACTGTCTTCCTTTTTAGGACTCTTAAGGGATGCGATTCAGTTCTAACATTAATGGCTGTAACTGTCTTCTTTCTAGTAGACGTAAATTTGTAGTTCTTTAAAGATTTACTGAACTATTTGATGTCTATCATGGTTATCAACTGCAGAAAAAAATGCCTTAATTCTTTCTTTACAAGCAGTGTTAAGAATAGTAGAGTTATTAAGTCAAAGATCTAGTTTAAATTGTGCACAAATACATTTACATTCTGATGGATTGGGTTACTATAAGTGATAAGAACGTAATGTAAATTGATAAAGGGTTTACTTACTACTGTTCTTTTTTTCAAGCTTTGAAGTTTAACAGGTTACCATCTTTATTTCAAGCTGCTCTTTGAAAGAGATATACTAGTGTTGATGCATAGAGTTTTATTTACACAACAATTTCTCCAAAGCATAACTAAAGCTTATCTTTAGTAAGATATAAATCTTATTGTAAACAGGTTTTATACTATTCCTTTTATAGATGTAAAAAGGACATATCCTTCATGGATTATAACCACTGATAGAATGCCAAACATAATAGTTTTAAGGCCTAGTTTCTAAGTTGATGAATCTTTTCTTAAAAGAAAAAGAGGCTTAATCCTTGTTATAATTATTATAATCTATGGTAAGGCTATTATGCAAACATAAAAAAAAGGGTTATAAAGTATAGAACGTGCCATAATAAACTATTGTTTACCCTTGTTCTAGGCTTTACCAACTCTTAATACGTGCCTCCTTTACAAGTTCAAGTTCTAAGTCATGCATTGGTAGAGTTTTATGCTATGGTACATCCTAAACATTGTTATAAGGTTTTTGTGGTTGCACTTTACAATATGCAGGTTAGTTGACATTTGATGCAACGAACCTTGTATAAATTTCCAACATATGATTTGGATTACAAATAATTGGGATTCTTGCTCGTTGTAAACTATAGTGTTCTACCCACTACATGGCAATTATTAACTTGATAACGTGGCATCATTGTATCCATGTAATATATTGTTAAAAGGGCAGCAGCAAACCCTAGCTCATCATTATCTCCATCGCCTTCGGGCCTCCTGCCGCTCTGCTATGATCTTCTCGCCTACACTGTCACTTATCTTGACTGCCGATAGTCTCCTTCCTTGCTGGTTCTACCTGTGAACTCATCCCGAAAGCTTGGTAGTGAAGTGCTGTCACAAAATTGTTTGTCACTCGGGTTTCGGTTCTGATACTTTCTCTAGGGTCTTTATCTTTGAAGCTCCCTCCAATTCGAACCTTTTGACTGTGAAGAGGATTTTCTTCCTCCTTGGCCTGGTACTGAGAGTAGTGGCCTTACATTTCAGAGTTGCTGGGCGTAGGGTTTTTCTGCGGAGTATTGTTTTGACTGGAAAGGAGTGATGACCCAAGCACGTTTACTTGTTAGGCTTGCCATTTCTGTTTTCTGTTGCTGTAAGTTGTTTGTTGGGTGAATAACTCCTTCCTTTTCACAACAGATTAAAGGTGTACTTCTCCTTGTGTTGATAGTCGTTCTGCTGCTCATGGGTGGTCGTATTTTAGTTAGTTTTTGAGGTAAGATACATAGTTTAAATTCTTTGTCATCTTTCCAGAACTGTGTTACTTAAGCAGTGGTTTACATTGTTACAAAGTTTTTAATATTATTGCTCTTCTTTCTTAACAGGGTCGACCTATCTTCCTTGGCGATAAGGTGCGAGACCATGGCAACTGGCTGTTTACGGTAAGCCTGGTTTAACCATGGCATTTTCCTCCTTGTCGGTCCCTTGGGGACATTTGTGGGTTGATGCATCATGGCCTGTAACCCTTGCAGTTTTTGGTTCAATTAGGTTGACCCGTTCGCTGTTGTTTAAGAGGTTATACCCTTTGCTTATTATGGGACCTCGGGCTTAGGCCGAGACTGTAATTTTTTGGTTTTATTTTAGTTACTGTGTAAATATATATATATATATATATATATATAAGTGATGTACAGGCTGTCAAAGCCTTACTTTGTGGATTTTAAAGAAGGCCAAGAGGCATAAAGTAGTTAGACTATTTTCTTTTATTAACTTCGTTGTATACTTTGATTTTGGTAGGGTTTTACCCTAACTCGAAGATGTAAAGCTGTCTATACAGTCTCTTTTGAAAATGTCTTTTTGTTTATAGTATAGTACTGAAAATTTAATTGTTTTACTTGTGTTATAAATATATTGTTTAAGCTCAGCATAATGAGCATATCTAAGTTCTGTTACTTAGATTCCTGTATCTAATATATCTAAATTACACTCTGTAAATTATTTAAATTATTAATTGCTAAATTTCTTTTTATACATTGTTTATATATTGATTTAGTTTATTATTAAAGGAATTGTAAATTGTAAATGTGTTATATAGTTTATACCCTTCGGAATATAGGGTCTTTATGTTTTTAAAGAAGTTCTTATGTAACTGGCAGTTTAATCTTTGAGTGTAGAACTCATATTTTATTTCAGGTTTACTATAATGAGATAAGGACATTACCTTATTTACATAATAATATTATTCCTATAATTCGTATTTTACCTACATACTTAGTTCATATACAGTATATAATAAGAAAGTATTTTGTAAGAATGTTATCTTACCAGTAAGCACTATTGCTCCTAATGTTATTTATACTTAGTTTGTTTGTAAAAGTACAGAGAGATAGTATTCTGTTATGTATTTCTTATGCCATCTGTGGTAAATAATTTATAAAAGTTCTCTTAGTATTTAGTTTATCTTATTATGTTATGATGTTAATATATGTAAAATAAAACAATTAACAAACTATCTAGGATCTATCTCGTAAATATATATTGTAATATTTGTTTAAACTTTAAGAAATATGGATTAACAGCTCTAGATACTATTCGAGCTCAGTTAGATAAAAACATAATATACGAATTAGTTACATGACTATTCATACATAAAATCTAAAACCAGTTTGGTTTGATAGTAGAATTAAATCAATATTTAACTATTCCTACTTTCAGTTTTGTTGGTAGATATATAGTAGTTAAATTATCCTAACTGAAAGGAATAAACTGTAAAATTAAACAACATGTTTATCTAATCTAGTCCTACTCCATCGTAACTATTATATTCTTTTATTTGGTTTAAAAAAAAATAAGTTTACTGAAAGTAAATACTGTACAAAGAATAGTTTTATCTACTAACGCATACTACTGTGAGTGAAATGATATTTCTTCTGAAAATAGATAAAGAAAACATTATATTATTCCACTAACATTTATTCTACATTTTCATCATTCTATCTTTATTTATAATTTCACCACCTATGCTGGAGTACGGTCTGGATCACTACAGATGAGGAAAAACACAGGTAGGGTTTTATTTCCCATCAATGATTCTATTACTAAACAAACTAAGAACAACTCCATTACTAAACCATCTAAATTTTTAGATCATAAGCTACAATGCATCATTCCATCCTCCACATATAATGCACAGAAATTAATAAGCAACAGAACCTGATCTTTGAGCTGGGATGACAACAGCAATGGGAGGCTGTTCCTCCCTACCAACTCTTGGAGAGCGCTCAAACAACATCTCCTCAGGACCCCCGAGCTTGCTCTGGTCTTCCTAGATGGAACTAGGTGCAACAATAATCAAGTACCAGTCTTCAGACTCAATACCAATCCTGAACTTATCAGTAAGTTCTCTCAGCTAGCAAGCTGTATCAGAACAAGTTACTGCAGATTATCTCTCAAAAACACCTTCCTTACAGTTTTCCCTTTTCCCCAATGAATTCCTTGAATAGCATTCCTCCTGAATGATTCTTCTCCTGGAAAATATCTGAGCAACCTCAGCTCTATTCATTGGGTACTTTTAAAATATTGCCTAGGTCTTTTTGGGTTAGTTGTCTTTATTGAGCCATCTACTCTGATCCCACTTTCTTGGGGGATCATGACCCCAAATGTAGGGAAGTTGCCACTTGCAACCTAGGAAGTGTTTCAGGATCTTGCCACTTGTCTTTTGCTCTCCACCTAGTTCCTTCCACTAGTTTGACCAGTAACACTCTTATTAACAGCCCTCCCAACCTGTTGTCTCCACTTTTATTTATTAATAATAAAATATTCAGAATTACATTCCACTTCTTTTGACTCTGCTGAGTCATCAGTTCCTACTTAGCATTAAATTTAACATAATGTCTTAGGAAATCAAATTAAAATAATTAACATTATTTCACAAAATTGGGGTATGTGACATATATATCCGATAAGCTTTTGATTGTTCACTATATCCTACCAACAATCCCCTATTTCCTAAAGGATCTAACTTCAACCATTTCTCCTTGGGAATGTGAATGTACACAGGAAAACCAAATATCTTTAGATGACTTACCTTTGTTTTTTCTCTGGAAAACATATCTTCTCGATTTTTGTTCCTAAGGGCACTGGGGGAAATTTTGTTCTATACATATACTATTGTTCTTGTTTCTTCTGCCCTCAAAAGATATTGATCATGTATCATAGATTTCACAAATTCCATGATAGATCTATTCTTTCTGTCTGCCACACCATTTTGTTGTGTATTGTAGGGAATGGTGATATCCCTCTTAATCCTGACTTCTTTACAAAAATAATTGAATTCATTTGAAGTAAACTGTCCTCCATTATCTGACCTCATAATCTTTATTTTCTTCTTAGGGAGGTTTTCTACTATGGCCTTAAACTCCTTGAATATTTCAAACACTTCATCCTTCTTTTTCAAGAAGTATATCCAAGTCTTTTAGGGTAGTCATCAATAAAAGAAGCATATTAAGAGTACCCACTTAATGAAGTGGTTTGTATCCCGTTTTCCTTATTATCATTTTTTGGAAAGGGATTCTTAGTATTATTCCCTTGTGTACATCCTTTTCACACTCCTTCATGCTCTATCTGAATTTATGGTAAACCAGTTACCACCTTGCTTACAATTGGAAGCGATTTGTAGTGAACATCAGTAATCCTTTTGTGCCATAACTCACATGGGTTAATGGTACTAGTTGCTACTGTTGAATCTATATGTCCCTTCAATTTGTAGAGTCTTCCTTCTTCAACTCCAATATCCATTGCATCATCTATAGTTTTACCTCTAGTCCACATGAGGACTTTTCAATATACAAGGGCAAGCCTGAAGCATTTATTGTCTAAGGATAAAATGGAAAGAAGATTATTCTTTAGTCCTGGGACATACAGGACATCTTTCATTTTCATAGGATTTCCATAATCCAATTTATATGATGCTTTGCCTATTCTTCTAATGGGATATTGAGAATCATCTCCAGACATCACTTTGTGTAGATATTCCTTTTGGTCAAGGCATGAGAGTGATTCCATGAAACCATTCATGTGCTTGGCAGCACCACTATCAATTAGCCAAGTGTCATTTCTTGGTTAGACTGATCCTGTTAGAGTAGAGATTAAAACATATTTTTCAGTGGAGTCTTTATCCTTATTTACTTCCTCTTCAACTTCTTGATAACTATGTTCAACAACATGGTCTTGAAACCTTCTCATATTTTTTATCCTTTATTCTTTCATGGGGCAGGTTATGGCAATGTGTCCCAACTTGTGACAAGTGAGACACTCAAAATTTGAGAAGTCTCTCTTGGGCCTTTTAAAACCTTGAATCTTATGAGGATGGTCATGACTCTTCCTTTTGCCTTTGGTGTGGGCATTCAAGGCTTGATCCTCATTGTCATTTAGCTTTTCTTCTCTGGCTTCTATCCTTTCTTATTCTTCAAAACATTCTTCACATAACTTCCAGAATTTGGTTAGTTTCCTTCTTGAGAGAATTCCTTGGATAAAGGCTTCCCAATATCTTGGAAGGCCATTTAAGGTTCTCATTAAAATAGTTGCTTCTTCAACCATATCATCAATGGATTCTAGTTGATCCTTGATTTGAGCTACTCTTGTAAAGTAAGATTTCAAAGTATCTGACTTTTGAGCTCTTACATTTTTGAGTTGATTCCTCAGGGTCATTTTTCTATTAATGTTTCTCCCTTCAAATAGACCTGATAAGGCATCAAACATTTCTTTTGGAGTCTCCCTTGAGGATACTTGAGGAATCAAGTTATCTTTGATGGAATCAGCTATGATCCTTTTTCTATGATCATATCCTTCTTGTGCTTGGACTTGGCTTCAACTTCTTCTGGTTCTTTCACTTCCCGTTATAGCTCATTTTACCACACTTGGTTGATCACATATTTATTGCCTTCCTTGTCACTCTGTAGACTCTTTGGACCCCATGGACCTATATTATACTTTGATGTTCCAATATATTCCCCCAAAATCACTTGCTTATGCCTATATGCGACTTTTAAATCCATACTCACGTGTATAAGTAGCTTTTGAAATCAAACCCACGTACATCGGGATGTGTGCATAAAGACAACTATTTTTGGAGTTTTCCTCATAGAGGTCTGAATATATTGAATCTTGGCGTTCCATATTCCTTGAGACTCGAACCTCCATTACCTCTTTGGAGTGCTATATATTAAGCCGCTTGGATACATTGAAGGAGGAGAAATTGAAGAGTAAGGAAACTATAGTCCATTGTTGCCTCATGCTTGATTCTGTATCCCTTTGTCCCTTTGGAGCACATAGTGCTACTCTTCCCAATATTTCCTTTTCTTTGTGAGATTTCTATTGAGAAATGGAGGATTGAAGTGGTGGAGGCCCAAGTGGAGGAACCGGTTTCTCCGGTTCACAAAAGTGCTGATAGATTTTGTCACTATTATATCTTTGTTTTATTAAAAGAAATATCCATTTCCTATCCAATACATGTGCATAGATATGAATATTGTATCCATGGATGTATTTATTTGCTTATACATGATTGATTATATATGCTAGAGTAGCTCTAACACCTCAATATATATCATGCTTGTCTTGATTGTTGTTGTTGAGAGTGAATTGTGAATGCAAGCGTGTTGGAAAATCTCAATGGGGATCTACTTCAACCATTTATAATAAGGTAGGATTTTATATCCCTTAGTGTTAGATGTATTTATTGCTCTTGCATATTGGAGAGGATTGATTCTTGGTGTCATACTACCTGTTGTGGTACTCCCAAGCCATAGGAAGTTTCTCTCTATAACACTTCCTCTTTCAAAAACTTATCTAGATCATTCTCTTGGAGGATGAGCATGATCCTATACTTCCATGCTCTGAACTTTTCATCCCCTTCAATATTTTCATCTAGATTAGTATTCTTTGTCATATTTAGAATACCGAGAACCTCAAATGGAAAATAAGTGGAAATATATTTACTTACAGAAAGCAGCTCCCGACTGGCCTTATTTTGTATGTCCTAGGATTTGAGGAAGAAACCCTAATTTTGCAGTTGGGATCGTAGGTGGAGATGAATAGTGGAAAATATGCGCCTTTGTGAGGTGAGGTAGATTGTATCTTCCTTTTTCTGATATTGATGATTAAACCTCAAGAAATTTGAAACCTCAATTTGTCTCGATAGTAGTAACTGGTCCAAAATTGAAAATTATTGGAATTCAATTTTGTCTCCACAGAAAGATGTGCTCCTCAGAGGCGAGTTGGGAGCGCCCTCTTTTCTGGTTGATCTGCCGAGGTATTTGTTCATAAAAAAAACCTACCGGTGAAGTGCTTCCTTTTAGGGTGGCTCTGATTCCATGTTGATTTTTATTAAATTGCTTAGATGGTGTCTTAAAATAATTAGTCACTAGTAAATCACTGAAAGAACAACACGCACAAAAACACAAATATCATCCTCAGGGAAACCATAAGAGAGAAAAATTCGCAAAACTTCCTCAGTATAGAACTCAATCAGTGCGGTGTAAAATCCAGACAACTACTTCTCTCTCCTTTCTGGCACACTAATCCTTCTCTGTCTTGCTAAGACAGCTTGAGTGAGTGAGTGCAAATGAATGGGAGTGCTTCCCTATTTATATTCTTTAGTTGACTTGACCTATAACCTAGAAGGGTCAACTTCTCTAACTGAATGGGCCCACTTGTCCAACTTGACACCACAAATAACATTTATTATATTGACACTTGGGTACTATTGACTCGACTTACATTCATAGGCTTACATTGCATCTTTCAATGACACTAACAAGACCAAACTCATCTCCTGAAGGAGGAATAGAATACATCCGGAATATCTTCCAAATTTACAATAATTTAACAATTGGAACCTCGATACTTCTTAGAATGACAACTTTCCAAAAGTGAAAGGAATATTTGGATCCTTGCACAGGAGGTAGTGGGATCCTGGAATTCTACTCAGTTATATTAATTAGGTTGAAATTTTTTGTTGAAAAGGGGGTTAGTCATTGGGGAAATGAATATAATTAGAGTGGTGCTACAGAAACATGGTGTAACTTTGGCATTTAGCTTGGAATTGGGGATTTCGATTCTAGACAGATAACATGGGGGCTTCACTTGTTGACCAATATACTATCACATTAGTTCATATTGTGGGTTTTAAAATTATCAAAAATCAAACAAATATATTGCAGGTATTGGGGGGATAAGGGGTTTAAGGTGGGGCTGGGTAGGGTGGTTTATAAGGATTGAGCTATAAAAAGGGTCGGGGAGGAGGTTTTAAGTATTGGGAGGAGGTTTCAACAAAAAGAGTTTGGGTCAATATCTCTCAAAATTAAGGGTATTCTTTAATATCCCACGATCGCACGTGCTATGTGAGAGGTTCACTAAGTGAATTCCCTGTGACAGATAACAACATATTCCAAGGATTGAAGTCGTTGGTTGGCTTCATAGATGGTTGGAGTTGGTTTCTTTCTTCAGGACAAGAAATTTTGGGACGGGAGGACCTGTAATGTCCCCATTTTCTTGTTAACAACATGGAGAAACCCATAGCCCTTGAGAACCCCATGGTTCCTAGTGGAGAACTAGATTAATTAAAAAGGGGGTTGATTTCAATAGATAATAAATATCCTTTTATGCAACTTTTAGAATTAGGATAAATTTTTCATGTTTTAATTATTTTATATTTTTAATATTTTTTATTTGTGTACCTAGTGGATGTGATAGGTGGCCAAGGAGGGGTTCATGAGGCCTTGTGGACTCAATGGGGTTGCACAGGACTCATTGGGTTGTCACAATAATTGGAAACTAGGAAAAAATTAGAAAATATATAGAAAAGAATAAAAATATAGAAAGGATGAGAAAAGAAGCCAGCCATAAAAGCATGCAAGTGCAAGAAAAGCATGTCAAAATGAAAAGTATGAAAGTTTAGGAAAGAAAGGAGGAGACAATTCCTAAAAATGGATAAATGCATGTTGTTAGCACTCTAGGAGTCCTTCTAGGTTGTAGCTCGAAGAAGCCTGGTAACTTAACTATAATCTCAATATTTCAAGTCAGATGACTAATTAGAGCTCACTCGCTCAATACATGCATAAAATCAACCAAATAAACATGTCTTCTAACTATCAATGTTTAGAGGGTTTGTAATAAAGGTGAATAAATGAAGAATTCTCACTATGCGGGAAGAATCATACATAAAGCACTTACATATGAATGGCTAATCATAACAAGGAAATGCTACTTGCAATTCAACTCATCAACACAGAGATAGGATGACAGCTATATGGTATTAGACAAAAAGAATCATCATGAATAAAATATCCAAGTACTAGTATAGAATAGAAAGAAGATGTAATCTGAACATATAATGGCAAAAGAGCTTGTATTAATTGACAAGAACCTGAGAAGCTTGAGTACAAAAAATGTCTAAGAGCCTCCAAAGTTGAACCCCATACAATGATTCTTCAATGAGATTAAATACACTTTAAAAATCAGTTTCAATATCCTCAAAAGATGGATCTAATAACCTCTTTTCCTATCTCAAATCCCAATTTGTGAGGTGGCTAGAAAATGCAAAAATTTCTAGAAATATGCTGCTTAGAGATTGACCTATCTATCTCAAATCAAAATAGATTTTGGAAAACAGAGAGAGGTTATTGTTCTTTGGTTTCTTATGAGAAAAAACGCCTCTCATTGTTTTGATATTTTTTTTCATTTACTCGTCATCTCTATTTCAAAAACATGTGTCAAACAGGGGAATTCTGAGATCTGAAATTTAGGGCTCAGAAATGGATTCGATTCTCCCAATATGTGACACCTATAGGAAAACTGAGAGAATTTATTGTTCTTTGGTTTTTTATGAGCAAAAAACACTCTTCGTTATTTGAGATACAAAATACAGAACCTAGTCTAGTGTTCCATTAGGCATGGAGTCAGTAGTACAATATTCTTCTGAACACCTTTCAAGAGATTCCTTTACAACTGATCCCCTACAAACCTGTAGCATGCCTATAGCCTGTCCTGCTTAATCAACAACCTATAGCTGGAAAAGTCTACTTGCTCATATAAAGAACTTATTCTCTTTCCTACTCCTAATTCTAATCAGTAGAGGCTTCTTCTCAAGTGACATCATGCTTCCAATGAAGCCATGTTAGAAACTGATCTGCTAAACTTATCCTTGATCTTGACCCCAAAAATAAAGGAATGAATATCCAATAGAAAAGTGGTTTGAACAGATGATAAATCCAGCTTTCATATGACATAAATATTTTAACATCTATGTTGTTCATGGATTCCAAATAGTTTGCAATAGGATCATAAAATCCAATAGGAAATAGCTCTTTATGCTGCTGATATTTTCCTTCACTAATGTTAATGCTGAATGTGGTCTGCTCAATTGCTTATCTGAACCTTTCTGCTCCTTATCTTTCAGGTTTCCAAAGGGGACCATCTCATCTTCATGACAACCTAAGTAAGTGGATGCATTTGATACAATGTCAAAAGCATCTATAATATGGTTATCATCCTAAAATTCATTAATATCTTGGTCACAATAAGAGGTGTCCCTTACTGCAGCATACTCATCATGAATGTTTAGTTATTTATTCAATAAATTGAATTCATGACAACATTCAAGATATAAAAGATCAGCTGAAAATATTCCTTTCCAAAACAAATGAAAGGCAGCATGAAAATCTGCCAAAGAGTTGATACTGGTAATAGAACAAGACTGGTACCAATCACGAACAATCCCCTCTAATGAATAGCCAAACAATTTAATATGAACATCTTCATGCACAATTTGCAATCGATGAATACAATCATGAAAATCCAGCAAATGTTCAGCTGGTACTTCCCAATCTTCTCCTCGAAATCTAGGAATACTACGTTCCAATTCATCTCTACTAGGCACTCCATTAGGAAAACCAACAATATTTGAAAAATCACAGAAAACATACTTATTTGCTAAGATTTGGTTCATTTCATACCAGTGGAGTCACCAATAAATTTCTAAACAATGGAATCGCCACTGAATCTGTCCTTCATGGAGTCACCAGATATGTGATTACAACTGAAATAATATCCAGGATTTTTCTATCATCAAAGATGGAACTATGTCGTATCCCAAGGAAGCTGAGGTTCAATCTCCTCACCCCAACAATGGCGCCAATTTGTTAGCACTCCAGGAGTCCTTCTAGGTTGTAGCTCAAAGAATCCTCGTAACTTAAATATAATCTCAATATTTCATTCAATGGATCAAGTCAGATGACTAATTAGACCTCACTCACTCAAGACATGCATAAGCTCAACCAAATAAACAAGGCTTCTAACTATCATTGTTCAGAGGGTTTGTAATAAAGGTGAATAAATGACGAATTCTCACTATGCTAGTAGATTCATACATAAAACACTTACATATGAATGGCTAATCATAACAAGGAAATGCTACTTGCAATTCAACTCATCAACACAGAGACAGGATGACAACTATCTGCTATTAGACAAAAATAATACTCATTAATAAAATATCCAAGTACAAGTATATGACAGAAAGAATATGTAATTTGAACATATAATGGCAAAAGAGCTTCTATTAATTGACAAGAACATGAGAAGCTTGAGTACAAAAAGTGTCTAAGAGCCTCCAAAGTTGAAATCCATACAATGATTCTTCAATGAGCTTAAATAATATTTACAAATCAGTTTCAAGATCCTCAAAAGATGGATATGATAACCTCTTTTCCTGTCTCAAATCTGAATTTGTGAGGTGGCTGGAAAATGCAGAAATTTCTGGAAATATGCTGCTCATATATTGACCTATATCTCTCAAATAAAAATAGATTTTGGAAAAATTAGAGAGGTTATTGTTCTTTGGTTTTTTATGAGCAGAATATTCTCTCAGTTATTTAAGATTCATTTTCATTTTCTCGACATCTATATTTCAAAAACATGTGTCAAACAAGGGAATTCTGAGATCTGAAATTTAGGGCTCAGAGATGGATTTGATTCTCCCAATATGTGACACCTGCAAGAAAAATGAGAGAGGTTATTTTTATTTGGTTTTTTATGAGAAAAATCCTCTCTCAATTATTTTATATGCATTTTTATTTTCCCGACATTTGTATTTCAAAAACATTTGTCAAACAGGGGAATCTTGAGATTTGAAATTTAGGGCTTAGAGATGGATTCAATTCTCCCAATATGTGACACCTGTAGGAAAATTTAGAGAGGTTATAGTTATTTGGTTTGTTATGAGAATAAACCTCTCTCATTTATTTGATATTCATTTTCATTTTCCTCACATCTATATTTCGAAAACATGTGTCAAACTGGGGAATTCTGAGATGTGAAATTTAGGGCTCAGAGATGGATTCGATTCTCCCAATATGTGACACCTGTAGGAAATGTCAGAGAGGTGATTTTTCTTTGACATGTCAGGAACAAAATAATCCAACCGTTTCTCACAATTATCCTCCAGTCACCCAATATCATCATTTGAAAATGATGACTCTGCAAAAGTAAAAACAACACATTCCTGAAAACGATGCCTCATATTACGAGGGACTTTTGATTTCCTTCCCAAGATATAAATGAAGATATGAAATTACCATTGGAAATATGAGGATCTCTACTTGTCAATAAACTATTTGAGCGTGTAAAATGGCCTCTCCGTGGCTGAGAAAATTTAGTTTTCCCAAGGCATCTTATCGTTTGAAGAATTTGTGATTCTGGTGGCTAAGATAGCCCCAAATTTTACATTTAAGCTGCCGAAAGCTAGGATTTCGGTGGCTAAGGAATAGTTGAAATGTCCACCTCAACCACCGAAACCTGATTTTTAACCTTTTTGAAGAAAACACAAAATCCAATGTTTTTCAAACTTTATTACATACCTAAATCTCTAAAAAATGAGCCAAAATAAATTTAGAAATTTATTTTTCAATGAATTCCTATCACCTAAAATAAAAAAAACTTGACTTTATTTGAGGAGATAAGACATGTCAGTGTGAATATCAGGAAACAAGGAGGGCATAGTTTATAATATAAAGAAAAGCTAATCAGTATGAAAAGAAGGAAACTTTAGGAAGAAAAGTAGGGCACGGTTATTAAAAGGGATAAATGATGATTAATGGAAAGGAAATAAAGAAAGAGGAAAGTAGGAAACTTCCTATTCATCTCATGAGGGCACACTAGGATATTTGACTTGCTCAACAAGTCACTCAATCTATAAAAGAAGTGGGGAGCACCACTTTCCTGTCTTTTGACAATTTGTTTTTTTCCTTGACAAACTTTGAGCTACTTCGACTTGGGAGATGAGTCCCTAGCCCAAGATGGGAGATATGCCCATGATATTGAGAGGATTATAGAATTCATCCATTATCACTGAGCTGTATTTCAAGTCCTTAAGTGTTTCCAGACAAGTTCAAAATCTAGGAAGGAGAATCACAAGCCTCCAATTTGAGTTCCCCAATATCTTTTGTTCTCTCTTCTATCTTCTATATCATTATGTAAGTTGTCAAGCCATGATATACTAATGAAGCATTATGGATCAGCTCTGAAGTTAATTTCTAATTCTAAACCAATTGTATTAGTCATGAAATTTTTCAATAAGAAGTTGCATATCGGAAATTATATGTTTGTCCCTCTATAGAATTACATAAGAATTATCTAGTCGTTCAATGATTTTTTAGTAATTGAATGTCTACTTAGTGAATTCGATTTCCTTGTGTTCTGGAAGTTGTTTAAGACCCTGATTAATACCATACTTCTCTTATTTTCCAGGCTCATAATGCTTTGAGGTCATTTGGGAAGCCTTGATTCGAGACTAGCTTTTAATGTTTGTTTTATTGACTAGTTTTACAGTGTTGAAGCTAGAATCCACTTGATGAGCCAAAATTCGAATATAACACTTGTTACAGGTCCTTCACATACCAGGGAATACATAAAACTCATTACATACATAATTTGATACCTTTAGGTAGTGTTTCGGTAGGCCTAAATCCAAGGTAAATGTGTAGTCTCGAAAACTAGTTTTGCTAGTTTGAACTCCAAACTGAGCCCAGTTGTCCCTAAGCCTATGGATTCAAACCTTGATTACGTAAGGGATCCAATTTGCATATGCTGGTGTTTCCAAGATCCTGGA
This sequence comes from Pseudotsuga menziesii, assembly GCA_001517045.1. NCBI lineage: Eukaryota > Viridiplantae > Streptophyta > Pinopsida > Pinales > Pinaceae > Pseudotsuga > Pseudotsuga menziesii. Next base: position 104,401 of record LPNX010173423.1, read on the forward strand.
AGTGTAATTATGCCTCGTTGATGTTTAAAACCTCAATGGTCCTAGTACATTGTGCATAGGATTCTTGATATTATGCATTCCAATGGATATATTTCTATGAACTATGATTTGATGAAACTTTGGTATACTTGTGCATACTAATAATCACATTTCTACATATCCATTTATTGAGTCTTAGGAATGTCATCAGGACCTATCACTATTTTAAAGAAATCTAGTTAGTCTTAGTTCATTTCTAGCACCTAGTTTTGAGCTTTACTGATTGGATCTTTGTGTTAGAGTTGATATCTCTTGAATTTTTATTCATGGATATTACATTGGGGATGTCCACCTTCTCAACACAAATCTGGAAGATCTTTATTGACCATTAGTGAAAGTGGGCATCATAACATTTCCAAGCCATTTATTCCTCTTGAAGGGGAACAACTTCTATTTTCACTCATAATCAAATCATTTTAAAAAGTCTAGGTTGGATTAGAAATACCAAAAAGTGTCATCCTTTTGCTCTTAAGTTATGTTATCATTTTTCTCTACAATGGAAAATGGAAAATTATGAATGAATTAATTGCATATTTAATTTAGATGGCATTGTTCAAGGGGAAGCATCGGTGTTATCCACCTGAATGGCACCTCTCCGTCTGAGTGATGACATTCACTATGTTGGCACACAAAAGGACATTTATGGATTGAGGGTTGCCCAAAACACTATATATGGGCTTATTATGAACTACATTTATCATCCATCCAGCTGGTTATTTTTACTTTTAAATATGTCAAGTACTGTACGTGAATCTTATTATATGCAACTCGTGTGTTGTACGCGAGTGTCAGTTATTGCATCTCACGTACAGATTTGTACGTGGGTTACCATTAGAGCAACTGGCATGTCATACACGAATTTCCAGTATTGATACCCGCGTACACCTTCCTTTGAAATTAAAAATAAAAACTCACGATTACTTGAGATTTGTTAAGCCCTTAACCTTAATCACCTTAACTGTCTCAACCTCCTCAACCTTTGAAACTACCTTATTTCACCAAGTATAAATACAGGCCTTGGGGAGGGTGGTAATCACATACACTTGGAGAGAAAAGTTATGCTGGTGGAGTTCATTCAAAATTATTTGGAGCAGTGGAACTCAGAATCCTTTGGTTGCAAAGGATTCCTTGTCTCAGGCATTGGGTTTTAATCTGAACTCTTTCATTATTGTTAATAAAGAGAATCCTTCTTCCATATGTGTCTTGAATGTCTCTCATATATTGTGGTTTGATAAATATTTATGATTCAGCACTCTGTATATGATTTATCTAACCTGTTTATATATATGTATCATCTTGTATTTGGAGGATTGACTCTTGACAGGTGAAGGAGAAGCATCCCTGAAGGCTTTGGAGGAGAAGCAGAGCGGAAGAGGACAAGCTGGGATCAACCATAGTGTATCGGGTGAGTCTTTTCTATCCTCCTATTTCCTTTACCGCACTCTAGAGTCGATTGCTTGCAAGTTTCATGAGTATGTTGGTAACCCCAGACCTTCAATTATAAGGTGTTTATTCCTGTACAACAGAACTGACGATTCCGCTGGGGAGCCCAGACTGCTGTAGGTTTTTTTTGTCACCCCTGAACAGTCTTTGCTTTGAAGTTTGTGTGCGGTCTTTTATCCTGGTTCATACTTATCACATTGTTTGAAAGTCTTGTGGATTCTTCTTATTTTTTGAGAAAAATTTTGTGCCTGTACGTGGATTGCTCTTCTGCACAGTCGCATATAGAGGCCTGCATACGCGGGTTGCTCTCTTGGATAGTCACGTACAGTACGCGAGTTTCCCTTCTATACAGTCACGTACAAGCCTGGAAATAGGGATTTTTTAGGATTGGGTTTGCTTGTCCCTCTCTTTGTGTAATTCCTGTTTGTTAGTTGGCTTTCTTTATGAATACTGTGCTGTTTGTCTGAAGACCTTTGGTGACCACACTTTGTTCTTTTTCGAAATCCCTTAGGTTTCTTTTGTTTGGATTGTCTTCTGTTTGCATGTTGAAGTAGCTTGGCCTGTTGGGTTATAGGTTGAAGTGTCTCTGTCCGGATCAGTGATCAGGGTCTTGGGCATTGTTTTTCCAGTCTATATTTTGATGATGGTTGGTTTGTCACTTACCTGTATGAGTTTACAGTGACATTTTGTCATTGTGTGCACCCAAGCTAGGGTTCCTAGTCTTCCTTTGCTAGTTGATTCTTGGTTCTTTTACCCTATTTTACTTTAGTTTGTTTGTTTATATAGTTGGTTAGATCCAAGTATACTAAAGTATAGTGCATTTTAGGTGCATGGTAGAGTTTGAGGATTTTTAAAAGTGAAAAGAAAAACATTGTCAAGCTTTTTCATTTGCTTTTGCATAAGTAGTTTTCATTTCAGTTTTAAAATATAATCTCAAAAACTACAAAAAATATAGGCTTAGTTTCTTTTATCGTTTGCATTAGTTCATCAATATATATTTACAAGAAAGAAAAATAAGTTTTCTTTAATAGTGGTAATTTGCTTTGAAATATACACCTTTACTTTTATTTATTTCTTATCGAGTCGAAAACACCATAAGTACATCACTCCATTTCCTTCTGAGTAAGAAACAACCCTTTAAAATGAACGCAATAATTAAAATTTACTAGTAATTTTTGTTTTTAGGGGCCTTTCACCTATTAGCTTAGGCTAGACTTGTGGGATAGGAAGTGTAAACTTCCCATAATTTTTAAAATTTAGACGTAGTGGACCTTTCTTTAGGTAAATCCTTGACTTTATCGATTGTATCTGGGAAGCTTCTCTCAAACGGGATTCAAGCACGAGGCCGCGTGGAGGCATGGACTGAGGAGATAACCCTCTGATTCCTTGTCAAAATGTAAATCAGGACTTTTAGGAATCTGGGGATTCTATCCTAAATAGAGTTTTGGGCTCGGCTACCCTGCCCATGCGTATGAGTCAGGCTAGCTACTGTCCCCCCAGACTATTGGTATAGCTAAGGTAGCCTTTAGTCTCTTGACATTTAGGGTTCATACCTAGGTAAAGCAGAAGGCTATTTCTGGTTCACCTTGAATAGGCTTGGAAGGTAACCCTTGTTGTAAGTGTAGGAGGGCGGTTGTGTGATTCCTCAGCTTGTGCCTAAGAACCACTTCAAGGACGCCAAGTAATCGTTCATTAACTTTCTTCGGGAAAGTACATCTTTCACCCTTGTTTGATTGTTTGAGGCTTTAGGACTTTTATAGTGTATGCTCTGGGGTTTTTCCTGTGTTTAGTTGGCCTTAGGGTGTGATTTGTCAAATTTTCAATCGTGGAGGATGAACCTATTAGAAGGTCAAGAAGGTTGAGAAACCTTCCTCGTCTCGTCACATTGGAGCCTCCACCTCCACCCCAAAGGCGGAGATTGGACACGGATGGTTCATTTGAACCGGTAGGGATAAGTGAAATTCTAGGTGAACTAGAACTTATAGCTAACCATTTTGATCTTGATACAGTTGAGATAGAATAGTTGCAGACTAACGAGTTTGTGAGAAAATTTAACACACCCTTGACTGATTTAAACAATCCTATAATCATTCAGGTTAGACCTTTTGATTCACCTGTGTTAGGTGTCCCTGTGGGTAGGATCATGTCTTCTGTGGAAGAAAGACCTTTTGTGTTCACCTCAGCTGTTCTGGTTGAAGGGATACTGCCTCCCCCGGTAAGTGCCCCTAGATCTAGTATACCTTCTACACCTTTCTCTCCAGCGAGCCGGGTGGTTCAACCACCAGTTTACTCAAACCTAGCAGGTACTTCTGGTGATATGGCTACTGGGATCCCTAGTATACCTAATGTTCCTTATTCCTTTCCATATACTACCCAGAGTGGTCCGGTAGGATCCTCAACATTTGTCCAAGGATTTCCTTGGAATGGGGGGCACATTCCCCCATCCACTCCATACGTAGGGCCATCACCTTCCTATGTAGGAGTGCAGTTTGGGAACAATACCTCTTATGGGAAAAGTTTCCAAACTTCGATTTCGGTCCCGTTTACGAGCTCTCCCTTTTCGTTGTTTAGCGGAGGGATACCGGATCCTGTCTTTTAGACCCCTGTTTCTATGGGGACGGCCCGAACTACTTATACAGCACCGCCTACACACAATCCTTTGGCTTATGGATGGAATCTGTTTCAGAGTAATCTACCCACTTCACAACAGGTGGCAGGGGGCAACCCCACTTTTACCTATGGGTATTCGGGGGCAGGTCCCTCTAATCCCCAGGATGGCACATTTACTACCTCGGTTCGACCCAAAATTCCGTTCCTGGCAACCTTAAACATGCCAGATTTGTCAAAATTGATGAATGACCCAGTGAGGCATGACCCTTTGTGGCCACCTATTCCCACCAAATTGCCATCGGACATCCCTAAATTTGAAGGAAAATTTGGTGAAGATCCTGGGGCTCATGCCACCACATTCCATTTATGGTGTTCTTTGAATTCACTAAATGAAGTTTCAGTTAGGTTGAGGCTATTCCAGAGAACCTTAATAGGTACCGCCGCAAAATGGTATATTGAATTGCCTTCTACTGCTTTTAGTAGTTTCTCGGACTTGGCTAGTGCATTTCTTAGCCACTTTCAGCTTCCGGTCCGATATGATTTCGGAACGGACTTGTTGTCTACATTTATGCAGAACAAGGCTACCCACATCTCGGATCACATCCAAGAGTGGAGGAGGCGAAAGAGCCTTATAAAAGCCACTATTCCTCCTGAGTTCCTTTTAGAGTGGTTCCTTAAATCACTGTTGCCCTACATATCTAAGGACCTATCCACCTCAGGAGTGACAAATGAAGAAGAAGCCATTCTCAGGGCCCAACAACTAGATTTGATTTATTCACAATCTGGGATCTTATATGAGATTATCCCTGAGGAACCAAGGCCTACGCACGATGCAGAGAAGCCTAAGCCTGGACCCCATGCCGATGGTGTGGTTGGGTCCTTTAACTCTCCCACCGTAGAATCTTTGGCTAAGAAACTTCATCAGTTTCCCATCAAATAGTTTACGGTGGAGGCAGCAAAGGCTGTCCCCTCCACCCAGAGTGAAAATGTTTTTGCACAAACCTCTTAGAAGGGAAATCAACAGCCCGACGGGAAGAAAAAGAAAGGAAAGAAGGGAAAGGGAAATCAAAACAAGCAAAAGCCCGCGAACAATGCTTATGGGGGAAAGAAAGAAAAGAAGAAGTTCAAGTTCCCGTGTAATTTATGCCACGAGGACCACCTTACTCACCTTTGTCCCCTTATGGATCAAGCCCAGAAGTTGCTTAAAGCTCAACAACCGGTTGTCCTGAAGGATCCTTTTTCCCAAGGACAAAACTTTGCTTCAGTTTCTAATGTAGCAGGGGGCACTCAAAATGCCCCTGACCCAAACTATGTCAACATGGTTCGATATTCGACATTGTTGCAGACAAGGAATAACAATTATGAGAAAGAGACTCTTGAGAAGGGTAAAGTTGTAGGTGAAACTTCTAACCCTCTCACAATAGAGAATCCTGCTGAAACTATGTCGAAGATATCGAAAGGTGTCTTCAAGAATACCTTGCATAACCCTAACGCTAGGGCTGCTTCAAACTACTCCGTGGTTGAAGATTTAGCTCAAACCCCGTGTGCAATGTAATATTTAGAGGTGTTACAGAGTTTTCCTGCTCAGCGGGATGCCCTCTTAGAAGCTTTAGGTAGCATGGACTCATCGAGTCTCATGGCGAAATTTCATTTGTATGATGTTAAAATTTGCCTGCCTTACCATGTAGCCTTATCAATAGATGTCATCCATGGTTGTAAGACCATTGGAAGGGCAGTTGTTGATGAGAGTGCATCTACATGTGTTATGTCCTTGACTTGTTGGAAAGCTCTTGGATCCCCAGAGTTGGTCCCATCAAAAACTTTGCTTACTGCTTTTGATGGAATATCCTTCCATCCACATGGTATCCTGCCGGCTTTTGAAATTAAGTTGGAAGGAAAACCAGTGTATGTTGAAGTAGAAGTGATTGATGCTCCTTTGGACTATAATCTGCTTCTGGGAAGGAACTGGACTTATGCGATGTCCGCTATTGCATCAGCTTTTTTCGTGTAGTGGTTTTTCCGCATGAGGGCAAGCTGGTTACTATTGACCAACTTGATTATACTTGAAAAGGTTGTTTAGAGTCTAATGAGTCTGCTGTGCCATTGGTTGATCAGGTCAAACCTGCTGCACAGATCTTGGGGGGTGGAATGTACACATCAATGATGGGCACGTTTGATCTTCTAGCCCCGGTTAATTATATCAGTTCTACTAGTGTGGGGAAGTCCATAGCTACGGTTGTTGACAGGACTGATCCTTGGTTTCTCCCAACCCCCCATGAACCAGAAGTGCCCTTATCGGCAGTGGAGGTAGCTTATCAAGCTATCACTCAAGCCACTGTTGATCCCATTCCAGATCCTCTAACAGTCTCGGATGATCTGGAAGAAGTCTATTTTCCCGCATGGGCAGAAAACTCTTCACACTCTATAGATTGTTTAGACATGGTTTTACCTTCTAATGAAGCCATTTTGGAAGCCATGAGTGGACGTGGTAATATTTGTGAGGATCTTCATCATCATTCCTATCTTCTTCCAGAACTAAGAAAAATAGAAAATCAAGAGTTTCGGTTGAGACTATCAGAAGATGTTGATATACCTATCAATCCCTTACCTAGGGAAGGAATGTTTGCCGAGGGGAATATGGAAAATATTTCCGCCACTATACCTATTAACATCTCTGTGAACCCTGATGTCATGGAAAACATATATATAGGTGCAAATTTCTCTCCTAAAGAGATTGCCATCTATACTGCCCTTTTTAAGGAATTCTGTGATATCTTTTCCTGGTCATATGAGGAGATAACAGGCATAGATCCATCGATTGTTGAACATGAAATCCGAACATATCCTGATGCCAAGCCGGTTCGACAAAAGTTAAGACCTTTTAACCCGCGCAAAGCGGCGGCTGTGAAGGAAGAAGTTGAAAAGCCGTTGAAGGCCGGTTTTATCTATCCCATAGCTTTGATTGAATGGGTATCCAACCCTGTTCCTGTTGATAAGAAGCAAGGGACTATTCATGTTTGTACAGACTTTAGAGACCTCAATAAAGCCTGTCCTAAGGACAACTATCCCACGCCATTTATAAACCAGATCATAGATTGTTGTGCGGGAAGTGAAGTGTTTTCATTTATGGATGGTTTCTCCGGATATAATCAAATTCAAATAAAAACGAAAGACCAACATAAAACTGCTTTCATTTGTCCTTGGGGTACCTTCGCGTACAAGAAAATGCCCTTTGGATTGAAAAATTCTAGGGAAACCTTACAACGGGCTATGAACTTTTCTTTCCATGACATTAAAGCCATTGTCGAACCATACATTGATGATATTCCCGCACATTCTCGTAAGAGGATTCAACATCCAGATCATTTACGGTTGATATTTGAGAGATGCAGACATTATAAAATTTGCTTGAATCCCCACAAGTGTGTATTCTGTGTCAAGTCAGGAGGATCACTCAGGTTCATTGTCTCTAGTAGAGGCATCCAGGTGGATCCTTTGAAAGTTGAGGCCATTGTAAATTTGCCTCCTCCTCGTTCCCTCAGGAAACTTCAAAGCCTGCAAGGAAAGTCTAATTTTCTTCGACATTTTATTGTTAACTATGCCAAGATTACTAAGGGTTTCATGCGCCTGCTCAAAAAGGACACCCCATTTGTATGAGATGAAACCGCACAAGTTGCTTTCGAGGCATTGAAAAAAGCTTTGTTGTCGGCACCCTTATTACGTCCACCAAATTATTCTAGGGATTTTATATTATATCTGGCTACGTCGGAGTCGACCATTGGGGTAGTACTAGTCTAGGAGGATGATAAGCTTGTAGATCATGTCATTTATTATTTTAGTTGTGCTTTGGCCGGCCCTGAACTTAGATACTCCCACGTTGAGAAATTAGCCTTAGCAGCTATTTATGATGTGCAGAGGTTACGTCACTACATTTTACTGAGGACCACCACCGTAGTGGTAGATGTGAATCCGTTCCAATATGTTTTATCCCGATGGATTGTTGGGGGGAAATTTAACAAATGGATAGTCATTCTCCAAGAGTTTGACTTGGATTTCCAGTCCGCTAAGTCTAAGAATTCCTTAGTTTGTGCTGAAATTATAGCAGACTTTAACAAATGGATAGTCATTCTCCAAGAGTTTGACTTGGATTTCCAGTCCGCTAAGTCTAAGAAGTCCTTAGTTTTTGCTGAACTTATAGCAGAATTTCCTACTGAAGAAGATGTAGTGGTTGAAGATGACTCATTCCCAGATGAGCACATCTTCTTGATATCCACCTCTAATCCTTGGTATGGAGATATTCTTATATATCTCCAAACTTTGAAGTACCCTGCAGCTTCCTCAAGGGAGGAATGACGTAAATTGCACCTTCATGCGAAGAACTACCTCATTATAGGGGATACCTTATATCGACGAGGGGTAGATTCCATCTTGCATCGTTGCCTTACCCATGAGGAAGCGGAGATTGTCCTGAATGATTCCCATAGCGGAGCGTGTGGGGGTAATTTATCTGGGTTAGCAACAGCCCAACAGATATTACGTGTCAGTTATTTCTGGCCCACGATCTTTAAAGATTGTGTGGAAGCAGTGAAGCGCTGTCATCCATGTCATCTTTACACCGGGAAAATGTGGTCACATCCTGCTCTGTTATTTCCCATTGTCTCGGTAGGCCCCTTCATGAAATGGGGGATTGATTATGTGACATGCAACCTAGCCTCGGCTAGGGGGCATAAATACATCATTGTCATTTTTGACTATTTTATGAAATGGGTAGAGGAAGTGCCTACTTTCAAAGATGATAGGGAAACAACAACTTTCTTTGTAGCAATCAGATTATCGCACGGTTTGGTATACCCAAAGTGATTGTCACTGACCATGGCAGTCATTTTCAAAATAACATGATCATGGAACTGACTACTATGCTCGGATTCAGACAAGAACATTCATCTTCATACTATCCGCAAGCAAACAGTTAGGTTGAGGCTGTCAACAAAACTTTAAAAACTATCCTTAAACGTACAATTGATGCAACCCGATCTAACTAGCACATCATGCTATATCCTGCTCTTTGGGCCTACCGAACCAATGTAAAAAATGCTACAGGTTTCTCCCCTTTCCAACTCCCTCATGGAGTGGAAGCAGTTACTCCGATTGAGTGTGAAATCCCGTCTCTAAAGATAGCCATTCATGTGTTACCTGATATGACTGAGCTTGAGGAACGTCTGTTACATTTAGAACACCTTGATGAACAACGTAGAGATGCACTGACTGCTAATAAATCTCATAAAATAGGGTCAAAACTCAGTATGATAAATCGGTCAAACCTCGGGTTTTCTTTGAAGGGGAACTTGTCTTGCTTTGGGACCAAGGCAAAGAAACCCTGGGGGTAGGAAAATTCAAGGCCATGTGGTTAGGACCTTATGTCGTGTCAAAAGTTTTGAAGAAGGGTGCATATGAGTTAGTTGATTTTGATGGGAATAAGCTTCTTGAGCCTAGAAATGGGCTCTACCTGAAGAAGTACTATGCTTAGGCTTAGCATTTTTTCTTGTATTTTTATTGTATGTATTTTTATGTAGATTAGGTTGTCGGTTTTTATTTTTATATTATCTGCTGGTTGTTGCAGATGTCTTCTGAAAGGTATATAGGGTTCACTGATGGCGCTAGTCATTACACTTGTAAACTAGCTTCGGCAGCATGGGTTATTTATTCTCCCTCAGGACAACTTGTTGCCGCGGGAGGCGCTTGTTTAGGTCCTGCTTCTAATAATGTTGCTGAGTATAGGGCTGTAATTGAGTTCCTATGGGATGCTTTGTCACGTGGTATTACCCAGCTTGAGGTCCGTCTGGACTCTCAATTGGTGGTTTCCTAGCTCAATCGGGCTTATCAGGTACGGAATCCTATTTTATTATGTCAGTTCATGGAAATTCGTTTATTGGAAGGACATTTTGAGGTTATTACATTCAATCATATTCCACGCAATCAAAATTCGTTGACTGATGCATATGCTAATTACATTCTAGATTGGCATCTCACATACATTTTATAAAGATATACAACAAATATATGAAAAAAAATTGTAAATAAACCATCAACAATCAACAATATATATATATATATATATATAATATCTGTTCATAGATAGGTCAAGTCTGATCCTCAGATCCTGTCATACACAAAATATACAAAAATGTGGATAGTAGTTCATCAAAATGTCCTAGATCTACACAGGACCACCCTGGTCACTTGGACCACCTTGGTCCCCATCGTCCCTCTGCACTCTGGCTTCGTCAGCCTCCTCGGCTTCGTTAGCCTCCACAACCTCTATATATACAAGCACCGCTCTGACCACTCGCCTGAATAGACATAGCCAGACCGATGGAACTCCAACTACTAACTCCTGCATGGCAATCGGGATATGCTCTATCCGCAAGGTAGGTACTCTTTGGGTCAGCCTGGCCAACTTCCCCTCTAGAACCCTGATCAGTCTCGGGTCTTTGCCTATGACAGGATGAACAAACATGTGTGGGTGCCCTTCAGGGTGGACTGGTCCAATATCTACATTTTGATACATTTATAGGATTAAGACTTGTACATATGTATATATCTATCATTTTAAAATTCATAAAAATTTGAAAAATGATAAAATTTAAAAATTATTTACCTAGCTCTCCCCATGCTCCTCCTGGAGGGAGGACAAGGTATGGGTCACCTTGAAAGTCCATATCGGCATATGGAAACTGCTCCAGTGCTGGTAGCTATCGTTCCCACCAGGTATAGAAATCATCATCATATACACTATGTACTATGTCTCCTCCTCCTTGACAGAGGAAGATGTCTCCCCACCTGCTCAGCCTCGGCTGACGCAGAGATCTGACCGATAGAGGTATAGCAGGGATCAATGCTGGTACTCTCTCTCGAAGAAGGCCACTAATATGCTCGCATAACCAAAGTTTTTCCACCTTCCTCTCTTGCAATCGGACAATTGTCTCTTCATGATAGGGACAACTCTCGAACACCAATCATAGAGAGAACCATGAGAACAGTCAACTGCCAGCCTCATTTGGTTCCATGTAGCCAAATGTAAAGAAGAGGATCCTGAAATCCTCACGATGGTGCTAGCAAGTACCTGTAGATTAAATTCACTGATATGTACAACAGGGACATAGATCCCTCTCTCTTTTGAATACCCGATGTGCAAAATACATCTATATAGTTCTGGACACTTAAGGGGTCAACGCCCCTACCAGTGCCCTCTAAGTTAACCAGTGCACCTCAACGTGACAGACCGGTTATGAAATACATGTCTTCAGTGGTAATCTCCAAGGTTTCACCCTGTAGGTTGAACATCCCCAAATCATGATCCCAATAATTTACCATGAACTCAAGTATGCGGACATTGGCCCGCATGGGTGATGTGCAAAAGAATTTTAGTAGCCCACTTGTTCGCAATGCATGTATAGTGGGTGCACTTTGGAGTGCTACTTGGTCCATTATTTCATGCTCCCTTTCCCTCGATTCTAGAACCATCTTTTCACCTAGCAAAACAAGTAATTTGATTCAATAATTCCACATAAAAATTCAATTTTTTTTTACTATTTTTAGCCTTTTGTCCTTCACGCAGCACACGCGACTGTCTAGTTAGACATGTCGCGTATTGTACGCGACTGTCTATATAGGAAACTCACGTACAGAACACGTGTATGCGAGTCTTCACACCGTCAACCCACGTACGCGCCGTGCCATCTTTAGGATGCTTTTAATAATGGAATTAAGACTCAAAATTCATAATTGCTTGGATCAAAATGAAGAGCTCAGGGTGTAGGCTTACCTGCAACTTGCGGAGTTCGATTTCGTTGGTTCAAATGTCCACAATGATCGAACAAAGGTAGAAGGACAAACTTGCTTTTTATGGCTCAAAGTTTCAAATGGTGAGTTTTGTTTTGATTTTCAACTATTTATATAAATTATATTTCTTTAAGTGGGTCTTTTTCTATAGTTTGAAAATTCATTCAACTAATACCATATTTCTTTATGCTTTGGAACGGGTTTTTCACTATTACAAAGTGTTGTTGCTCCAATAGGGTGGTTTTGTCATTTCCAATACATTTTGGCATCTTTATCCAATCCACATTAACCTTAGCATTCAAAATTTTGCCACAGACTATCGTATTATAAGACATTAGTTCCCTGTTTTTACCATTGTTCTTTCGTGGATAGGACCCCTTTTTCATGAGTACCTTCCTTTTAAGCCTATGTTGTTCTTTGGTGCTCATGCCGCAACTGTTTCAGGTATAGGGGTATCCTCTTAGCTATTTTTCATGCCAAATAGAGCTTCTTTTGAATCTCTTTTTACAAGCTATCCCTTTATTGGATTCCCTACCCTTATGGAGTTTCTTTAGGCCCAGGTCTGACTCCTTCAAAACAGACTTGACTGCTGAGTTAACTTGTCCGTTCAAGCTCGTTAAGAATATGTGAATGGGCATCCGCATTGGTGGTAGCTTATCTCTTTCTCGGACCATGCAAAATAATACGAGAAAGGATCGCTCTCTTTTCTTTTTGAATTGAGAAGAGTATTCTTAGGTATAGGTTTATCACTTTTCCGGACCTAAGGGACTAAATTTAGGGAAAAGGAACACCCGGTTTGAGCTTATTTTTCTCTTTTTCGTGCTCTGGACCAAAACATGAAAAAGATTCTGAGTGTACTTTGTGTCTTTGTCATGCTCGTTAAACACTTAAGAACAAAGCAATGACTTTATTGTTGTAAGCCCCATTTCTTGTAACCAAATGGATCTTTTCGAGTGATCTTGCTTTCCTTCACACTCGTAAAACTCAAGTTATTTTATGCTGTTATGGAAGGAGCGTTGGGTAGGTGGTAATTTAACCTTTTTTGGACCTCCCTGACTAAGTACGAAAAAGGTTCACCTTTTCTTCTACGGAAGTTAAGAGAGTTCTTATGTGGTATGTTTTATACTTTTTCGGCCTCAGGAGACTAAATTGGATGAAAAAGGACCCCCCCTGGAGTGTTCTTTGGATTTTTCAGACTCTCTAAATGTGAAAACAGTAGCTGAGCATGTACTAGTTCGGGCTCATTAAATCCACGAATCAATGACACTATCAAGCATTATTTTCCCATATCTTTAAGCTTGTTAAAAAATGAAGAGGGATCCGAGTTAAATTTCCTGGACTCGTTAAAATTTAACAGGGAAGGTAAGGAAGAAGTTTTCTCTTGTTTTCAGTAATGGTAGCATGTCCTCCTTGAACATAGCACTCTTCGTTTTTTCCAATATCCATGTTTCAGTGATTACTTTTCTGATCAACTATTACTTTGAGTTTCTTACTCCTCCTCTTGTCCGTTATACCTGGGGAATGTGATCATGTCTCCTACATGACAGATAGGTATAGTTGTTCTATCTATAAGTTATACGTTGCCTTGGGTCATCTCTGCGTTGTGCTCCTTGTTCAAGGACTTTACCCAATGTATGATTTATATCCCGATCCCATCATTGTTATATCTGTTATCTGTTGTGTCTCCCTTCTTTTGCCTAGTTCCTAGTCACTCTTGTGATCCGTTGGAGGATCTATTTCCTTCCTTATCACAGCATGGTTCTGTTTCAGTACTTCCTGATGACGAAGACCTAGAGTTTTGATGTTTGTACCTTAGGATTCACTTTCATCATGTTAGAATAATCAACCCATAGTTAACTACCTTAGACATTAAATTAATCATTTTTGTCTTATTTTCCTAGTTTCATGATTCCACTTTATGCAAGTTGTCATTTGCCTATCCATAGTGGTCAAAATTGCCTATTTTGACTCATGTAGCACTTGGGAAACCTCAAGGAATCAATTCTGCTTTATTCCTGGCCTCCTAGGTGCCCTTCTACTTTTTATGCTTTATTTCCTTCTTTTTCAGTGCTTTAAGGCAATTGGGAAAGTTTGACTAGGTGAGGTTAACTAGTTTTTTGTCCTCCACATCCTCCACTCTTTTCTCATATGAAAAGCATGTATGAGTTGTCCTTCCATCACCTTTTACCTTTCCTAAGTGCTTTTTCCAATTTGTGAGCTCCTTAGCTGATTTGGAAACTACTTTATGCACCTATGGGGGAATTGCTTAATTTTACTAAGCCTGCTTTTGACTAGATTCGAATTGCTTCCTCATGCATTCAAATCCCTTATGTAACTATTTAATGCAACAACCTATCATGTTACAGGGTTGGCTATTGTACACTGAGTTAATACAATTTAGTGTTCAGCTCCATATTCAGTCTCTTTTGTGAGTGATTTTGCATGTACAATTGATAATTGTTGTGAGTGTTATTGTTCTATCACTGGGTTAAATTTCCACATGGTATCAGAGCCATTTTAGATCAATTTATCTCCTTCAAATTTGTTTTGCAGGTTCGACATCAGTGACTGGGAGCCTTCTACTGACAGCCGGGACATCTTCTGAGCTATGGATCAATCTCAGAAGATCATCTTGACTCCCTTCAATTTATTTGAATGGAAAGCAGAGATGGAGATACTGTTGAGAGTGAAAGGCCTCTATAGGGTGACTATGGCAACAGAAGCAGAGCCCAGTGCAGCTGCAGATTAGATAAAATGGCACAACAGGAGGGATGAGGCCTATGGTCTCTTGTGTCTGAGTATTTCCAGAAACCTCCTTTTCCATATTGATGGATTGACATCACCGGATGAAGTATGGGAGAATATTACTGATCTTTTTGGAAATACAGATGAAATGAGGGGACATCAAATAAAAAATGAACTGATCTCCCTGAGTCCAAATAGCTTTGAATCTCTGCAACTCTATTTATCCAAGTTCAAAGCACTTGTTTTGCAGCTAAAACAATGTGGGATCGAAAATAAGGATGATCAGCTAGTCTTGGCCATACTCTCGAAGCTTGGCCCTGACTATTCATTGTTTTTTTTTACCTTCTACGCCACAAATTTGACAGCTCGAACCTGGAAGATGCCTAGCCTTGCAGATTTCATGGAATCTCTCACACAAGAACATGACAAGCTGGTGATGATGGGCACCATCAAACCATCCAAAGACCAAGATCTAGTTGCTGGAGATTCGAGGGTGGATTCAAAAAGCAAAAAGAAAGCTAAAAATCCAGATGAGCAAAAGAGAGACAAGAACAAGTCTCCGAAGGAGCCACAAGGTTCCAAGAAGAACTACCAGAAGAAGAAGAATAAAGGAGAAATGAGCAAGTGCGCATACTGCAATAAGGGCAATCACACTGAAAGCTCTTGTATGAAGAAGCAAATAGACATGCTGACCCAACTCCTGGAGAAGAATGGCATATCCCTTCCAGTCAGCTCAAAGAAGAGAGACGGAGGATCAAGTTCAGAAGATAGAGAGAGAGTTCATGCATTGGTTGCTGGCACATCAAGCTCACCTAGTTTCATCATTGATTCTGGAGCTTCAAGACATATGGTTTCGACCAAGGAGGCATTCTCCTCACTTGACATGTTGAAAGGTCCACCAATAGTACTGGCAAATGACTCTCTCACTGAAAGTTTGGGCAAAGGGAGGATTGATCTTGATCATGTTCAATTCAGCAATGTGTTGTATGTTCCTGGTCTTGCCTCCAACCTCTTATCAGTGTATCAGATGACTCACACTGGGTCTCCAAAGAAGGTCATATTCTCCCCTGATGAATTTGAGATCACAGAGATCTCAAGTGGTAAAGTCATTGCAAAAGGAGTTGCAAATCATACTTCGAAGGTATACATGTTCTTACACTTCCTACCCTACTCAAACCCCTCTGCTCTTCTGATTCATGCTAATGAGGCAAGAAAGCTTTGGCATGAAATATTTGGCCACCTAAATTACAAGTATCTTTCTGATCTTAGTGAAAAAGAGATGGTCATAGTGTTAGGAAAGATAAAATTTTCCAAAGGAGTCCGCCAAGGTTGTATCCTAGGAAAACACCAAGAGCATAAATTTGAGAGAGCTAGTCATGAGAGAACCTTTGCACCCCTTGAGTTGATCCATAGTGATGTTGCTGTCCCATTCCCTCATATGTCCATGATTTAGGACAAATATGCATTGACTTTCATAGATGACTTTTCCAGGTATTGTTGGGTTTACTTCCTGAAACACAAGTCCGAACTTTTTGGCCTCTTCAAAGTCTTTAAGGCTTTGATTGAAAACCAGTCTGGGAGGAAAATCAAGGTCCTCAGATCTGACAATGGTGGTGAGTATGTCAAGTCTGATTTTATTCAATATTTTGCAGATGCAGGTATTCAGATGCAGCATACTATCCCTTACACACCACAGCAAAATGGTGTTGCTGAGAGGAAGAACAGATCACTGAAGGAGATGGCAACATGCACGATGGAGGCCAAAAATTTGCCACCAAAGTACTAGGCCGAAGCTATCAACTATGCAGCCTATATCCAGAATAGGGTGCCTCATAAATAGCTTGATGGTATGACTCCTTTCGAAGCATGGAGTGGGCACAAGCCAGATGTGACCCATTTCAGGATTTTTGGCTCAAGGGCTTGGGCTAGAATTCCAACAGAAAAGAGAAAGGCTTTGCAGCCCCAAATCCAAGAGTGCCTATTTGTTGGTTACTATGAAGATTCAAAAGGGTACAAGCTAATAAATTTGAGCACAAACAAAGCCTTCATTGAAAGGTGTGTCCAGTTTCAAGAAGAACCCCTAGCAGCAGTGGAAGTTGGAGAAGCCTCTTCACCACCAGAACCTCTGAAAGTAAGTGAAGAGATTGTTGAACATGCTGATTCTAATATTTCTGATAGTGATGAGTTTATTTCAGATCCTAACATCCCTACAAGGCCAAAATGGGCAGCCAATACACTTCATGCAGCAAGAGAGCTAGTTGGGAATCCCAATGACCCTCAGAGGACTAGATCTCAATTTGAGAGTGCTTTGTGCATGAAGGATCCTATGTTTGCTAAGAAATGCTAAGAAATGCTATCTGATCGTGGAATCAGATCCTCATACATATGAATATGCAGTAGGAGATCCAATATGGCAAGCATCCATGAAGGAAGAGTTCAGCTCACTCCAGAAGAGCAACACTTGGGAGCTAGTGGATCTTCCCCCAGGGAGGAAGCTAGTTCAGTGTAAGTGGGTGTACAAGAAAAAATTTGCTGCTGATGGTTCACCTCTGAAGTACAAGGCCATATTGGTAGCCAAGGGCTACTCACAGGTTCATGGCATAGATTATAATGAGACCTTTGCACCAGTGGCAAAGATGGACTCCATCAGGCTAGCCTTAGCCATTGCAACTTCAAAGCAATGGGAGGTACATCACATGGATGTAAAGTGT
>LPNX010173423.1:121866-147403 GCA_001517045.1 Pseudotsuga menziesii
TATACATTCAGCAGCCTCAAGGATTTTCTACTAACCCATCTCTTGTGTGCAGGTTGAGAAAGTCATTGTATGGGCTAAAGAAAGCCCCCAGGGCTTGGTATGCCAAGATTGATAGCTTCTTGCTATCACTGAATTTTGTTCGGTGCAAATCAGATCCAAATGTCTATTTGAAGTTAATTAATGGTTCATTAATGATCATTGTGTTATATGTTTATGACCTTCTCATTACAGGAAGTTCAAAGGATGAGATTGCTTCCTTGAAGGGTGTAATGAACCAAGCCTTCTCCATGACAGATTTGGGGCTCTTAAGCCCATTCTTGGGGCTTGAGATTGCTCAAAACAAATCTGGAATCAAGGTGCACCAGTCCAAGTATGCCTTGGATTTGCTGAATAAATTCAAAATGAAGGATTGCACGCCAAGCAAGACTCCTTTCCTTTCAGGAGTGAAGCTGGAAGAAGTTGATTCTTCACCTATGGTAAACAATACACTGTATAGGCAATTGATTGGATGTTTGTTGTATCTTACACATACTAGACCTAATATTTCTTATGCAGTAAGTGTGGCTTCTAGATACATGGATCAGCCTCATGAGATCCATTGGAAAGCAGCCAAAAGGATCCTTAAATTTGTTCAGGGAACAAGGACACATGGGATCTTCTATAAAGCAAAATCTGATCTTGATTTGATTGGGTTTACTGACAGTGATTGGGAAGGTGATAACACAGACAAAAATTCCACATCAGGATATGTGTTCATGCTTGCAGAAGGGCCAATCAGCTGGTCAAGCAAGAAACAGAGTGCCATTGCACTCTCATCTACAGAAGCAGAGTACAGAGGAGTTGTAAATGAAGCAACTCAATGTTTATGGTTGCAGGGGTTACTTGGAGAGTGTGGTTTCGAATCAAAGTACTCAACTACCATCTATTGTGATAACCAGAGTACCATTCGAATCTGCAATGATCTAGTTCAGAAGCAAAGAACCAAACACATTGAGATTCATATGCACTACATCAGAGAGCTTGTGCATGATGGCACCATTCACCTACTCTTCTGTTCATCTTCAGAAGAAGTAGCTGATATCTTCACCAAATCATTTTTTGGGAAGACCTTCAGCAATCTCAAATCACTACAGGGGATTGCTGATCATGGTGTGAAGCATTAGTGAAGAAAATATTTCCAAATTTTGTTTTACAGTCCATGTTTAAGGGAGGATTTTCCCATGTGGTTTTTGCCTCTTTCCTTGTTTAAATGGACATGCAGTATGTAAAGGGTGACTAATCCTTGTTGCTAGGCCCTATAATTTTCTGATATATTACTCATAAGTCAGGATTAAGGGGGGGTGTTAGAATAATCAACCCATATTTAACTACCTTAGACATTAAATTAATCATTTTTGTCTTATTTGCCTAGTTTCATGATTCCACCTTATGCAAGTTGTCATTTGCCTATCCATAGTGGTCAAAATTTCCTATTTTGACTCATGTAGCGCTTAGGAAACCTCAATGAATCAATTCTTCTTTATTCCTGGCCTCCTAGGCACCCTTCTGCTTTTTCTGCTTTATTGCCTGCTTTTTCAGTGCTTTAAGGCAATTGGGAAAGTTTGACTAGGTGAGGTTAACTAGTTTTTTGTCCTCCACATCCTCCACTCTTTTATCCTATGAAAAGCATGTATGATTTGTCCTTCCATCACCTTTTATCTTGCCTAAGTGATTTTTCCAATTCGTGAGCTCCTTAGCTGATTTGGAAACTACTTTATGCACCTATGGGGGAATTGCTTAATTTTAGTAAGCCTGCTTTTGACTAGATTCGAATTGCCTCCTCATGCATTCGAATCCCTTATGTAATTATTTAATGTAGAAACCTATCATGTTACAGGATTGGCTATTGTACACTGAGTTAATACAGTTTAGTGTTCAGCTCCATATTCAGTCACTTTTGTGAGTGATTTTGCATGTACAATTGATAATTGTTGTGAGTGTTATTGTTCTATCACCGGGTTCAATTTCCACACATCATTGGTGAATTCCTTTGCTTCAGTTGTCAATTATCACCTATTGATTGACAAACTGTTGAATCCTTTCCATGTTCGACTTCAGCTTACCCTTATTCACATGGCTTGGATTGTACTGGTTCTTTGGGATCCTTTATGAAGACCTTAGTTCCTCACCTATGGACTAAGTTGCGCAAGATTATGTTCTATTTATATACACAGCTTCTAGATCTTTGAAGACTCATCATTATTGTATATTATGGCTTCAATCCACCTTTGTGATATACGTGGTTTCATTCCCGTATCATATGATGTACTCAAATATTGTAAAGGAGCTAGTGTTCCAGTAAATTGAACATAGCATCCTCAGATGTAACTTTGTATATGACATTACTATGTATTTGTTTCAGGTACTCTCTCTACTCCATTTGTATTTCTGAGTTCTCCAAAGATGAATATTATAATGTATTTCGGCCATCGTTTCCCTTTGACCTCACACATTAGGGGGCATATGTTATCCACCTGAATGGCACCTCTCCATCTGAGTGCTGAAATTCGCTATGTTGGCACACAAAAGGACATTTATGGATTGAGGGTTTCCCAAAACACTATAGATGGGCTTATTATGAACTACATTTATCATCCATCCAGCTGGTTATTTTTACTTTTAAATATGTCAAGTCTTGTACGCAACTCTTATTATATGCAACCCATGTGTTGTACGCGAGTGTCGGTTATTGCATCTCGCGTACAGATTTGTACGTGGGTTACCCTTAGAGAAATTTGCATGTCATACGCAAATTGCTAGTATTGATACCCGCGTGCACCTTCCTTTGACATTAAAAATAAAAACTCACGATTACTTGAGATTTGTTAATCCCTTAACCTTAATCACCTTAACTGTATCAACCTCCTAAACCTTCGAAACTGCCTTATTTCACCACGTATAAATACAGGCCTTGGGGAGGGTGTTAATCACATACATTTGGAGAGAAAAGTTATGTTGGTGGAGTTCATTCAGAAGTCTTTGGAGCAGTGGAACTCAGAATCCTTTGGTTGCAGAGGAGTCCTTGTCTCAGGCATTGGGTTGTAATCTGAACTCTTTCATTATTGTTAATAAAGAGAATCCTTCTTCCATATGTGTCTTGAATGTCTCTCATATATTGTGGTTTGATAAATATTTATGATTCAGCACTCTGTATATGATTTATCTAACCTGTTTATATATATGTATCATCTTGTATTTGGAGGAATGACTCTTGACAGGTGAAGGAGAAGCATCCCTGAAGGCTTTGGAGGAGAAGCAGAGTGGAAGAGGACAAGCTAGGATCAACCGTCGTGTATCGAGTGATTCTTTTCTATCCTCCTATTTCCTTTATTGCACTCTAGAGTCGATTTCCTGCAAGTTTCATGAGTATGTTGGTAACCCCAGACCTTCAGTTATAAGGTGTTTATGGGCCTGTACAACAATCGGTCAAAAACCTTTTATAGATCTCCTATAAAAGAGGTCAACCTTGGTTATTTTTCACCGAGTCTTGATAAAAGAGGGACTTCCTATTTGTGATAATTGCATCTTGTGATAATATATGTGTTATTAGATTTGTATGTAGATTAATTTAATTGAATATACATTCCATCATCTTCTTTGTCTTCGAGACTCTGGGGTTATTTATTGACTTATTTCCATACTTTTTTTTGTTTACTTTGTTATCCTTTCTTAAATATCTTTGATTTTAATTTATATCTCTCGGTTTCTGTTTTTTGGTCATTTGTGCACCAAAATGAGCATCACTTCCAAGTAAAGCCTTTGAACTCCTAAACTAGATTAATTACTATACTTTTTTGTTACCTATATTCACATGATCTTTACCTTTGCAGAAACATGTGGGTAGAGGACATGCCAATCCCTTCTTATAGAAAAATTAGTCTCATGCTTGATTTCTTTGGTTTGCCAGAGACTCCACAGCTTCTTCTAAGCCTTAGAAATCCTAGCTTCTTGACGCTTATAAGGATTCTAGAGAAACATACTCACTTTAAGTTAACATTTGATTGTTTTCTACTTCCATCAAATAGTAGATCCTGTAATTTTTTTTTCAACAATTATTTGGGTCTTATGTTCTTTTGACAGGGATCACTAGAGGATCACGAAACCCTTTTGGAGGAAATGGAGAAGGTGGATGTAGTAATATCCACGGTAGGAGGAGAACATATAGCCAATCAGCTCAATATTATCAAGGATATTAAAGAAGTAAGAACCATCAAAGACATACTATTTCAAAATATAGAATACTAGCACCAAATCAAATTCTTGATTACTGTAGTTCCAAAAACTATTAAAACCTTAGATTGGATTGAAGGTTTGAATACCTCTGCTTAAATTTTAGATTTAATCCAATATACTGATTGTTTTTTTGTAGAGGATTTTTCCATAGGAGTTTGGGAATGATGTTGATGATGTCCACCCAGTTGAGCTTGCAAAGAGTTTATTTGAGCTAAAAGCCAAAGTCCGTGGGGAAATCAAGTAGAGGGAATTTAATGTAAATACATCTCCAACAACTGCTTTGTTGGGTATTTCATTCCAACCTTAAAACAGGTTGGGCTTACGACCCCTCCAAGGGATAAAGTTGTCATTCTTGGAGACGGAAATGCCAAAGTTTTTTTAATTGTTTATTTTGGCAAGGTACACTCTACCCATTCTTGAAAGTTGCAATTTAAAATTATGTTCCAAATCTCTTCAACATTCTTTGTTACGAATTATAGAAAAGATGATCATTGTTATGAGATTTACATCATGGTATTCATCTCAATGTTTCTCTTTGACTCGGGATTTCTCTTCTTCATTTTTTTTGGATTATCCTTGAATTCAATGTAGTTGTGTATGTGAAGGAGGAAGATGTTGGAACATTCACAATCAAGGAAATATATGATCCCAAAACTTTGAATAAGACTTTATACTCAATACTTCCTATGAACAATCCATCTTTCAATGAGCTTGTGGCTCTTTGGGAGAAGAATATTGGAAAGAATCTGGAGAAGGTGTATGCCCTATAAGAGTAGGTCGTCAAATTAATTGTAGGTTAGTAGTTGCAAATCCTAATTTCATAATTTCTTCACACATTTGTTTCAAAATTTAACCAATCCAACAAATTTGGAACATAGTTTTTAGTAATTTTCATCATTGGCTTTCATTTATGGAATTGGTTTGTAAAATAGTCATTAGCCTATATTGTTTTGCCCATGGTATTGCTTGAATCTGAAATAATTGGTCTAATTTGTCTTAACTTTTAATGAGATCGATTTTGTTTTAACTTTTTATGAGGTAACCAATGATTAGGGGTAAAGCTGCGTTTTAGGGTTAGATATTTGTCGAGAACATTGATAAATATCACTTTTTTTTTTCTTTTGAGAATTTTATTGTGGATAATGGGATTACTACTTCCAAAACTATGATGGGTGATGCAGACACACCATTCCCAACCAATATTGTCATAGCAATCTATCACTCTATATCTGTGAAAGGGGATCAAACAAATTTTGAAATTGGACTTGACGGTGTAGTGGGTAATCAATGTAGCCTGATGTGAAATAAGCCATGGTCAATGAGTAACTCAAATTTTTTTGGTGAATTATGTAAGGACATCTTCAACATAATGCTCAATTGGATAGAATGTTTCAGCAGACTGATATTAGATAGCTGAGTTTCAATAAATGTTTTTCAAGGGTTTTGCCAAATTTTGGGCTATCAAAACTTAGATTCTTATATAGTTTGGTAAGATTAGAAAGTTTATTGTATGGTTTAGTAATATTATAACTATGCATAGGCATATTCTTAGAATATTTCTTCTCTATAAGAAGCTAGCAAATGGCTCTCATTTGTTTTTTTTTTTACTTTTTGTGTGACAATAATGCCATTGGAAGTTGCATATTGTGGATTGTTGAATACTTTGTCAATAGTAATAAGAAATTTAAAACATTTGCACAAACAAAGGTGAGGTGACATGCTTTTATTGATATACAGTTGTTATTGGATAATTGGTTGTTCAATGAATATAGAATAATTAAGTAGAATGCTTAGTTCAAGTATTGTGGTTTTGAGCATGGTTGCTACCTATTGAAGGAAATTATTAAAAATCTTGTTCTCTCATTTAAAAAATTCAACAAAACATGGAACAACCAAAATTTTATCATGAAAAATTCACACCTCAAGAAATTGGATCCCTCTAGATGCTTCATAGTTCTAAATTGATCTATATTGATTTTAATTTTTTTCACTACTATTTGTTTGGATCTACGTGGCGCCATACAAATCATTACTTTCAAAATGTTGTATTTTAATATAGACTATGTAGTCTACTTAATCTCAAGCCTTTTTTCTTGAACTTGGATTCTCCAAACTTGAAATTGCTTTTTGTAAATAAACTTCAGCAAAACATTGTCACCTCATAGCTCTTATTTAAACAATTCTTTAAATCTTTAAATCTAAAAATTAATTTTTAGTTTTTACTATTTTTTCTTTATATTACATTGTTATCAGCCTAATTTATGTTAATACAATTTCTATTAATTTGTCACAGTGGTCTAGGAACTGAAAACATAGTCTCACAAAGAATACAGACAAATATGCATAAAATTGGCAAAATTGTGTTGCAATGGGAGTAGCAGCTCTGTATAATCAATGAATAATGAATAATACAATACAATGATAATGCGAGGTGCATGAATGCCAAGACAATTCTAATTCCCAAGGAGGCCATTCGAATTGAATGAATGGGTGTAGCTTAACTTACTGTAAGCCACAGTAAACACACTAGTTAACCAACTAATCAAGTGTCGATTGACTCAACTGAGTCCTAACTAAAGTCGAAGTGCAATGAATGACTGATTCTAACTGAAAGTAGCTTAGACAGATGTCACTAGATGCCAACCAATAAGTGGTAGCGCATCATGAACTCCAATGAACCCCGATGAGGTTAACTGAAGTCAAACTAGCCATCAGAGGTGGTTGGAGGCGCCCCTGTTGACTCCATTTCATTAAATATTGATAAAATAATCAATATAATGAATGGAGGCACCTTCACTACTTAGCTTAACTGATTGTAACCATCAGTTAGCAATTAGGTGCATTTATGACACTTAGATCACTCCCAGAGTCCTCTAGTTAGCCTCTCGAAATGAAGGAGAAGGCTTAGTTGGCCTCCTTGACTGAAGGTAGGTGTGGTTGTGCTCATCCTGATGTCATACAGTGCTCCTCTGATGCCAATTAATTCAATAAAAGTTAGGATAGTGTTTTAACAAGGCCAAATTGAACAAATTAAGTGTGCATGGTGGGTAAATATCTCCAACACCCCCCCTTAAGCTATACTCAGGAGAAGTAGAAACATAAAATGCATAAAATGCTAGGGTCTGGGAAACTAAGGCCATAGGTCACCCTGTACAATAATGAAACTCAAACAATGCTAAAAAATAAATCTAAGTGAGGAAAAGAGGGAAAACCCAGTGGGAACCCCCCCCCCCCCTCAAGCTGAACACTGAAAGTAGTCTGATCACCCTGATGAAATCACCCCCAACAGTGAACAGAGGTAAGTGAATTTCTTATCTAAAAATATCTTGTTTAAGATGTCTCCAATCTGCTCATCAGTCGAGCAGTATTGCAGAATGATGGTCCTGTCATGCACTAACTCTCTGATGTAGTGCATGTGTATCTCTACATGCTTGGTCTTCTGCTTGGTAACTAGATCTGTGGATATCTTAATAGCACTTTGATTGTCACAAAAGAGGATAGTGGACAAAGTAATACCAATATCAAACTTTGAAAGAATTCCTTGGAACCAAACAACTTGGACGCAAGCATTCACCGCTCCTCAGTACTCGGCCTATGCTGAAGACAATGCTATGGCGGCCTGCTTTTTTCTAGACCAGAAAATGGGGCCACCACCGAACATGAATACATATCCAGAAGTAGAATTTTTATCAATAGAATCACCCGCGCAATTAGAATCTGTGTAACCAACCAGCTCTAGCTCGGAGTCTGCAACATAGTGAATGACGTAGGTCCTAGTTCCCTGAATATAGTAGAGGATCCTCTTGGATGCATTCCAATGAATATCATGAGGTTGCTGCATGTATCTTGACATAGAATTCATGGAATAATAAATATCAGGCTGAGAATGAGTCAAGTAGAGCAAGCTACCTATCAGCTGTTGATAAATAGTGCAGTCCATGGGAGGCTTTCTTTTTCCTACTTCAATGTTGATCCCTGAAAGGAAAGGGAATGGAGAAGCCTTACATTCAGCCATGTTAAACTTGAATAACAGTTATAATATGTATTTGTACTAATTTACCATTATCCCATCAAAAAATTTCTCAATTTCGAGCCCTAGAAATTGCTTCAAGAGCCCCAAATCCCTCATTTCAAATGTATTGTGGAGAGCAGTTTTGATGACTGAAATAGAAGTAACTGTGCTACCTATAATCAGTAATTCATCAACATATAAACAATAATAATCAAATGACCATTAGACTTCTATATATACACATTTGGATCTTTTTTACATCATTGGAAGTTTTGCAAGAGAAGGAAGGTATCCATCTTGGAATACCACTCTCTTGGGGCCTATTTTAACCCGTATAGTGACTTATTTAGCTTGCAAACCAAAGATGGATCAGAAATGTAGCCCTCAGGTTGCTTCATGTATATCTCCTCATGAATATCTCCATGCATAAAGGCAGACTTAACATCCATATGATGCACTTCCCAGTGCTTAGATGCAGAAATTGCCAAAACTAGGGAGATGGAGTCCATTTTTGCAACCGGTGCTAAAGTCTCATGCTAGTCCACACCTTGGACCTGGGAGAAATTTTTTTCCACCAACCTTGCCTTATATTTTTAGGTGCTCTGATACCATATTAATTTGTAACCTTGGTCTAGGAACTGAAAACACAATCTCACAAAGAGTACATACAAATATGCATAAAATTGGTAAAATGGTGCTGCAATGGGAGTAGAAGCTCTATATAATCAATGAATAATGAATAATACAATACAATGATCATGCAAGGTGCATGAATTCCAAGACAATTCGAATTCCCAAGAAGGTCATTCAAATTGAATGAATGCATGTAGCTTAACTGACTGTAAGCCACAGTAAACACACTAGTTAACCAACTGATCAAGTGCCGATTTACTCAACTGAGTCCTAAATGAAGTCGGAGTGCAATGAATGACTGAGTATAACTGAAATTAGCTTAGAGACATGTCATTTCATGCCAACCAACAAGTGGTAGTGCATCATTAACTCCAATGAACCCCGATGAGGTTAACTGAAGTCAAACTGGCCATCAGAGGTGGTTGGAGGCGCCCCTGTTGACTCCAGTTCATTAAATATTAATAAAATAATTAATATAATGAATGGAGGCGCCTTCACCACTCAGCTTAACTGATTGTAACCATTAGTTAGCAATTATGTGCATTTATGACACTTAAATCACTCCTAGAGTGCTCCAGTTAGCCTCCCCAAATGAAGGCGAAGCCTTAGTTGGCCTCCTTGATTGAAGGTAGGCGTGGGTGTGCTCATGTTGATGTCATATTGTGCTCCTATGATGCCAATTAAGTCAATAAAACTTAGGATAGTGTTTTAACAAGGCCAAATTGACCAAATTAAGTGTGCATGGTGGGTAAATGTCTCCAACAATTTCATCAAACCCAAAATTTAATTCCATAATTTAAAAATATTTTAAAGCGACAAGCTTTTCTTACCTATAATAAACACAAATTTTTAACTAATAAAAAAATTAACATCGTACTGTGATCGTACTCTTGGTGATTTTAGTTAGTGACTCATATGGTTAATATGATTATTAATAAATGATCATATAATGTAAAAAATGAATAAATAAAACAAAGAACCTTATACCTTTGAAAGTGAAAAAATCCATCAATAAAAGGTTAAATTTTATTTATTTCAAATTAAAATTGTTCAAGTATTATTATGTTGATAAGAATGGGTTTTTATTTTAGACTTGGATTGAAGATAACACGAACCATAACATTTTCAAAAATATTTTGTATTTTGGGTATAACGTATCCTATTTGAAAACGGACTAGAATATTTTAGGAATATTTTGTATTTTGGGTATAACATTTCACTCGTAGCTCGGAATTGGAGGAGTTTGAACCATTGGAAAGCTATGGAAATTCTCTACAAATTTGTTGTTTTAAGTTTTTTCTAATTCCCTATTGTTTGTTCGGGGCAGGCGTTTTAGTAACAACACATCTTTTAAAAAATGATTTGTTACTAAAATGCTTTCCCCGAACAAACATTAAGGAATTAGGAAAAAGAAAAAACATAAAATTTGTATATAACTTCAATATCTTTTCAATGGTCCATTGTCCGCCCGATTTCGAGTTACCAGAAAAAAGGTGTAACACCCCGGTTTTGACCCTGTGGTATTGAATTGCATATGATCTAAATATTGTATTTAATCATGTTGTGGAGCCCAAGGAAAAGGCCCCACCATGGATTTAGTGTCTTATGTATTGGCAATTAAAATCGATGTCGATGGTTTATGTGCTAGCCAGGCACAATATGTTTGTAACATCATGTAAAATGCAAATTAACAAAAATACCACAACTAGTTATGCACTGCAACGTTAAATATATGGGGGCATGATTTTACAAGGAATAGGGAGGGGAAACATTCAAACAATTGAAGCCAATGGGTAAAATCCAAATTTCAAAGGGAAAACACATAGAGTGGTCAACTACCCTTTTGTCTTTTGTGCCCAGTCATCTCTAAGTTGGTGGAGAAATATATTTCCTTGAGATGGGAAAGGTATGGAGATCAAAATTTCAATTTGGGAAGTCACCCATTTTTGGAAAGTGTGTTTTTGACTTGTGGGGCAAGTAAAATCTTGGGAAGGAATTCCCAAGCCATTATGCACCCATGCCTTTCAATTCCTCACCCATTCTCACTCATGTGGGCTCTCTCATGCAATTGGAGATAGCTAGGGCATTCTCCCTCATATTTTTGTTGTTTTCTTCATTTTTCCATGGCAAAGAATTCGATTGGGAAATGCTCAATGGCTGGGATCATCCCTCGGTGTTTTTGTTGTGGTTTTTCCTCATTTCCGTAGCTGAGAAATCCCATTTTTGTTTTGTTCAGTGAATGTGCAGTAGTGATTCACGTTTTGGGGGTTTCAAGAGGTCGTTTTTGGTCTTCCTCACGTAGCTTAGCTTGTTGGGCATTTTCCCCATGATTTTCTAATGTTTTCTTCACTGTTCCATGCCCATAAATTGATTTTGGTGTTTCTCAGTGGATAGGGAGCCAAGATCTTCTGTTTTGGGTGTGAATGATGGTCGTTTTTTCTCCGACAATTCCCAGAGATGGTTTTTGAGATTAGATTTAGATTTGGGGGTTTGTGGTGGACGAATTTCCTCCATAATGCACAAGAACGTTTCCTAAAAGCATATTTTCTCTTCCAAGGTGTTGTTTCCCTCATCTATTTTGTTTTGGTTTCCCATAAATGTTTTGTTCATATCTAGCAGTTGTGTGTGGTTGTGTTTTGATTAATTGGTTGATTGTGTGTGTGATGCAAAGTATAAGTTGCTTGGCTGAGTAAGTCTAAGGAACCCGTCTGTTAGAGGGTACAACAGCGTTTGGGTGTGATTTTTGGCTTGGATGAATAATTCCTAGGAACCCTTATGTGATTGGCATGTTTCCCTAGTAGTCTGATAAACCCAAATGTATTTTTGGCTTGGATAGGTTTGATATGTATTTGGCTATGTGTATGAGCTTGTTGTTCCTTAGTTCTTTGTGGAATCATGCCGAGCTCGGGGGTGGCAGTGGTGCTAAGAGATTGATGAGCACACTCACCTATGGTTGGGTGAAACGTTGCAGCGACGTAGCTAGTTGCGGGAAAACTCAATTACAAGATAAGTATTTACTTTTTATTCTTGTGCTTAACCTCTGCAAACTATTGTTTTATGAATTAATATGAGCATGCTGAATGTTTGAATGCTTGAATGGATTTTATTGCTTCCGTTGTATATTGGATGTTCTATACTCCTGTATATGTTTTTAATTCAATTCATGTTCATGTTTATGTTCATGGGGCTATATTTCCCATTTTATAGCATCAATGTTGTGGTTGCGTCCTCTCCATCGTCGGTATGAGGGGTGGGGACGTGAAAAAAGGTATGCCCAAAATACAAAAGATTCCTAGAATATTCTAGTCTTTTTTCAAATAGAATACATTTTGGGAAAAATAAAACCTTATGACTGCTATCCATTCACCCATTAAACCAATTATGGTTTCCATTAAACCCATTATGGTTTAAGGTGATCTAAATGGAAGATGGAGGGGAACCAATGAGCACGTGCTTGTATATATCATGATAGTTGCACTCTAGTCAGTGGTCAAATTTGAAGGTTGAGATAAAATTCAATCTTTCATAAAAGGGATAACTATTTTTTATTTCGGTCAAAATCGATTTGCACCTCACATTTTGCAGGATGTGAATGGGTCACATCATTGCTAAAAAATAGACTGATACAGTCAGATGGGATCCATAAATGTTTACTTGAACCTTAATAATGTAATTACATGAATAGGTCCATTCCCACCATCACTGATAACTTGGTAATCCCAATGCCAAGTTATTCAATAATCAATTGCTTTAGAAACTCTCCTCATCTTGCATGAGTTTCACAAGAAATTCTTTCTGTGGATTTCCTGAGAGCCTAAGCGATGGTTTGATAACAGAAGATCCCTCCTTTCAACCTCTCCAGATTGGATGAAAAGCCTTCCCCAATTGTTTGTTGGAAACATCTCCAAACCCTGGATCACAGTCATCCTCCATGACTTGCTAAAGCTCAACTGAGGGCGTCTTAACCCTCATTCACATCCCATTTTCGACCCTGTAATTAGGAGCCTATGGAGGCCACATGTCATCGAAGGAGAGCACATGCATGTCGTTCGTGCCATGCATTTTCTTGTTAGTGTTGCATTAAACAGTATAATCTAATCAAATATCTATATGCTTGTGGTTCAATCATAGACCCGTTTAAGATTTCACTAAAAAGTGAAGTAGATAGTATGAGAAGGGGGAGTATTGCAAAGGGATTTTGAATGTACAGGAAGAGTTGTGAGGACTATTATAGCATGATGGAGCCTGAAGAAATAGTATGAGAAGGGGGAGTATTGTTGAGGGATTTTGAATGTATAGGAAGAACTGCGAGGAATATTATATCATGATGGAGATTGAGTGTGCAAAAATGCAAGTAGACATCTTGCTATATGTAAAGCGGGTAGGTGTAAATGGACCATGCGATCCATTTTATTTGTTAGAATTTTTTTATGAAAGATCCAACATGCAAACATAATATGACTTTTCATTTTTTATATGATTATTTCTTTAAGGATTGTTTGAGAAAATGGAATATCTGATTCATCTTCCAAAGAGTCCGGTGTAGTTGATTAATTTTAATTTCCCTCTAGCCTGAGCCTCTATAACTTAAAGATCATGGATGATATTCAACTTTTCACTTGGTTTAGGTGTGTTTATATACTATGTTTACAATCTTAATCATATTTCATATAAAATGGTAAAGCTATATTTTATTATTTTGTAATTTCTTAAATCTGAATGGTGTAATCCATGTCATGAGATATGCTTCTCTTGAGTTGTTTCTGCTGGTTTTCCACAATTACTGCATTTACGGCTTTATCCACTTTCACACTTATATTTGTGAAGTAATAAACCCCTATACTTTCTCTCTTCACTTGCTTCCCAACCATTGGTTAATCAAAGAGAGTAGTTGCACTTTCTTGACTTTTGCCTACTATAAAATTATGGATAGGCTTCCTTAATAACATTAGGTTAATTTGTAGACTGTAGTGTTGAAAGATCATGCGATGTGAGGGCTTGAGTGTTTGTTACATATATTTAGGGTGTTGTCTTTTTTCATATGAATAGGATAATTTTTTTAAGTTAGCTTTTAGAATTGTTGGATAAGTTGTAGTTGTTAAAGTAGTAATGATTTTATTTACAATATTATGTTTAATTAGTTTATTTACTTATTTTCTTAATATTGGAATATGTTTACAAGAACAATATCAATGGACCTTGTTTGTATGAATGATCACTTGTTAATCTCTTATGTGTTATTTTAATGTGAATGAATAAGTAGATAGATGTTATAATTGTAATGGTTTTATTTGTGATTTAATATTTATATTTTAGTAAGTTTGCAATGGTTTTATTTGTGATTCTAATATTTATATTTTAGTAGGTTTGTTCACTCATAATTTTTAAATGGTTGGCAAAAGTTACTCGTATTTTACATAATTGACATGGCATGATAGAAACACATCAATTTTTATCCAAACTTATATTGTATCCTAGGAGAATATCAAATTAATGGAAGCAAAATATATTTGCTTATTAATTTGTTAGTAGAAATTGAAAAAATCAATTGTTTATTGATTAAATTTTAATAAAATTTTACAATATTTTGATATAGTTACTATTTGATTTTTTAAAATTATAATATTTAGAATAACATTAATTTAATTTTACTAGCATAGATCCAAATCCTAGGCTCTATCAAGCGCCAAGATGGATCAAATTTCTGGGGGTGCAAACCTCTTCTTAGGTATCCATTGATTTGATTCAAACCAAAAGACACATGTTTTTATTTACGGTCCATATATAATATTTTTATTATTAATATTTAATATTATTTACCACATATAATATTTTTTATTATTTTTTATTTTGTGAGGAACGAACATTGCATTATTTCCTACACATGGTTTTAAAACCATATGCAAGGCCCTCCTACAACCATGGGTTGTTTAGGAGGCCTTGCACATGGTCTTAAAACCATTTGCAAGGCCCTCCTAAACTATGTACAATAAAACCATGGGTTGTTTAGGAGGCCTTGCTGTAAAGCCTCCTAAACCATGTACAATAAAACCATGGGTTGTTTAGAATGTATTGGGCATGGTTTTAAAACCATGTACAAGGCCAACATTTTTTTGCGGATAATTCAATTTTGTGTTTTTTTCTTGACTCACATTTTTTTTTAATGATAATTAAATTTTTACCGTTTTATTGTTTTGTTAAGTAGGAAGATTACAACACCTCCCCCATATTAGATTGTTTTATTTTGTCCTATTAGAAAATTTATTTCCCATAATATTCACTATCACTATTATTTTTTGCCGACATGTTACAAATGTTAGTAACTTTACATCACGTTACAAGATCGACAAGATCTCCCCCATGCTCGGCTGTAGAGCGCCTCTCGCAACAAACTTTTTAATTAAAAAATTAACTTAATTTAACTTGAACTGCCCTTAAATAAAATTAAGACCGACCCTCCAAATTTGACCACTGGTTGCACCACAACAAAGAATTAAGACGGCCCTTCAAATTTGACCATTGGTTGAACCACGACAAAGAAAACAATTGAAAGTTCAAATTGGACCACCGGTTGCACCACGACAAAGAAAACAATTGAAAGTCGCATTATAAAGCATGCATTGAAATGAAATTTTATCTAAATATTCACAACCATTAGCAATTTGTGATTAAAAATTGCGGCTTTGTCGAGTTTATGTGAAACAATCTTCTTTGATTGCTATTAAATGATCTTCAATGGGATGTCCATTGTTTCGCTTTTCATAGTGGATCATTTTAAAGTATAATAAAAATATTTTTACTTTTAATTTAGTATAATGTATATATTTTTTTCATTATTAATATAATGTTTTATATTCAAATTTATAATGATTCTTTGTGTATTCATAATTGTTATTAGTACAGTAGTACAATTACAAGTGTATTCATAATTTTCATTAGTATATTAACACATTTATAAGTAAAATGGTATGTAAATATTTATAAATACAATCATTAATTTAGCTTGATGAGTTAGCTTAAATGGTTGAAAGTTACAACAAAGGTTTTGAAGTCAAATTTTTGGGTGACTATGCCGAAAACCCATAATGAAAGTAACGAGAGTAGCTATACCTATCCATGTAATTAATTAATTCAAACTTGTCAACATAGTAATTAATTTAAATACACATATTAAGGTCTTTACCAATTCCAAGAGTTGACGTGACCTAACTCCAAGAGTTGCCGAGGGATCGAAAGGTTGATTTATAAGTTCTCTCAATGCATAACCAGACGTAATATCCAGGTCAAATCGTCTAATTACAGGCCTATTAGCAATGGCAGCGGCGCAGGAACAACCGATTACAGATCCAAAGAGATCCCATCGATCTTCCTCCACCCACTCAACATTTGGACGTCACCACTTACATATTTTTTCATCACAACCATACGCAGGAGATCGCACTTATCGACGCTTCCAGTGACCTCTGGCTCTCTTATACCGCCCTCCGCCAAAATGTGAAAGCCCTTGCTGCCGGAATGCATGTCCTGGGGATTCGAAAAGGCGACGTGGTACTTTTATATCCCCCAATTCCATCGTCGTTCCATGCATTTACCTCGCCATTCTCTCCATTGGAGCAATCATGTGCACTGCCAATTCGATGAGCACAGAGGCTGAGGATTTGAAGCCTGTCATTATCTTCACAACAACAAATCTGATTAACAAGGTCCGTGCAACACAGAGGAAGGCTCAGGCTCGGGTTCGGGTTGTATTTCTACTTTAAACCTCCTCTTGCAGTCCACGCTAAGAAGCGTCCCTTCAGTGGACATCAAACACTTCCACGCTTCTCTACTCGTCGCGGACAACGGCAAAGAGAAAGGGAGTCATCTCCACTCATAGGAATATCATTGCCATGATAGTAACAATTATGAGAAGTGGTGTCAATATGGAGGGGGATGAGAATATATGTTTATGTATGAGAAGTACCATGGTGATCATGCCCAAATTCGATTTGGCTGAAATGCTTTCTGCCATACAGCAGTAAAGAGTGAGGTCCCTGCCCGCTTCTCCGCCCATTATCATCGCTTTAAATAAGTCTCCTATCGTAGCGAGAGTGGGAAAATTGGGTGAAGGGATTTTTCTTATGGGTGAAACATGACGACTTGTTGATCAACCCTTGGGGTTTGAAAATTGCACCAGCCCCTTACCAAATTGTTGGGCAGCAAAAAAGGTATCTATCTGATATCTCCATGATGCACAGTGATGCATGGGAGGTCCACTTGAATCATTTGAGTGGAAGCAGAAATATAAATTTGAGACATTTGATTAGAGAAAACCCTGTACATGGGGAAGTTACATG
This sequence comes from Pseudotsuga menziesii, assembly GCA_001517045.1. Lineage (NCBI taxonomy): Eukaryota > Viridiplantae > Streptophyta > Pinopsida > Pinales > Pinaceae > Pseudotsuga > Pseudotsuga menziesii. The sequence goes on from LPNX010173423.1 coordinate 139,120, forward strand.
ATTTCCATTTGGATCACTAAGTTGGAGTTTGGGTTCCTCCACTGATTGGGTGAGTGTATACATGTTGGAGATGAAAAACCCTAAAGGTAAATTCCTTTCTTGCATCACTGAAGTTTCATTATATATAACCTATATTTCATATGATCAATGGCCTGAGAATCTATGGTTTCTATATGATGCTCTAAATATACATGGATGGACATGGGGTCACCACTTTTGCCTTGAGAACATAAATGATGTGTGTTTCAGTGCTACCTTGCACATGGAGTCACATATTTTGGAGAGAGTTGATATTATTGAGCCCCACATTGAGGAGTTCTATTCTTGGTGGGGAAGTCTCACATATATTTAGTTTTTCATTGGGAGTTATCAACTTTCAGTGTGGGAGTGTGATTTTGAGATCCTTCCTCATGATAGATTCTCCCACTTGATTGTGATGTTTGGGAGGATTCACTTGAGACATTGGTGTTGATTTTTCTTAAATTGCTTAGATGATATCTTAAAACAATTAGTCAATAGTAGATCATTTAAAGAAAAACATGCAGAAAAACATAAGAACACAAAGTTTTTCCTTGAGGAACATCAAGGAGAAAACCGCGCAAACTCAACCAGTGCACTATAAAACCCACACAACTACTTCTCTCTCCTTTCTCGCGCACTAATTGTTCTCTCTCTTTCTAAGACAGCTTGAGTGAGAGTGAAAATGAAGGGGAGCGCATCCCTATTTATATTCTTCAGTTGAATTGACCTATAACCTAGCAAGGAGGACTTCTCTAACCGACTAGGCCCACTTGTCCAACTTGACACCATAAATCACATTTATTATATTGACACTTGGGTACTATTGATACAACTTACATTCGGAGGTTTACATTGCTTCTTTCAATGACACTAACAAGACCAAAATCATGTCCCAAAGGAGGAATAAAATACATCTAGAATATCTTCTAAAGTTACAATAAGTTAACAGTCCCTGTTAACTAGGAAGGTATTCAACCACAATAACAACTACTACTACAACTGTACAACTATCTAGTGAGATTCTATATGTCATAGGAATTTTTGGAACATCGTCTATCATCTTCATCATCCATCTCAGCTAGATCATATTCTGTAATATTTGTCATTTGTACGTTCTTAGACATCTTCTATTATCTTCTATTGAATCATCTTCTGGATTACCTTCTATCAATATGTGAATATTGGGTCATCTTCCTGAATCTTCTTCTTGAAGCATCAATATGTGAATACTGAATCATCATATATCTCATCAGAGTATAAATGTTGGATCATATTTTGTTTTGTCACTACATGAGTATTGGATCATCTTCTAAGGGATCAATATGTGAATACTGAGACATCATCTATAACTTCATTATATGCAACATTTGTGTATGGATACTAATAACATCAACAACAAAATCATTAGCCTGTTAGTGCTAAAACTGAACAAACAAATAATGCTAGATCATCATCTGCATTACCAGCATAGAGATGTTGGAACTTCGAAACCATCATCATTATAGGAATAGTGAAGTAACATACATCGATAGTCATCAATGTAACATAATTGATACAAACTCAATCAATCAACTGATCAATCATCAATACTGAAGAAAACATACATCACAACAATACTGAACAACGACATCTCAGCAATCATCATCAACAATCATCAACAATAAACAATATACTAGTACTGTACAAATCATCAAACATCTCAACATTCACCATCAACAATTATCAACAGCCAATAGTATAACAATTGTAACATACCTCAAAATTCAAATATAAAAAAAAATTCTATAACCATATATCTTCAGACATATTTATAACAATTCCTAAATGTTATGAGAGAATACAAATAAAACGAAACCCTAGACATAATTGAAGGTCAAATTCATCCTTGCACATTCATTTCTAGGCTTAGAGACCACTCTATCAGTTATTCTGCCATTGATAAAACCACCCTACAACCAAAATAGTCATTTCTGCACTAAAAGGTATTTTATGCCTTTCGCCTTCCGTGCAGAACTCGGAAATTGGAGAATGAGCAGTTGATACCTTCAAAAGGGCCATTTTTTCACCTTCCTCCTTCTGGGAGGATATTGGAAATCAGAACCTCACCAGTTGATACCTTCAACAGGACTTTTCCTGCCTTCCTCCCTCTAGGCGGTACTTAGAAATTGGAACACCACAAGTTGATACCTTCAAAATATTTTTTCGTCTCCTACCTTCTGAGAAGAAATCGGAAATTGGAAACTTCATAATCAATCACTTAGTGTTTCAAATTTCAACCTTTCGATGTAGACCTCGAAAGTCAGAAACTTCATAAAAAAATCACTTGGTCTTTTGGCTTTCCACCTTCTACTTCCTGCCTTCTGTTGCGGACCTCAGAAGCCGGAAAATTCATAAAACAATCAATTGGTATTTCAAATTTATGCCCTCCGCTTTTCTCCTTCTCCTGCGGACCTCTAAAGTCATAAACTCATAAAACAATCACTTGGTCTTTCAGCTTTCTACCTTTTGTTGTGGATCTCGGAAGTCAAAAACTTCATAAAACAATTACTTGGTCTTTTGGCTTTCTTCCTTCCTCTTCCCTCCTTCCGTTGCAGACCTCGAAAGTCAGAAACTTCATAAAACAATTGCTTGGACTATCTGCTTTCCTCCTTCCGCTACGGACCTCAGAAGTCAAAAAATTCATAAATCGATCACTAAAACTTTCTGATTTTTTCCTTCCGTCGCAGAACTCAGAAGTCGGAAACTTTATAAAACAAACACTTGAACTTTCACATGAAACTTCGCAACTAACATCAGCCGTTGATCTACTTTGCAGATCAGATATGGACTGTTGATCTTCTAAACTTATAAATCAATGTTTAACCCTACACATTGTAGAAGTCGGGTTGCCTTTCAACTCTTTGGGACTTCCACAGATCTGTCTTCCGCAATTTTGTGAACCGTCGATCTTGCTGCAGGTTAGATCTAGACCGTTGATCTTCTAAACTTGGAAATCAATGTCTAACCCTGCGTATTGCAGAAGTCGAATTTCCTTTCAACTCTTTGGGACTTCCACAGATCCGTTTTCCGCATTTTTGTGAATCGTCGACCTTGCTGTGGGCTATATCTATACCGTTGATCTTCTAAACTTGTGGATCAATGTTTAACTTTACAGATTCACTGAGTTTCTGGTTGATTTGAGGTTTAACTCACCGTAAATTATTTAGATCTAGAAACATATCCTGGTATTTGCAACCATACCTTTCTTCCGATGACTAATCAATATTTAAGAACAATTTAACTGACTGTGCTAAATTGCTTATAGGATTTGTTTTATTAAAAATACAATATTTGTTTATGCAAACCTATTTCAATCGCCATACAAGAAATAACGGAGATTTAAACTATAAACAAACATTTCAACTTCATTCGACATCCTAAAATCGTAATGCAAAATTAAGGTAAATTTTAAGAATCAAATACAAATAGGAAGTACACCGTAGGAACATCCGATACCTTGTAAAACAAAGGGTTCAATCAATTAGATGCAGATCCACAATTTCTAGATCAGTTTAGTATAATAGATCGGAAATAGTTAGACTTAAGTAATTCAACTTAGAACTAAAATAATTGCTACATCAATTCATTACTAACAATCATTGATCATAGGTATGAATGCCCAATATGGGATACATTGAAAATAATTTAACATTTCACATATACATTCTACTGCATCTAAATCATTCAAAGAAACAGAGTAGGAACCTCGCACCAATGCTGGGAAAAGACAAGTGGAGAAGTTGTTCCTCCCAACCAACTCTAAGAGCATCCAAATTACTTGCTCCAAAACCCCCGAGCTTGTTCATTGAACCATAAGAGAAAAATATCTTCATGCGCTATCTCTTGCATTACACATATGTTAATCCCCGTCCAATTCTAGCCTCTTGTTGCTCATGGACATACTATTAAATAGTATTTTTCCTAGGACTTGGTCATTTACGAGCCTCCTGCTCTTCAGCAATTCAACTAGGATTGCACACTTGATTTTTGGGGATGATTCCTTTGAGTTTTCACTCAGTGTTCTTTGCCACTTGTCAGTTTCCTCTTGTGGGTCAACAAACACTCTTTTAACAACTATATCCACTTGTGTTCTCCTTCAATGTCTTTTATTAATAAGGAATGTTTTATTACAAAACATATTTTATTCTTGACCTCCTGTCAAATAATAATAATAAAAATATTTTCAATCAGAATTCAAAAATATTAAATCAGGGGGTATTACATACACCTCCCCTTAAAACATAACACCATCCTCGGTGTTATAAACTTTGTTTTTATTCATCCATTTCAACTTCTTGGAATAAGCTTGGACATTCCTCCTACATATTACTATCCAGCTCCCAAGTAGCGTCTTCCGGATTAAATTTGCTTCCATTGCTCCTTTACCTGTCTCATGGTATGGTTTCATAGTAAAAGTTCTATCCTGTCGAGAATGCACTTCGTTTCCACTTGGAACTCTCTCTCTGGTTCCACCTGGATCACATTCCAGTTAATCACATGAGAAACATCATGAACATATTTTTTCAATATAGAAACGTGAAACACATTATGTACTTTAATACTGGGTGGTGGGGCTAACTAGTATGTAACCGGCCTTACTTTAGATATAATTTCAAATGGCCCGCAATACCTAGGTGTCAATTTCTTGCACTTTCCCAATCTCAAGGTACTTTTCTTGGGCTTTACCTTTATGTATACATGATCACCCACCTGGAACTCTCTAGGAGTTCTTTTTAATTCAGCATAAATTTTTTGTCTGTCCTAGGCAACCTTTACGTTTTGTTGTACTGGTTTCACAGTCAGTTCCATATCTTCGAATAAATCAAGTCCTAACATTAATCTATCAACAATACTGCTCCATGATATTGGAGTATTACACTTACACCCATATAAAATTTCAAATGCACTCCTACCTGTATAAACTTGGAAATTATTGTTATAAGCAAATTCAACCAAGTGTAGGTAGTCTTCCCACTTACCTGGTTTGTCCATACCATTCATTCTTAACATGTCCTCTAGAACTTGGTTTACTCTTTCAGTCTGCCCATCCGCTTGTGGATGATATGCAATACTAAAATTTAACTGGGTACCCATGCCTTTAAACAAAGCCTTCCAGAAGTTACATGTAAACTTTGCGTATTTATCTGAGACTATTATCGTCGGTACGCGATGTAACTTGAATATTTATTTCATGAAGATGTCTGCAATATTAACAACTTTGTAGGTATATTTGACAGGTATAAAATGAGTCAACCACAACCATGCTGGAATCATGTTGTCTAAATTTTTTGGGAAATCCAGTGATGAAATCCATACTGATGGTCTCCCACTTCCATTCTAGAATGGGTAGTGGCTGCAAAAATCCTACAGGTTGTTGATGTTCTACTTTAACTTGCTGAAATTCTAGGCAGCGAGCTAAGTATTCAGCCACTTCCTTCATCATGTTTGGCCAAAAGAAGTATTTTCTTATCATGGTAATCATTTTTTGATACCTTAGGTGCTCTGAGTATGGTCTTTTATGTAGTTCATCCATGACTGTCAATTTAATTTCTCTTATGTTAGGTATATACAGTATGTTTTTATACAACAATAATCCTTGTTGGTTAAAGCTAAAGTATGTTTTTACTTGCTCTTGCTCATTTTTAACAGTATTTTCTTTTAACCTCTCATACTCCCCATCAGAATTTCCAGTACTTAAAATCTAATCTCCTAGATCAGATTCGTAGCTTTTGCTTACATACAGAAAATTTGCATGCCGACTCAAGGCATATTCTACTTTATTTAATTTTCCCTTTATGTGCTTTATTTTGAAGTGATATTCACTTATAAATGACAACCATCTAGCTTCCCTTGAATTCAAATTATGTTAATCAAAAAAATATTTAAAGCTTATGTTGCTTGACATAAGTAAAAACTTTCTCCCAATTAAGTAATGTCACCACATTTTTTAATGCATGAATTATAGCAGTGAGTTTTAGATCATGTGTCGCATAATTCTTCTCATGATATTTTAGATTTCTCGATTCGTAAGCTACAACATAATTATCTTGTAATAATACTCCACCTAACCCTTCATTGCAAGCATCGATAGATACGGCGAAATCCTTGAATGGATCAACAATTTTTAAGATTGGGATGGTGGTTAATATGTGTTTTAATTTGTTAAAACTTTCCTCACACTTTTTAGTCCTCTCAAACTTGTTTCCTTTCTTTTGTAAAGAAGTTATGGGATATGCAATCTTAGAAGAGCCTTATATGAACTTCCCGTAATATATAGTAATTCCCATAAATGATATGATGTCAGATACATTTTTAGGAGCCGGTCATTCCATGATGGTATTCACTTTCTCTAGGTCGACTGAGAATCCCTCCTTGGTCACAACATGTCCCAGGTACTAAATCATTTCTTTGAGAAAGTCACACTTACTGAACTTTGCATAAAGTTGTTGTTCTCTTAAAACTTGCAAAATTATTCTTAGATGTTCTTCATGTTCTTGTTCATTCTTAGAGTAGATTAATATGTCGTCAATGAATACAACCACAAATTTGCTTAGATAGTTACTTAAGATGTTGTTCATTAATCACATGAATGAAGCAGGTGCATTTTTCAACCCAAAGGGCATCACAACAAACTCATAGTGACCGTAAATGTTTTAAAAATGTGTTCGTCCTTTATTAGCACTTGATGGTAACCTGACCTTAAATCTATCTTTGAAAATATAGTTTCCTCGCGGACCTGATTGAGCAGATCATCTATCTAGGGAAGTGGGTATCAGTTGTTAATAGTCATTTTATTTAGTTGCATGTAATCTATACATAATATTAGTGTACCATCTTTCTCTTTCCCAAACAAGACCAGTGATCCCCAGGGAGACACACTTGGTCGAATGTAGTTTTTATCAATTAGTTCTTGTAAATGTGATTTTAGTTATGTGTGTTCTATTATGTTAATTTGATATGCATCTATCAATGTTGGTACTGCTCCATGTATCAGATCAATTGTGAAGTCTATATACCTTTTTGGAGGAAGTCCATGGATTTCTTCTGGGAAAATAGCTTCGAACACTTTTAAAACATGTATGTATTCTAGTTTAGGTTTTATATTGTTTTCCTTAACATTTATTATATATAATGTGGATACCTTACATCCCTTTCTTATTGATCTCTTCATTTGCAGAGAAGATATTTATCTGATGGTTACCTTCCTAGGAATTCCTTTCACTTTTATACTATTTCCATTATTATTAATAGATGTAATTTTTTTATCAAAACAGTTTAGCAAAACTTTATGCTCTTCAATCCAATCCATTCCTATCAATAGATCATATGATCCTAAAGGAAATATATTTACATTTACATGGGTAAGGAAATCATTCAACAATATATTGAAATTTCTAACAATACTAGTAACCTTTCTTTTTGTACATGTGGCTAACTGTACTCGCCAAGACTTATCAAAATTTTCAGGTGCCAAATTGCATAAATCAACTACTTCGGGTGAAATATAACTTAGGATCGTGCCTCGATCAGTTAAGACAGAGATAGGTTGATGGTTTATCATACCTTCAATTTCAAACATGGAAGTCGGGTGGTCTGCTTGCTGATTTTTCAGTTCAACATAGATTCTCGGCATGCTTCTAGCCATATCTCCAACTGTAACTACTTCTTGGATAGAATGGACATTAAACTTCTGCTTTCTTGTTGCACAGTCTTGAAAGTAGTGTTGTTCCCCACACTCCCAACATTTTAAGGGTTCTTTTTGTGTTGGGTTTTATTAGGAACAGTTGAGGTTATTGCAGAATCTTGAGTTTTAAAACCTTTGTAATTATTACCCTGATACCCTCTATGATTATTTCCCCTTTTTTTATGGAACTTATTTTGTTTTACTTTAGAATCAAAATTACGTGGCCTTTTATTTTTCAAGGCTGGTATACATTCTCTTTTATTTTGTTTTGATCAAAATAGAAGTTCACCTTCCTCATTGCTTCCTACAATGTATTCAGGTTGTAATATTCAATCTGTTCTTTAAACATGAGATGCAGGAAGCTAAGGAAACGTTGTATCTTCGAACTCTCATCAATTATGTCAGGGACATAGTCATGTAATGTTAAGAACTTACTACAAATTTCTTTCATTATCATGGCCCCTAACCTTAGTTCATAAAACTCCTTGGCTTTTTCCTCATAGTATTGTTCAGATAAATACTTTCTTTTAAACAATTTTT
>LPNX010173423.1:153883-199580 GCA_001517045.1 Pseudotsuga menziesii
AGCTTTACAATGCAGGTCTCTCAAGATATGTCTCCAGCGCAGTTCACAAAATATGATATTATGCAGTGAATGAATGGGTCGATATTATCTCTCCAGCGCAGTTCACAAAATATGATATTATGCAGTGAATGAATGGGTCGATATTATCTCTCCAGCGCAGTTCACATACCAGCATACATTATCTTTCCATCGCAGTGAATAAAAATGGTAAGGAATGGGTCGCAGTTCACAACGTATAGCTCGCTTTCAACACAGCAATACTGCTCTCACAGTATACAAACACGCAGTCGCAGTTCACAACGTATCAAATAGTCTTCAATGCAATCTCAAACAGTTTTTATATCCTTCTTATGGCCTTCAACGCAGTCTGACTTCTAATAAGGCGATTGTGGGTTCGAGTCCCACCGGGCGTGCCAACTTCAGGCAGTGCGATTATACAAATATCGACTTGAAATCTCTAGTAACCAGGCAAGCACAAACCCAGAGCTCCAACGATCTTGAGACAAAATGGGAATTAGGTCAAAAAATTAGGGTTTATGCATTTACCACTGAGTCTTCAACGCAGCCTTCAACATATAGTCTGCAACGCATTCACCAGCGATCTCATCCACCAGTGATTTCATTCACCAGGCGATCTCATCCACCAGCGATTTCATTCACCAGGTATGCAATCACGCAGTGTATGACACAAGCAGCTTCAGGCTTAAGTTCCTGTTGATACAACTTCAACCAAGACAATCGCAGCAAAAAAATGAGAACGCTACTCACAGCAGAGTGAGACCAAGCCCATTCCTCAACGCAGCACACAAAACTCAATCGCGAAGGAGTAACGCATACAAAGATAATGTATGTAAGAATTTAGGGTTAGGCTCTTCATTTACATCAAACGTATGAGCACAAAACGCAGGCCGGAGGAGTAACGCATGCAGGCAGGAGAGACTGGCAGGCAGCTCTGAAAGAGCAGACTGGCAGGCAGGTTGGCAGCCTGGAGGGCGCAGAAAATGCAGCAGGAGTTATGGCAGACAACCTGCTCTGATACCACTTGTTGGTATAACTCCCGATTCGATTCTCTATTCCAATGCAAAAGCCTATACTTATACAAATCTCCTGGCGGTTGGGTTTCACCTTCCGCTCAGCTGGTTTAGCTTCCTATCTATTCATATTCCTATTTTATTTATTTACAATAATCCTGACGGATTATTCTAACAGAGAACAATTTAATTGACTACACTAAATTGCTTATAGGATTTTTTTAGTAAAAATATAGTATTTCTCTTTTGAAACCAGTTTCAACCTCCATACTGGAAATAACTCAGATATAAGGGTGATTCCATGAAGGTGGGTAACACTTTTTGGCAAAATTTGGCGATGAAAACCTGATTTTTTACTCATGTGCTAGATAGAATCCCTCGAAAGGCATATCTTCCATGTGAATTTTGACTTGTAGTAAAAAAACAAATTGTAGAATATTATGTTGGATGCTGAATGATATTTTTTTAAAAATATTGTGATATCACTTAATGTGTGAAAATTTTCATTTAATGAACTATGTGACCTTAAAAATTTGAAGAAGTTAATAAGTGGCTCGTGTCCAACCCCGATAATTCAATATTACATTAATAATTAAAATATATATATATGAGCATGATCTACACAAAATGTACCGTGGTCTGCATATTTTTTTGTTAATTTATTTCACAATATTCAATTATTTATTATTTTTTGAAAGTGACCACATCTGATTTCAACATCATTTTATACACATGTGTGTCCATCCCATCCATTTTTTCACTATTTTGAAAAAATGAAAAACCAAAGATACCCTTTTGAATAGGACACGTCGATGTGTGGGCTGTGTATTTTTAAGAAATTTTTGGATGTGTATATTTTACCCTGCAGATTTTTCTTTGAGCTACTTTGAAGTTGTTGTTTGGTTTTCTAAGTGTAAGTTTTAGAATTAATTAAAAAAAAAAACCATATGAATTCCAAAATGCATGCATAATATCTCAATGGATAGAGGATTCGGTGACAAATCTATGGGTATGAACTTATTCTGCTAAGTTGTGTGCCATGAATGGTAGGGTTTACACCCCTAGAAGACATAGAGAAATATTGATTTTCCTGTACGAGGGATAAATATATGTTTTTCAAGCCCTTGATCGAGGTATTTAAATACCTCGATCGAGGTTTTAATCAAACCCTCGATCGAGATTTCGATAAAACCTCGATCGAGGTCCTGATTTTTTTTTAAATCATACAAAAATGTGCGGGAATGGACTTAGGCATTGATGGCATTAATGTCATTCCAACAACCCTCCTATCCTCATTTCCCACCCAAATTTTGAAACATAATTCTATATAAACATAAAACATAATACATAAACATGTTACTAATTTTGTCTTTCACAATTGACTATCACTTTTGAAACAATTGTGTATTGTGCTTAGATATTGTTGTAGGTATGAATTTGGATTGTTGATCTTGATCAAAATGGGAAGGAAAAAGCGTCGAAGTACAATATCTTCTAGGAATCAAAGAAACACCAAAGAAATAAGAGAGAAAGATAGAGAAAGAAAGAGGAATAAAAGAGCAATCTTGAGAGGAGAAGAAGTTGCAAATCAACCTATACTTGGAGAATTAAACGTTATTTTTAACAATATTGGTATAATTTATTTTGAAGTTATGCAATTTCATATTCATATATATAATTTCATTTTGCTAGTGATATAGTTCATGAAATTTCATATTAGTATATTCATAGAGTTTCATATTGCATGGGTGAATCCAAGGAGATGGGTGTCTACTCTGGGGGGTCTTATGAGAAATAAATTTGCTTTTTTCATGTTTTTCAACTTTGTGCAAACGAAAGTGATATTTTCGTTTAGAATTTCACTTTCAAGTAAAAACAAAACTTTTAGAGAATTATGTTAGCTTTCTATTCATAATTTTTTTTTATTGAGATTTGATATCCTGTTTTGGAAAATGTTTGACAGTGTCTCCTTATAAAATGAAATGACTAAAAAATAGACATGTTTGGTTGCACCCCTAAAATCATTGTTAAACTTGTGTTTTGCAAAAAAAAAAAAATGTTACGACAATCTACACACAATATACTATTGCGATGACTATAAGTTTGTAAGCAATGGATCTATACACTAATTATAATATTTATTTGAATTTGATCAATGGGGAAACCTTGTCGATTTTCAACATGTGTTTGGTTGCACCACTTTTCTCTCAATTGACTATAAAATTTAAAAATCTACGAATACCCTTTTGAAGTAGACACTCCATTTAAGCGCACCATATTTGTTTCAATTTTTTAGGTGGTGTATTTTTAAAGTTATATATTTTTCATTTCACCGCATGTTGAAAGAGATGAAACGAAACTCAACACATGTTAAAAAACAAAAATAAATAAAAATAGTGGATCTCACCTATACACAACAAAATCTTTACCTACAGAAAGTAGATTCAATGACGAAACTAATGGTATCAAGTTCGACACTCGATTTGTAGTGTAAGGCATCTATTTTACCTTCTGAAAATGGAGAAACCTGAAAATTGTGCAGGTTTCAGGTCTCAGAGGTTATTCAGCCGAACAATGTTTTTCCATTACAAAACCGTTATTTACAACCCAAACGCAGAAAAAAATTCGTCGGTCGGAAAAAATTTCGTCTGCCGAAATTTGTTTTCACTCGCGTTCTTCTACTTATCTGCCATCAATGGTTGGTTATCTATTCATCAACTATAATTTATCCATGCACGATAGTAAACAATAATAATACATTACAATTTATCATATTACTAGCACAACCACGAACAAAATAGGTACTCTTCAAGGAGATACACTAGGTTGAATATATCATTTGTCTATAGTAACTCCTGTAATTGTGTTGTTCATTTCGTTAATTCTGGGATACTCATATGATATGGAGATCATGATACAAGTGTTGAAAACGACATTAGATATATGTTAAAATCTAAATATCGTTTAGGTGGTAATACTGATATCTTATCACAAAATACAACTTCAAATTCCTTTAAAATAGGAAATTGTTCCAATTTCATTTTTTATTTTTCGAGCTCAAATTCTTTAATTTTGATGCCTTAATGTTGACACCCTTTACTAATACACTTTTTATGTTGTAGTGCTGAAATTTGTTGTGTAGATAAAAGGTCTATAAATTTCATTCATTGTATGATACTTATCCTTTTCATCAACACTACTAAATTTTTTATGCAAATAGTCGATAACAACTTTATGAGATTTTAGCCAATCCATACTTATCAAAATGTCATAGGAGCATAGGGGAAGTATATTTAAATTAACTGAGGTATCCAAGTCATTAAAACCTAATAACAAATCTTTAACTATCTCCATAATTTGCTTTTTACCTTTGTTGCCAGCTATACCAACCATGCATTTTTTTGTTTTTCCTTACTAATTTTACACTTTTCAACTACTTTTGGTGCAATGTAACTTAAACTAGACCCTGAATTGATAAGTATAGAAACATGTATGTTCAAAACTTTACCTTCTACTTCCAACATGGTGGATTGATGGTTCACCTGCCGATATTCCAAAGAAACATTAACTATAGGGATATTCCTAGCTATGTCATTAATAGTAGAATCTTCCTCTAGCATGCTTACAGATTACTATTCCATCCTCCACCAGAAGTTCCGATACTCTTTACTCCATTGCTATTGGTTGAACCTCGCTTGTTGTAATTTTTATCAATATGACCTCTTGTTCATTTTCCAAAAGGTGAGGGTTTAAACCCTTTCCTACGTTGATCGATCTTTTCAATTTTTATTTTATTTTTCCAACTTCTACTCAATTTGGATATTTATTTAAACAAATGGTAGAACAACTAGGCCTTTCTAATTTCTTCATCCATTGTTTAAGAATTTCAAACACAATCTTTTTCTTATACATTGGGGGTAAATAACTGATAAAAATGTATACCTTAGCTTTTTCAACTCATAGGTATGGTACATAGCATTGTAAATTTACAAACTCGGTTACAAATTCTTCCATCGTTAACAATCCTAGTCTCAAATCATTGAATTATTGGGCTTTCTCATCATAATATCGTTCTGACATATACATTTTTTCAATAGTTCTTTAAAAAATTTCCAACTCAACTCTTTACTACATATGTTACTGACACTCTTAGCCTCCTTCCACCACGGAGTGATTTAACAACCAAGATTATATCACTTCCTCAAATTCTCCATCAAACATTGAGGGCCTTAACTTTTTGAATTCTCCCTGTAACTCTATAAGTCTTTCTTTTTGTTTTTCTGTATTCATTTCATCACCTTTCTTTAACTCCTAGGGGGTTATATAGGAATGCTATTTGTAGTTTCCTCACTACTGCAAATTTGTAGTGCTCATTTTATTTTCTTGTAAGGAACATAAAATAAATATAATAAATAAATTGATAATGTTACCTTAGTATAAAAAATATTAAAATTCAGAATCAAGTTGCTAATTTTACCTTAGTAATAAAAAATATTTCTATCAAAACTTTCTAACATTCCTAATATTCTCAACTTCTCAACACTAGATCTACAATCATACATTAACTTAATAATACATACTTTCATATATTTTGCACCTATAAAAACTTCCTAACATTCCTAACCTTTCCTAACATTCATATATTTGCACCTGTCAAAACTTCCTAACATTCCAAACATTTATTAACATTCATTCATATATTTACACCTATTAAAACTACCTAACATTCATTCATATAGTCACACATATCAAAACATTCACTCCTAACATTCCCACATTCACTCCTAACATTCTCACATTCACTTCTAACATTCACTCCTAACATTGCACCTATCAAAACATTCTCTCCTAACATTCCCCCATTCCCACATTCACTCCTAACATTGACATTCCCCATATATTCATTCTTAACATTAATATTCCCCTATATTCATTCTTACATTCATTTATACATTCATATATTTGCACCTATCAAAACTTCCTAACATTCATAACCTTTCCTAACATTCATTCATATATTTGCACCTAACATTTCTTAACATTCATTTCAAACATTCATATATTTGCACCTATCAAAAATTCTTAACATTAACATTTCCATATTCATTCCCCATAGATTCATTCTTACATTTATTCATACATTCACATATATTCATTCTTAACATTAGATTGCACCTATCAAAACATTCACTCCTAACATTCCCCTATTCCCACATTCACTCCTAACATTGCACCTATCAAAATATTCAGTCCTAACATTCCCCCATTCCCACATTCATTCTTAACGTTCATTCCAAACATTCATATATTTGCATCTATCAAAAATTCCTGACATTCCTAACATTAACATTCCCATATTCATTCCCCATATATTCATTCTTAACATTCACTCCTAACATTGCACCTATCAAAACATTTACCCCTAACATTCCCCCATTCCACATTCACTCCTAACATTAGCATTCCCCATATATTCATTATTAACATTAACATTCTGCATATATTCATTCTTAACATTAAATTGCACCTATCAAAACTTCATAACATTTCTATCATTCTCAACTTATCAACAAAAAACATACATAAATTTAAGAATTTACATACATTCATATATTTGCACCTATCAAAACTTTCTAACATTTCTAACATTTACATATACATGTATATAATCCAAAAAACAATATTTAAAGTCAATGCACATTTATATAAACCAAAAAAACAATCATGAACATTTGAGTTCAATGTACATGTATATAATCCAAAAAAACAATCATGTACATGTGAGTTCAATGTACATGTATATAATCCAAAAATTATGTACATGTGAGTTCAAAGTACTTGTATATAATCCAAAAATTAAGCTCCTCCATGTCCAAATCAACTACAATATATATATCTACATAAAAAGAACAATATAAATAATTCTCTACATGGAAGTCCACCACTATCTTCAATTAGGGTCTTCCCTTGCACTCGTTTTCCTTAGACTCGTAACAATCTACAACATGTATAAAAACAGATTATGAATATCATAAATTATTTAAATAACTTTAAACCAAAATCAAAACATTAAAACATTAAACTAATATATCGAAGAACAATTCAATTATTAACAAAATTACCTCCAATTCTCTATCATCCAATGGAGTCTTCTCTTTTCCTCTAAAAGCTGGAGTAGACCCAAGCTCCAACATATATAAAAACAATTTATAAATCTTACAAATTATTTATACTATTTTAAACTAAATTCAAAAAAATAAAATATTAAACTTACAATTCCAACACTATCGTCCAATGGAGTCTTTCATTTCCTCAAAAAGATCAAAGAGACCCAAGCTTCAATATATATAAAAGCAATTTACAAATGTCAAACATTATTTAAGCTATTTAAACATATATATCAAAAAACAATTCAATTATGAACAAAATTACCTCGGTGCCAATATCCACATCTATCAAAGAACCTATGTCTTCACCTCCAATTTCGATATGTTCTCTTCCCTTAAAATTTAAATTTTGTTAATAAATAAATCATAGTAAAAACAAAAAATATTAAGCTTAGCAATTAACTTAAAAAACAAAAAAATAAAATAAAACATTAGCTCACAATAGATGGAAAATCATTTAAAAAGTTCAAATCTAATGAAACCTGCATAAATAAGTCAAATTAACAATAAGATACATAGTTAAATTTAAAAACAAAAAAATATCTTTCAAACATAAATATAAATGCGTAAATTTTAAATATACCTCTCCAATATGCTCTTCTACATTTCCAACATTTTGACTAGTGGAGACTCTAAAATTATGTTCATTTAACAATTGAGAAAACTGAAAAAAATAAACATTTACGTAACGTATTTATTACTATACATCAAAAAATAATTTATCATACATAGATATAATGTAACAAAAAGTTTAATTCAAAATAAATAAATAAAAATAATAGATTGGAAGTACACAAACCTCTCCTATACTTGACATGTCATTAGATATTCTATCCAAAGCTATATTACGACAAAGCTTGGCATAGGCCTTTAGATATTCAATGCCCATACAATCTAACTCATCATTTGTTTTGTAAACAAAGTTTTTCTGAATAGTGGCTCGAGCCCTCTCTCGATTCAATCCAACATCAACTCCTACAAATTTCAAAGTCAAACCTTTGACAACATTATTCCTTGCAGTTGTCCCAACTTGTGATGTGGGTTCAATCTTTGATTTGTAAGTCATAAGCCTAGGTGGAAAAGATATCGAAGGTGGAGGTTGAAGAGTACTAGGATCTCTAAGGGAACCTTTTCGATTGCATATCCTCTCCTTTCCAACTCCATAAAACTCGGAATGAATATCAGTATAGTCTAGCTTCATCCCTAAAAACAATTTAGCATAAAAAAACCTAGCAAAATAAATAGGAACCTCATTGTTCCATGGAAACTGACCATAGGCTGCATGAAACCGATCATATAAAAAATGTGCTAGTTCAGGGTGCTTAAAATATTGCACTTTCAATGCTTTTCGCTTTAGGCCCTCTTTGAAGTTGAACATTGAGTTGGCTTGTTCTCTAGTCACCCTCTCCTTCACAACAACCCACTTGTCCAGACCCATCACTTCTGCCTTTCTTCTTTGCATCAAGGCAACAAAACCATCTGTTGTTGGTCCAAGATCCTCATATACCTCAATGAATTTTTGTAAAGATTGCAAAACCATCTCGATACTTTGTTTGTTCTCTAGAGCGATATCCAAACTAGAAAGATCAGTTTGCAACTTCTCATAGTGAGCCCTACAACTTTCAAGAGGCATTTGTTGAAGACCACTTTCCCATGGAATCTCGCTCGGTAAATCTGATGGATAGGTCATAATGGGCATACAACCCTCAGCTAGCTGGACATATTGCATCCTTGCTCAACCTTCACCACCCTGTGTAGGATGACGAGCCTCTTGTGAACCTTGCTATGATTCCACACTTGTCTCCCATATAGAAGGTCGAGATCCACGTTCACCCATAGATGATAAGCGGGAATCATCTCTACCACTATCGCCACGTTGATGATCAGATGAATGTGAACTATACAATAAGCTTGAGTCCCGAGGTGAAGTCGATAATCTTCGATTTTCATTTCGAACACCAACTCCCAAATAATGTGTTGACCTCCTATGCTTCTGTCTCAAAGGCTGCTCTCTTTCCATTGGATATGATATCTACAAGTTTACACAAATATCAATTTCTACATGTTAATTAATCAACTTCAAAGACCTAGCTACTATTAAAACTAAGATTTCAATGAAATATAAAAAGAAAAACCAAGGTGGTATGGATAAATAACATATATAAAGACGATGAGGCTTCTTCGTGATAAGGAAGATCCCTGAATCCACTAAATACACTGGTATATGATGGTTAGTACGCACATTGTATAACGTTTTGACCCCGGCACATGCCATAAAAAAATTTTGGTTCAGGGGTCAAAGGTTGAAACGTAGAGTAATTTGAAGCCAAACATGCTGATCCATTAAATAATTTTGCAAGTCGAGAGGTGAAAAATGCAGGGAGATAGTGTGTTAGGCCTAAATATCTAGGCCTGAAGTTCGAGAGCCGTAATGCCTCAATCACTAAGGGCCTAACCTTTTACATGTTAATTAATCAACTTCAAAGACCTAGCAACTATAAAAACTAAGATTTCAATAAGGACCTAGATATCACTAATATTATCTAATAGTTCTTTAACTGCATGTGCATGAACTACGTTTTGCTAAGTATAAAATATGGTCTAAGGCAAGTGCAAGTAGTTACCTACTCTAGAGACAGACACTACTGCTGGCTACTAGCTACCTAGTCATTATAGAGTTGTTAGTGAGAGAATCACTATTAAATATAGATAGAGCTTCTATTTCTTCAACTGAACTTATATCGTAGGTGAATCAACTAGCTCATCCCTGAATCTCATAGGGAGAAAGTATATCTTGATTATTCTACGTCGCAGTCTCGATCGAACTGACATAATATCGTAATAGATATCTGGCATTCCTTGCCTTCTCTTCATTTCTCAGCTTTAAATACTTCCACTTCCTTTCTTCTGGGATCTGGATTGTTTAAAATGAATTATATATACTAGTGCCTCTGGTTGTATAAAGCAATGAAGAGTAAGGGCAATGAATCAACTGACAACTATCAATCAACTATTGTGATTTCATGGATTTATCACATCAAACGGCAAGGACATATAGATTTCAACTTGGACTAAGGCGAGCGTCTAGGGACTGACTACATACACTTATGGATTCCCCCCCATTAGTCTAGCCTATATCTATCGTTTTACGTTACACTTCTAGTTGTTTTGGTCTCCATCCCCATAAGAAGATAAAGCAATTATTTCTTTAAACTTGCCTTTCTCTATCTAACCTTTTCTCTCTATGTTTTGGAAAAGCATGAAATGGAAATTGAACTTAATGCAATGCATCATGGACTAAGATAGTCATAAAGTGCCATGGGACTTATACTTCGGCTAGTAGTTGTATGGACTAAAGCAAGTAGTAGAGCTTATGGACAAAACTATATATTTATTACACTACAGTTGAAGTTGTAACTCATGCAAGAAGTAAAATGAAAATGTTTTGAAATCTTGTCCCCTATCAACGAAAAAACATACATAAATAAATTGTTTACTGAGGGAGTTGATCAACTCTATCCATTTGGACAGAGTTGATTAGCTCTTCCCATTTAGACAGAACTGTTCAACTCTGTACAAATGGACAGAGCTCATTAACTCTGTTCAAATGGACAGAGCAGATCAACTCTTTCCATTTGGACAGAGCTGCAACCTGTGCAGTCTTAAATGTCATTTAGAGATGCTACATACTGCATCTGCATTAATGGTGACATGAATTAATCATTGCATAACCCACAAAAACTCCATAGATACCTTACCTTACGTAGAAACACCCCCTGCTCTGCGGTCCATTAACTCCATAGTTCCCTTAGTTTCCATGACATAAAACATCTAATTTACTAACACCCCCAACTTTGTCCATTTGGACACCCCAACCATGGATAATTTCTCTGGTGGAGTTATTTAAGCCTAAATAACCATGGATTATTTTGGACAGAGCTGTCTAAATATTCTATAAATTTTCATGTACATAGAGAATAAAAATAAGCTAATTAAAAAGTTATGGATTTTTTTGGACAGAGATGTCTAAATATTCTATAAAATTTCATGTACAAAGAGAATAAGAATAATCTAATTAAAAAATATACAAAAAGAAAAAACATTAACAAATTTCAAATTTTATGTTAAATTTTGTTTAATTAAAATCATTTAAAATAACTATTACACTTAAATCCAAATTCAAAATCTAAGATCTTATATCAATAGTGCTTCATATGTTCTTTTATTTTTTTTCTGCAATCAGCTATGTCCAAATGGACATAGCTATTCAACTCTGTCCATTTGGACAGAGATGTTCAACTCTATCCAAATTGGCAGAAAGTGAACGTGTATATCAGCTACAATATGCTATTTATGGGCGCGTAGAGGCCGAGAGTTTTCTTTTGAGGTTGTTGTAAAACTGGGGAAGTGGAATGTAGGCCCTGACCATTTGTATCGGTTGGAATTGGGGTGAAACTGTGATTTTATTCAATATAAACTATATGATGGCAGCCCTTTAGGGAGAACTGCTCCTATCCTAGCCCCTCTTAGAAGGGTTCTATCTATGATAACTGGGATTTTGCCAAGCATAAGCTTTAAGACTAGTATGATTACAGTTTCTTATATTTGTATATTATGCATAATACTACCACTTATGGAGTTCTATTACACTATGCTTAACTATGAACACTTAATCTTGTTTCTCATTTGTATTGGATTTGTTACCCACGTGTTATCTATGGGAATAGTTCAGGTCATCGATTCTAACCATGTAAGCTTGAATAGGCTTGTAACTCTTGATATTAAACACATGTATATTTAACACTATGTTACTTATACCGATATAAGCTTTGAATACACTCTATTCTATGAACTTATGTTGTGCTTATAAATAACTTGTATTGATTAGGGAAACTATATAAGTGTAACCTTCATAACCAGTAGTGGAATCACTTGTATTACATTAGCTTACTATCATTGTAATTATGAGCTTAGAGATTACGTGAATACAATACATGGAATCATTGAACATAATAGCATGGTTTCCCTTGTTTATCATGTGTAATATGAAACAAGCACATAAGCTAAGCTATACTGCTATTACTCTGTACTAATTATGTAACATATAAAGGTAATTATGTACAGACTAGTGTGTACAGAACATACATCTGTCCAAATGGGCAGAGCTGTTCAACTCTGTCCAAATGGATAGAGCTGTTCAACTCTAATTACAACACTATCTTTCCATAATAGGTTAATGGTATATATCTGATAAGAGTACTCATAATGACGACTTAACAAAGATTATGTGGTCCTTATTCAGATATCACTATGTCAGTGCTTTTATTATGCTTACTTTACTAGTGTTGTAATACCATAACAAGTGAACATGACTAGTGCATTGCTTGTAATTGAATAAATATGGAAAAAAACTCTACATGCTTTATCATAGTTAAAACCATTGTCTTTATATTACATAGTATTAGCTCAGTACTTATTATTACTTGTAACATAGGATTCTAACATTTATTATGCAAATATAGGTAAACTATCTATAATCTAAGAATTAGACAAGCTTTATATAGAGTTAGACAAGATTTATATAAGAGTTAGACAATATTTATAAAAGAGTTAGACAAGCTTTACCTCACAATAAAGGGGAAGCACAGTAACACCACACCATGAGAAGATTGCATACACCTCCACAAACAGACCTCCACAACGAATAGACCTCCATGAATAGACCTCCACACCAAGAGGAAACTAGACAAGTAGAGGGGTGACAGGATGGCAGATCTACATGTCAGACGGTTGGGTGACATGGAGGAGGATGAGACAGGTGGTGAGATGGGTGGTGAGATGAGACAAGACGAGACGAGACGAGATGGGTGTCACAACGGGTGGCGGGAGCAGTGGGACGACGACAAATCGTTGCAGGGAAAACAACAGAAATGAGGCCGCAGCTAACCTTATATGGTAAAATATTATTCCGTCAAACAATTGTTCGGCCGAAGAACTATTCGATCGAACAATTGTTTGGCCGAAAAATTATTTGGCCGAATAATTATTGAAATCCGATAAAAATTACCGGTCAGCAATCCGTTCTGTCAAATTAAATGGTTACCCTTAAAGTTTATTCGTCCGAATAAAGTATTCGTTATTCAGCCGAATAACTCCCGCTATGTTGTTTGGGCACCTGATTCTCATGGAAGTGTTACCCAACTTCGAGTTTTCACCAATATTCAATTTCATAGTGTTCTAGTTCATAGTTTATATATATATATACATGTTAAATTGTTTAGAATGTAAATATAGTTTTGTAATTAATTCATAAACTTATACACATGTTGTATGTGCATCTTAAATTCTTATATTCTTATATATTAATTCTTATACGTTGTATGTGTTACATAGAGAAATTCCCATGGCTTGGGGTACCACAATAGACAGCTTGACTCCATAATTCAATCCTTTCCAATATGCAAGAGAAATCAAATATTTAACACTAAAGGATCAGACCTCGTACCTTATTCTAGACGGTTGAAGTAGATCCCGGTTGAGCTTTCCAACTTCAGCTTGAATTGATGAATCACTTCCTCAACAACAAGTAAACAAGACAAGCATACTATATATATTGGTGTTAGATCTATTCTAGCATATATAATCAACAATGTATAAGCATTTGAAATCATCCATGGATAAAATATTCATTCAAACATACATTATTGGATAGGAAAATATATTTCTATTAATTTAAAATCAGAGATTACAATGAATACAACCTCTATCGGCATGTCTACGAATCAGAGAAACTGAATCCCCCACTTGGGCCTCCACCACCTCAATCCTCCATCTCTCGATAGCAAGCTCACAAGCAGAAGGAAAGCTTGGGAAGAACACCAAAGTGCTCCAAGGGACAAAGGGATGCATACTCAAGCACAAGTTTCAACAATAATGGACTATAGTTTCTTTTCTCTCAATTCTCTTATGCCTTCAATGTATCCAAAGAGTTCCTTATATAGATTTTCAATGGGGTAATGAAAGGTCAAATCCGAGTGATCTCAAGGCATATGGAAGGCCAAAAGACAAGTGAGTCGGATCCATGTCAAGGAAAACTCCAAAAGGATTTGGATTTTGTACACATCCTGATGTACGCAGTTTTAGGGGTAAAACCCGTGTATATACATGATAAGGGGTTTAAAAGTCGCATATAACAATTTTCACATGTTTATAGGGATGGTCTAGGAAACATCAAAGGACAAAAAATGGTCCAAGGGGTCTAAGGAGTTTGCAGAGGGACAGGGGAAGGCCATACAAGTGTGATTCACCTGGTGTGGTAAAATCAGCTATAACAGTGTTGCAGCTGCAACTGTTCTCCCCAAATTTCTTAAATTTTGGGCCCCTCCTCATGATTTTGCATTGTTCTAATCGTTGGATCCTTTGAGTTTTGATCGTGTTTTAATTTTAGATGATTGTAAAATCTTAACTCTCGCCAAAGATTTGATTTTTTATTGCGTTGGATTTTATGGTGAGTCACAGATTCTAAGTTTGTTTTCGCTTGATTGATCGAACCAAGTATCCTTTATTGTGGTCGCCATTGCGGAGGTATATCAGATTTCTGTCCATTGCTGAGTTTAAAGCTGTCTAAACACTTAGCATTTTTATTTTGATCGGGAGTCCTTCTTGTTTGATCGGAAGTCGGAACCTTTTTTCTCTCGCCATTGCAGAACCTAAAGCAATTTAGCACCCAAAGTTTAAATCGTTCCAACTGCCGATGCGTGTTGACCTGTTTTATCCAAGTACCCGAAACCATTTCTCTTCCGACATTGCGGCTGGGAAAGTCATTCAGCTTCCGATTTAAATATCTCCGACTTCCATCTAAAGCCTTTCCCACCCACGTCGCTAGTCTTTAGCCCACGTCTCTTCCGTCGTTGCGGCTGGGCAGGGATTTTCAGCTTCCGATGTCATTATCTTTCCAATTTTCGATTTAGCTTTTCCACCCTCCTGTCGCATGCTTGTAGCCTTTACTCTTCCGCTGTTTCTTCCTGCGAATTTCCGGGCCTCAACAGTTTTGGCGCTAGAAGGAGGGCCTCCAGTGTATGGCTGGCCGAGAAACCCGTTTTCCCAATATTATTCCACCGGTAATAGTTCTGAAAGCAGTGGGTTTCATAATCCAATTCCGAAAGAAAGAGAACATCTATATTCTGTTGGCAATGAAATTGTTAATGATCTGAGAAGACACACCAGGGCCTACATAAAGAAGATTGGAGGATTTCCAATCATCCCTGAATTGCCTAGAAGAGAGTATAAAAAGAAAGATCGCCCTGTAGCAGAAGACTCAGTGTTGGTCGGAGACTGGGAAGAGCTTGAAGAAACAGCCTTACAAGAAGTTGTACTACCTTTGAACCTAGAAGGCCCAAATACCCCTCAGAGTTCTCCTGCTCGCACTCCTTTTGGCTCACCTCCTCACTCTCCACCTAGACTCATGGTAGGAGTAAATGCTAATCCACCACCTAACCCACCTAATCCACCACCTGCATGGAGAGCCAGATCACCATTAAACCTGACACCTCCATTACACGACCTACCTCAAGCCTTTGACAAGATGTTGCCCAAGTTCGACCCAAATGAGAAAATACTAGTAGATGATCATCTACAAAGTTTTTACTTGGAAATTGAAGGATTAAGGGCCGGGGAATATGAAGATGTAGTCTGGAGACTGTTCCCGCATACACTTAAAGGAGCTGCAACATCATGGTACTTTGGATTTCCTGCTAACTCTATCCCTGATTGGGATACCTTCGAAAGAATTTTCAGAAGTAAGTATGCAACTCAAAAAACTCATGCAGCTTTCATGAAAGGGCTGTGCGCGTTGAAGAAAGAAAGAAAAAAAGTGCACAGTTTCACACAAAGGTTTGCAGCATATCTCAAGAATTTCTCTGAAACAGATAAGCCTTTGGACAAGGTATTAATTGAGTATTATACTTCAGTGTTAGGCCCTGATTTGGCCATGTTTTCCAAAGGTAGGGCCAAGCCTACTTTGAAGGAAACCTATGAAGAAGCAGAAATAGTGGAAGCAGAAAGAGAAAGTATTGAAGATTATCCAGAACAATCAAGAGAAAAAGGTGCGGGAAGAAAAGCCTTATTGTTTACTAAGCCTAAGGAGGAAAAGTCGCCAGATTTGGAAAATATGGCCAAAATAATGCAGAAGCTTTCCAACAAAATCATAGATATGGAGAAAGAAAAGGAAGCACAAAAGTTTTATAAGCCGTATTATAAGAAAAGAGAGGATAACCATTAGTCTCAACCTCCTCCTCACAATACTGCATCTATGAATTTAACAGAGGTCAGCATGGATAATTTCTGCACTTTCCACCAACAACCACACTCTGAAAATAATTGTCCTCAATGGATAAATTCGATGACGTTGGTCATGAATCAGCTCTTGGATTCCATATTAACAGAAGAGGGAGCTGAAGAAAGAAAAGAAAATACTACTTCAACGAAAGAACAGGAAGAGGAAAATATGGTTTTGTGAAATTCTGTTTCATTATTTGATGCTGAAGAAGAAAAGAATCAGGGATGCAAGAGCGTCATGGAAACCAACGTGGCAACAAGGATCCAAGCGCCAATTAAAGAAAATAATCTCATTTTACCAAAGATTAAAAGGCTACAAAGAAATGTAAAGAGATTTCAAAATAAATCCATGGCTGATAAGATTCCATAATTCACTATTACCAGCCAAGATCCGAAGAAGAATAATACATTGGCTAGGCCAGAGGAAGGAAAGATGAATGCTGATAAACCTCATCCCATTGAGCAGCCGATGGATTATGACATCATGGAGGATTTAAAGAAGGTAAAAGCGAATGTTCCACTATTCGAAATGTGTAAAGTGCCGCAGCAAAAAGAAAGACTATTGAAAGCACTTGAAGCATCAGATGAGAAGCTGCCCACGGATAAACAACCTTAGGAAGAAGAAGAAATTGGAGAAACCAGCGTTGGAGGTAAGTCTAAAAGCAAACATCCACCGTTCCTCCTCACATTTTTAAATTTATAATCATAACGTGCACAATTGTCTGGTAGACTCAGGGGCGTCAGTTAATGTCATGCCAATATCAATATGTAAGAAGATAAATGGGCAGCCTAAGCCATCCACGTGGAGGGTGGTTCAGTTGGATAGGACAGATGTAAAGGTAATTGGTGAGATGGAATATGTCCTAGTCCGTCTAGCATCCAATGACAAAGTATGCCAAGTTATTAACATCGTGGTGGCTGATGTACCAGATGCTTACGGTCTTGTCCTGAGCAGAGATTGGTCGGCCAAATTAAATGGATATTTCGCCTCAAATTGGTCGCATCTGTGGTTTCCATACAAAGGAAGTCCGAATCAGATTAAGATTTTAAGAGAACCTCACATGAGACACAATGTTACTCAAATGAATGAGAATAATGAACCAGTGGATTTTGTATTGGGAAATTTTTTTATTGAGTTAGAACCAAGAAATTACCAAGTAAAAGAAGCCAGCAACACATCAGATACTCATCCTGATCTCCTTCGATTCTCGCAGGATGATGATATTGACTGTAAAATAGTAGACTTAGCAGTAGGAATAGATTCACATTCAATAGTTAGTGATTTTTGGATTTTATTTTTTGATGGCTCTAAGACATTAGAAGGGTCAGGGGCTGGCTGTGTCCTGATCGACCCACAGAAGAATAAACATTTCCTTTCATGTAGATTAGAGTTTGAGTGTACTAATAATACAGCTGAGTACGAAGCATTGGTGTAGGGACTAAAGAAAGCGATTGAATTAAAGGTAAGTAATCTAAAAGTTTTGGGGGATTCTGAAATTATTGTGAAACAAATCCGGAATCAAATACATTATGTTTCCCCTCACTTGAAATCTTACCAAAATGAGGTATGGGACCTGCTTAAATGTTTTAATGTATTCAACATTATTTCAATTCCAAGAATTAAAAACGCAGCAGCTGACCTGTTGGCCACATCAGCTACTAGGCTCGTACCCACTAATAATTGATGTTCTGTTGAACTGCTTTTTAGGCCCTCAGTACCGGATATGATCACCAACTTGCGAGTGTTCGACAATGATAGGGAAATAATAGAATGCTTGACAAATGACGAGGTTTTTAAAGGAGCCATTATAGATGATGAGGAACATCAGGCTGAGATGAAATATGACAATTTCATTCCTAAAGGTGTCAGAACGTTAGAAAAAATGTTTGATTTAAATTAAAAGTTCAGAATACCAGCCAACGTGAAGACCCACAGCTCATCTCTGCAGTTCGAGCTGATAAATTTAGGAACTGAGACGAATCCCAAATTTGTGAATCTCGGCAAGTGTTGTTCAACAGCAAAAAGAGACAAATTCATCAGTCTATTTAAACAATATAAAGATGTTTTCGCATGGACGTATGAAGATTTGAAAACATACGACACCAGCATCATCAAGCATGTCATCCCCATTAAAGCAGGCGTCAAGCCATATCAGCAACCGTTAAGAAAAATGCATCCAAAATTGGAGCCGCTGACTCAGAGTGAAGTGAAGAGATTATTGGATGCTAGAATCATTTTCAAAGTCAGACACTCTGAGTGGGTATCAAATCTGGTACCAGTAAGGAAAAATTCTGGAGAAATAAGACTCTGCGTGGATTTCAGGAACCTAAACCGTGCATCAGACAAAGATAACTATCCTGTTCCGCCCATGGAGCAACTGCTACAAATGGTTTCAGGTTCTGAACTGTTTTCATTATTAGACGGTTTCTCTGGCTACAATCAAGTATTAGTAGCCGAAGAAGACAGATTGAAGACAACGTTCAGGACCAAATGGGGAACCTTCGCCTACAGGAGAATGCCCTTTGGGATTATAAATGCTGGTGCAACGTTTCAGAGGGTTATGGACATAGATTTCCACAGATTGATTGGCCGAAGTGCTGTAGTATATCTTGATGATATTACAATATTCTCGAAGAGAAGAGAAGAGCACTCGTTTCACCTAAGGCAAATTTTCGAACGCTGTCGGAAATATGGTATCTCACTTAATCCTAAGAAGTGTGTGTTCATTGTCAGAGAGGGAAAGTTGCTGGATCACATAGTTTCGAAGAAAGGAATCTCTATATATCCAGAAAGAATTAAGGCTATTGAACAAATCCCATTACCCCATAATAAAAAGGGGATGCAATCATTTAGGGAACGATAAACTTCGTGCGAAGATTTGTTCCTGATTTTCCTCAGATTGTCAAACCATTACAGCAGATGGTAAAGAAAAATGCACTATTCAAGTGGACTGAAATTGAGAAGAGCGCATTCAGCAAAATCAAGACTGCTGTTGCACACGCACCATCCCTGAAAATCCCAGACTTTGACAAATATTTTATCTTGTATACCTTTGCATCTGATGATTCACTAGCAGCTGTGCTCACCCAAAAGGAAGATGGGGGGGATGAATTCCCAATATCCTTTATGAGTACTTGTTTACAGGGGGGAGAATTGAATTACCCAGCTATGGAGAAACAAGCTTACACTGTATTCAAAGCAGTAAAACTATTCAGGCCTTATATTTTAAAAAATAGAACCAAGGTGATCATCCCCTACCCAGCTATAAGGTCTCTTCTTATACAGAAGGAATTAGGAGAAAGAAGAGGCAACTGGGTAACAGCTCTTCAAGAGTACGACCTTGAATTCAAGCTAGCATCTATAGTTAAAGGACAAGGGTTGTGCAAACATATGACTGAAAGTGGGAAAAATGAAGAACACGCCTGGGAAGATGAAGCCGAATTACATGTAATGGAGGTATGTCCTTTGTTTACAGCTCCTGAGTCTTGGTATAGAGACCTGGTGCATTACCTGCAGGTAGGATTGTTTCCAGAACACTGGAGTTCCAAGCAAAGAAGAGCGATGCGTCTTAAATCAGCTTGCTATCAACTTGTTGAAGGAGTATTATTCAGAAAGAATTATGACGGGGTTCTTCTCATATGCTTAGAAAAGGAAGATGCGAAGAAAGTAATGTCAGAATTGCATGACGATCCTGCTGGGGGACATTATTCAGGAGATACTACGGCCTACAAAATACTCAGGGCCGGTTACTATTGGCCTACGCTCTTCAAAGATGCACACGCACATGTCAGAAAGTGTGATATTTGCCAAAGGTGTAGCGGGAGACAACCTAAAGCAGTAGCACCCCTAAATCCTGTGATGATCACTGAGCCATTTGAGCAATGGGGGTTGGACATTATTGGAGAAATAAAACTGAATTCCTCTCTACAACACAAGTACATTCTGACTGCGACCGATTATTTCACTCGCTGGGTCGAAGCTATCCCACTGCGCAAGATAAATGAAGACGAAGTCATTAGCTTCCTGCAATATCATATCATGACCAGGTTTGGAGTTCCAATTTTGTTAGTCTTTGATAATGCTAAGTACTTTTCATAAATTAAATTGACTTCTTTTGCTCATGATAAAGGAATAAAATTGCATTATTCGGCTAATTACTATCCACAAGGAAATGGCCTGGCTGAATCCTCTAACAAAAATCTGATTAGAATTTTAAAAAAGACTGTGGTAGAAAACCAGAGGAGTTGGCACTCAGCATTACCAAATGCCCTTTGGGCCGATAGAGTCACCCCCAAGTCCGCGATTGAGTGTCTCCATATACCCTTGTCTATGGTAAAGAAGACATCCTTCCTCCCAATATCATGCTACCCTCTTCCATACTAGCTCAAGAGTCTAGAGGGTCGGATGATGAAGTTTTGCAAATAAGAATATATAATCTCCTGAAAGCAGAAGAGGCTAGATCTAAAGCCAGAGAACACTTTAAGCAACAGCAAGATTTAGTTAAGAGATGGTTCGACAAGCATAAAGCTGGAACAAAAGACTTTGAAATAGGAGACTTAGTCCTCAAATGGGACCACCCCCATGATGAGAAAGGAAAGCATACCAAATTCCAGCAGTTGTGGGTAGGCCCTTTTCAGATTGTAGCCAAGCTTGGTCCTTCTACTTACAAGTTGCAAGATCTACAGGGGTGGGAGGAGAACCTACCAGTAAATGGTTTGGTTCTCAAGCCTTATTTTTCCTGAGTTTGTTTGAATTTTTCTGTCTTGTATATAAATAATTCGTCTGGCTGTCTGTTGAGTCATGTTTTCCAGTTTGCTTTAGTTTGAGTTTTCTTGTTTTCAATAAAGGGGACGAACCCGCGGTTGCATGGGGAACATCAAATTTTTTGGGAATGATAAACAATTTAGTGATCAGACTGTGGGTTGTTGTTTGTATAAAAGAATTTATTCCATTTTAGTCGTTTTCTCGAATAATTATGTGTGCATTGAAGTCCTGCTTAATCCCTATGAAATAAACCGGATTCTAAGAGTCTGGAATACTATGTTGAGACTCCATCCACCTCACACTTAAAATGTTCTAAGGAGCGATAGCAGAAGACCCATAGAAAGGAGCAAGGTGAACAGTATATCAAATATAAATGATCCCATGCCACGAAAAGAATGCCAAAAGGCAAATAAAGAGTCAAAAAACTCCTATGAAAGCATCATAAATCAAAGCAGGTGCTGAATCATGAGTACTAAGTTGCCTAAAGATCCTCTCCGTCCGTGAGCTGAAACTTGAAGTCACCACTCACACAAAAGGACACTATGGGATAGAGGATCCTGAAATAAAATTCAGTAAGAAAGGCATTCAGGAGGACTCATAAGAAAAGGGACAAAAGTCCAAAAGCACAAAAAAGTGCTAAAATGGCATGGGAACGAGGAACAAACGAATATTTCTGTTTACCATGTGCTACAATCCTGTGGTGTCCAAGCTATCAGCTACCTGAAAAAGAAAGGTAATAATGAAATTCATCCTCTGGCCTCAACAGAGTCATCTGGACTTGAAAATATTGGTTTCCACTCTCCCAAATTGGACTATTATCAATGATTAAAGGTACACACTTCTGGCATTCGAGAAATCCATATAGCTGGAAGAATTCAATAGGATGCGTTTGTTGTTAAACAGTCTATCACTCAAAGATTAATCACCTAGAGATATAGATTCACCAGGTAATCGCCAATTGTTGCAGCTGCAACCGTTCTCCCCAAATTTCTTAAATTTTGGGCCCCTCCTCATGATTTTGCATTGTTCTAATCGTTGGATCCTTTGAGTTTTGGTCATGTTTTAATTTTAGATGATTGTAAAATCTTAACTCTCGCCCAAGATTCTATTTTTGATTGCGTTGGATTTTATGGTGAGTCACAGATTCTAAGTTTGTTTTCGCTTGATTGATCGAACCAAGTATCCTTTATTGTGGTCGCCATTGCGGAGGTATAACAGGTTTCTGTCCATTGCTAAGTTTAAAGCTGTCTAAACACTTAGTATTTTTCTTTTGATCAGGAGTCTTTCTTGTTTGATCGGAATCCGAAACCTTTTTGCTCCCGCCGTTGCGGAACCTAAAGCAATTTAGCACCCAAATTTCAAATCATTTCGACTGCCGATGCGTGTTGACCTGTTTTAGCCGAGTACCCGAAACCATTTCTCTTCTTCCATTGTGGCTGGGAAAGTCATTCAGCTTCCGATTTAAATATCTCCGACTTCCATCTAAAGCCTTTCCCACCTGCGTCGCTGGTCTTTAGCCCATGTCTCTTCCGCCATTGCGGCTGGGCAGGGCTTTTCAGCTTCCGATGTCATTATCTTTTCGATTTCCGATTGAGCTTTCCTGCCCTCCCATCGCATGCCTGTAGCCTTTACTCTTCCGCCGTTGTGGCTGGGAAAGCCATTTGGCTTTCGATGTCAGTTCCCTCCCAATTTCTGCCGTTGGTATTGTTATCACAAGCTTGTCTTCTCTAGTGGATTAGCCATTTTAGTAGTATAATTTGCTGCTTTGTTTTGTAACGCAAATCAAATGAATGATGCATTCTGGTTTATTCGCAGGTGGACTTGAAGGATTTTTTAGGCAAACGCAGCATGAAGTCACATCTAGGCAGTTTTGGAAAAAGTCAAATTGTGGTTCTTAGGACTTAAGAAAGGACAAAACGAATGACGGCCAAGGCATAGACTAGAAATATCTATCAGTTACTAATCAGAAGATGAACGTTCACATAAAATAAAAAATGAGAAGACAAAGTGGCCTAAAGAAGAATCTGAAACGTTCGAGGGGCTGGAAAGTCACACGTTTGGGGGCAGCCCAAACGACCTGCTGTGTAGTTTAAATATTGTAAAGATAGGATTTAGAAAGGACTTTTTCCCTGGAAAAACTTGTAAACCATTTTCTTGTAAGAGGACCTACTTCGTTTTACAATCAGAAACTGCAACTTTTGCCTGCTGGAGAAAGAGAAATGTGGAATGTATCAATGTGACTAAATGAATAATGTTGACGGGGAACTATTTCATTTTCAGCTATGTTTCATTAACTGTGAGAGTATTTAACTTCCTGAACCTATGTTCTTGTTGAATGTTTTTCAGTATCTCTTTGGGATGTTTTCCATTGTGAGTAATGAATGTTGTTCATAAAACAATTGGCTAACTGGTTGTTCAAAAATCTACAATTGTTCATGTGTCTTGAAAGAAGTGTCAGCTATCTGTAACTTTTCATTATGCATGTACAAAATGTATTACTCACCAATGAATGATAATCCTGCTCCTTAGGGATAGATTAGGTAGTTAGTTTTAATTTCTTGTTGTATGTGATTTAGATGCTTGTGAATGCTAAGACGAGAGGTAAGAACCTGCGCATCATGTTGTGACTGCTCCTTGCATCTTATCACCCTGCATGGTTAATTAGGCACTTGCATATCATACATTAAGTCAAAAGTTACAAAAAACTCGATGGACCGGGCCGTAACCGGTAAAGCCTTTGTTTTGTTACTTTGACCTACAGTAGCTGTACCGTAAACCGGATGGATTCCCTATACCAAACAGTCCACGGGCTAGTTGGGAACGTTGATTGGGGAGAATCCCTTACTGTTGCTTCCTGCGAATTTCTGGGCCTCAACAAATAGATTCCCCCTAATGTGTGAGGTCAGAGGGGTCATACAATGGCCGAACTACATTATAAGTCCATCCCAGAAGTGGAGTGATGAAGAATCCCAAATGGAAGACCAACCAACCAATAAGCATAGTACAATGATAAAGTTCTGCGCATAACTACAAATACATATAGCAGTCCCAGATACATGAGAGTACAATGGCCATGAATAGGCATGATACAAAATATCACATAAGTGGTCATCGCCATGTACAATATACATAGATCAGAATCTCCGTGATGAAGATATACAAAGGATCATGATCTCCATAATGGCTGAAGATATACAATGGATCCATAATAGCTGAAAATGTCTGACATATACTGGAATCAAGTCACGAGAGCTGAAATCTCATGAACACTGGCATGATCAAGGAGGTAGCACATAAGAGATTCCACCAATTTGGAAAGTATTCTACACAAACTGCTACGAGTACAAGTCCTACTATGTGAATATAGGTGTCGAGGTCGAACATAGTAATCCATCGTCTGATTACCGGTCATTGATGTATACTGTTAATAGACGCGAGATCACCCACCGATAATGATAATGGGAATCAAGGTACTAGAGTGCAAACTAACAAGTGTGAATAAATGTGTTGAGATTGAACACTTGGGAGGATCCATCGATCAGGGGACATTGATGTATTCCCAAAAATTGTCGATGGTGAGAGAACCTACCACTGATGATTGCAAGTCTCAAGGCACTCAAAAATGACTCTAGATTCCAATCCCAGAATAAATGATCTGAAGTTGATGGGATGAAATCCATTGGAAGGAGGGCATTAAGGCATCCCCCATCATCCAACACAAGGTACTCAACAAAGCTGTATAATATGGAAGGACTCGATCATAAGGTGCATGAACTAGCAACTGTACTGGGAATGGCCGACATGCAAAGTCAAGATAACTGAGGAATGGTCGACTCAGGTTTCAACTTCATCCGAACAAGAGCATAACAATGAATGGTGACTGAATGAAGGCAACATAGACTCGATATACAAAACTGGGACATCTTTGCGACACAAGAGGCATCGATAGAGGCTCCATGGGAACTGGAAGCTTAACCAGTCAGTGGAGATAAACTCAGATAAAACAAGTACAACTCCTAAAGTCAAACTATAAACCCAACCAACAAATGTGATATACAGTGCTCTGTTTGAAGGCGACACGACTCAACAGCTGCCAAAAGATAACATCTTTCATTTTCCAGATTTTTGGTTTTTTGATTTTTTTGGACTTTTTCAAATATTTAAAAATCTTGAAAAAGAATAAAACTGCTTTATAGTTACAGACTAGGAGGAGACGAGTGTCATATGGGCTAACAAACTAGTTCCAAGTAGTGGAACATACCTATGCTCAATGCAAGGATACATGTGTAGGATAGCGACACTCGGGGGAAAGTCCCCTCCCGGTAAAAATAAGGGAGCAAGCTACAAAGGATATATAAAATGGCTCTGCATGGCTAGACATGAGACAAGATCGGGCTATATGGCTAAAACTCAATGTCAAGGAAACCGGCGTAAGGCTCAATAAGGCAGGCAAAGATCATGATAATGCAATTACAACTTTACATAAGGGAGTCCTGAGGGAAATAGGCCAGCAAAATATCAAGAGAAGTATGAGGCTCTTGCGAAATGTCATGGCAATACTATACAAGAGACTCCCACACCCTAAGGGATAAAATGTCAACATGGGCACCAAATGCAAATAAGGTGCTAACTAGGGTACCCATGTAAGGTCAAGCTCTACCACTCATATCATGCCACTTCTAAAATAGCAAGAAGGTTCCGTGACATAATAGAGTGGATTCGTACCTAAGTCTATAATGAAACGGTCATAAGGTCATGCAAAATGCAAACAGTGATGAAACCTAACCTATATGTTAGTTTAGACATGATACTTGAAATTGGCATGAACGGCTCAATCCAACGGCTGAAACATCATTCAAAAAGGTCTCCTACATCATAAATTAGTCCAAAAATGGTCCAAAAGGATTAGAAACGGTCCAAACTATAGGTAAGGGGGTAAAAATTTTCAAAAATTTGAAATTTTTTTATAAATAGTAAAAAATTCAAAACATTATAAAACATTTGAAATTTTTACCCAATTGAGCTCAGAACTTCAACAGTGAATTCTAGGAGATCCAGCCGGCTGAATCCACTACCGTTTTTTCCAGGTACTTACCCATGCTCTACTCTTTCATTTTGATTCAAATTTTGTCAAATTCCATGGTGTATTTAGGATTCTAGGACAGTCTAAGATGCATGCCACGACCCACATGGAAATCAGGGGTTTTTCCACGTATAGGGCTAGATATACGTGGAAAACACCCTCAAAGTCACATACATATGCGACTGTTTAGCAAACAGTCACGTATGCGGCCGTGCTCAATGATTTTCAAGTGTTATAATGGATCAAAATCAAATTTTATGTGTAGGATGGTCCTAGAATGGAGAGAATGTGAACATGGTGATATAGAAGAGGCAGTAAGGGCAGATCTAATGGCTCAACAAGCGTTACGTGCATGCCGGCTTTACAAATTTTGGTGTCTTGGTGGCTTAAGAGCCAAACCAAGACTATTGCAGATGTTAGTGGACTACTGGGATCCAGACTCAGAGTCATTCCAAATAGACGGGATGTTC
Organism: Pseudotsuga menziesii; assembly: GCA_001517045.1. Lineage (NCBI taxonomy): Eukaryota > Viridiplantae > Streptophyta > Pinopsida > Pinales > Pinaceae > Pseudotsuga > Pseudotsuga menziesii. Next base: position 180,736 of record LPNX010173423.1, read on the forward strand.
CTCACCATAGAAGTGGAGGACATATACTTTATTACTGGACTTTCCCGACGGGAGGAAGTGGTGAACCTACGCTCTCGTGGGCCCGGAGGTGGCCTGACTATATATGAGTACATTGCGGTGTACTGCTATCCAAACACAGATAAAATGGGGAGTCAGATCCCAACTAACTCCATATAGGTGCTAGGCCTAAAGGCGATCCTACTGACAGTGGGTAGGATAGAAGGCTTAGCTTCACTCCACCAGGCCTCGCGGCCTCTGATTTTCTATGCAATGGAGTGCATGAGACCCACGGTATATGATTAGAGCACTGCACTACTAGGCAACAGGAAACACCAGCTCAGTGAGTGCAAGATGGGTAGAGTGTGGAACTTCGGTTTCAGTAGCATACTGAGCACGTTTTTCTTTGAGCATGTTCCGGGATTGAGCCCTAGAGTTGACGTTCCTCTACACGGGGTTCAACATCCATCCCAATGACATTAGGCAGATGCAATGCGCAGACTGGGTGGAGGTAGGGTGTCCAACCCCTACCTAGCTTATTTCTTTCCATGGTGGCGATGATAGATAGTTTCCATTGATGACTACCCCTATGTGGGGATAGATTTCTGAGGAGACCCGGACATGCCGCTACCACCAGGATCAGCATACGGTGACATTGGTAATGAATCTTGACCCTCTTCTTAAACTTTTTGAGTTATTAAATTTTTTTTGTGTTTTCTGATTATGTGGAATCAAAAGACATATTTTTGGGTGACAATACATAGTGATATCTACCATATGCATGCAAGTGTGGGAACACGGTGGCCTTAAGGCTTCCCTCGTCATAGATGGAGGGGAAGAGGAGACGATATCATGGGAGTGGATGCGGAGAAGACACTCTAAAGCATTCATACCAACTTCGTGAGACTGACACACAGAGTACCCATGGCGCAAGTCGAGGAATTTCCTGAGGCCATGCAGGGCCAGGTGGTGGGAATACCACAAGCATGTGTGAGGCTATTTCGATGGCTAGCTAGAGCCGTAGTGACATTCCACGATCACAACCCCTCTCCTACTCCATAGGCTTAGATACCTAGGAGTGATACATTTTTTACTACCGTGTATTTATATTTTGGTGACTCGAGAGCCCCATTTTTGTATTATGACACTATGTATTACCACATTTTGGATGTTTATAAAATCTTTTATGATGATCGATTTATTTATTTACATGTGTAAAAATTTATGTTTGTGATGAGCTTATTGTGTATGAAACAAATTCCAATCTAACACATAGTTAGCATATGAGTCAGCAACTTGATTATTGATTCTTGGAACATGTATGTATGTTATATTGTCAAATTGTCATTCTAATAATCTCACATGTAAGAATCTTATTAATAATGTCGAATATCTAACATGGTACAAACCATTAAGCTGTGACACTACTAACTCCGAATGAAGACGTACCTCAAGAGAGAGAATGCAATGTAAAATGGCATCCCGTAGAAGTTCAATAACGGCACTATATTCCGCAACATTGTTTGAAGATGGCCGTAAACATACGCCTCTTGAAGACAATACCTGACCCATATGAGTATAAATCACCCAAGCAACAGAGGCTGAGTTTTGAGTGTGACGGATTGCACCATCAGTGGATCCTATGAAGGTGGAAGATTCCATTGACATCTACCAAAAGAAACGAAAACTAATCACAAACCCGATCACCATAAGAAAAAGACCTACCTATGCAAAACTGTACAATAATATACAATAACCAGCGTTGGTTGAGAATCATGCATAGCACTTTTTGAGATAGAGCCCATTTCTAGGCTCTGCCAAGGTTGTTCCCTCATAATCCACTAACTCATAAGTGCCCTTCTCTAACACATGTTTAACAACGTAAGGACCACGCCACATTGGGTTAAACTTTCCTGCCCCCAAGGGTTCTTTCGGTTGATCCCACAAAGGACCAAGTCTCCCTTACTAAACCTCCATGGATGGACAGACTTATCATACTAGACCTTTATGCGATGCTTATTTACTTCTAGAGCCACCAAGGCATCTCGACGCTGCTCATCAAGTTTCTCAAGGTGGACCAAATGCTCCTCCAATGGTGAAGTGTCTGGTAAGAGTTCTATGGCTAGATTCAAAGAAGGAATCTCGCACTCAACCGACAATCCTGACTCCACTCCATGTACAAGTTGATATGGAGAAAAACCTGTGGCAGTATTAACAATGGATCTATAAGCCCACAGAGCATGATATAACATAATGTGCCAATTATTCTTGCTTTGTGCGATGGTTCGTTGGAGAATGGATTTGAGAGATTTGTTAATTGCTTCTACCTGTTCATTCAGTTGAGGGTAGTAAGAGGAGGAATTCTCTTGTTTATACCCTAACTTTGATGCCAACTCTTCCATCATACGATTCTGAAAGTGCGAGCCATGTTCAGTAACAAGATCTTTCAAAATATTGAACCAAGTAATAATCTAGTTGAATATGAAGTGCACGGCTGTCTCACTGTCGGATTTAACTGTAGGAATAGCCTCAGTCCATTTCGTGAAGTAGTCACATAGGAAGTTGAAGCTGGGCTGCAATCCATAAAATCAATCCCCCACTTAGTGAAGGGACCGATGGTGATGATGGGATGTAACGAGGCAGGTTTCGAGCATATATTACATGCAAACACCTGGTAAGGATGGCACCTATTGACCGCATCTACACAATCCTTAAAGATCGACGGCTAGAAATAACCCATTCTTAAGATTTTTTGGGCTGTAGAAAACCCAGATAAATGACCACCACATGTCCCTCTGTGGCAATCATTCAGCACAACCTCAGCCTCTTCATGAGTTAAACAACGATGTAAAATGGAATCTACCCCATAGCGGTACAAAGTGTTATCCACTATGAGGTAATTCTTAGACACGTGACGTAACCGTCATCGTTCATCCCATGAGAGGTGAGTAGGGACCTTCAATGTTTGTAAATATATAATAATATCCCCATACCATGGGTCCAAAGTTGATATTAAGAAGATGTGCTCATCGATAAACATATCTTCACAAACCAACTCCTTGGCCTCGCTTGGGAAATTCGATATAAGCTCCACAAAAATTAATGATTTCTTCGATTTTTCTGAAACAAACTTGAGATCAAATTCTTGCAAGATGAAAATCCATTTATTATATTTTCCCCCAATCATTCTTCAAGTGAGAAAAAATTGAAATGGATTGACATGGGCTACAACCAAGGTCTGGCGAAGGAGAATATAATGTCTCAACCGTTGAACTGCATGTACGGTATCTAAGGCGATCTTCTCAACATGGAAATAATGGATCTCTACATCAATAAGATTTCAGCTTAGATAGTATATGACATGCTCTTGGAGCTCCTCATCCTCTTGAACCAAAACCATACCAATCGTCTCCATGGACGTGGCCACATAAAGTAGAAAATCACAGCTATTGTCTAGGGGACTAATCACTAGAGCCGATGCCACGGCTCGCTTGAGCACATCAAAGGACTCCTGGGCTCGCTTGTCCCAACAAAAGGTGGTGTCCTTTTTCAAGAGACGCATAAATCCTCTAGTAAAATTGGCAAAATTGACAATGAATCTCCATAAGAATTTTTCCATGCCTTGCAAACATTGAAGATGTCGAATGTTTTTCGGGGGAGACAACTAAAGTATTTCCTTAACCTTCAAAGGGTCGACTCTTATACCCTCCTTGGAAACAATGAATCCTAATAAGTGACCAGACTTCACACAAAATATGCACTTGTGAGGATTTAACCTAACCAAATAATGGCTACACCTTTCGAATACTAATATCAAATGATAAGAATGACGCATTCTCATACAAGAATGAGCAGCAAGGTCATCCAAAAATACTTTGATAATCGATTTGAGATCATCGAAGATCAAGATCATATCCCTCTGAAAAGTAGCTTCGGCTTTTTTGAGGCCAAAAGGCATTTTCCAATATGCAAAAGTTCCCCAAGGACAAATAAATGCGGTCTTATGTTGGTCCTCGGGTTTAATTTGTATCTGATTGTATCTGGAAAATCTGTTCATAAAGGAAACAACCTCACTACATGCACACTCATCCAAAATCTGATCAATAAATGGTGTGGGGAAATTGTCCTTAGGACATGCACGATTCAAATCACAGAAATCAGTACATATGCGGATTGCTCCCTACTTTTTATCAACCGAAACGGGGTTTGAAACCCAGTCCATCAAGGGAACAGGATAGATAAAACCAACTTTCAACAGTTTTTCTATCTCTGCCTTAATCGCAGGTGCTTTCCTAGGATTCACTGCACGTAAGCGTTGTCGAACAGGCTTAGCATTGGGATAAGTATTAATCTCATGTTCAACAATGTGACGTCGATACCTGCCATTTCATCGTAAGACCAAGAAATGATATCACAAAATTCTTTAAACAGCTCAGTGTATTCTTGAATCTCAGCATGGGAACATTTTTCCCCAATATAGAAATTCTCTATCTTGCCAGGATCACGAGAGATATTGATAGGAATCATTGGAGATATATTTGTCATGTTCCCATCAGCCATCAGACACAGAGAGCTTAATGGAACAATGGGACTCCCAATTCTCTCACTAAGAACCTCCCTAAATCCCTCATGCTCCAAGCGGTCAAGCTCAAGAAGAAAATAAGATCTATGATGCAACTCTTCCCATGGTGGCTCAACTCCCGACATGGCCTCAATAATTGCTTTGTTTGGAGGAAAAACTATATCAAGGCAGTCGTGCACATGAGAAGACAGAACTGCCCATGCAGGCAGCACATATGGGTCCTCCTCCTCCGTCCGCGAAGAGGAAGGACTAGGCTCTGCAACACACCCAATATTAGCTTGATAAGTTACTATAGTTGCAGGCAATGACACGTCCTTCACGATGGGCTCACTTGAAGTATTCGGTGTAGGAATAATCCAAGGATCTTCCATATGAATTGTGCGAAAAAACACCGATCTCACAGATGCCGAAGCCTCACTGGAACTAGACCCTATCATAAGGATAGGTGCAGGACAACTAAAACTTCCCATGAGGGATGGATACATTCCCACACCCACTCTCCCAGTTGTCGGCTGAGAGTGCTCTACAATCGGGATCGAAGCTCCCTAATATGTGGTAACCAACGGATTCTTGAATGATGTTTAATTAATCGTAACTATCTTCCCATTAAATGGAAAGCATACAACATGAAATAGTGAAGAAGCTACGGCTTGCATACTGTACATCCAATTCCTACCCAACAAGAGATTGTAGTCAAGGGTTGCATCAACCACCTCGACCTCTATCGCAACGGTCTTCTCTCCCAAATGGACCTTAAGGGAAGGAAGGATCTCATGCGGCCTAAACGATATCCCATCAAACACAGTTAACATGGTCGCAGATTTAGACAACTCAGGGGAACCTAAACCCTTCCAACACGATAAAGACATCACAGAAGGAGAAATGCCTTCGTCAATCACAGTGCACTTGACGGTCATGTTAAGACATTCTACATGAATCACAAGAGACACATAGTAAGGAAAGTGAGGCTGAAGTCCTACGGTTTCAAATTTAATCACAGAGGAAGAATTATCATCATTCACACCAAGGACAGAAAGCAAAGTCTTCCTTTACGAAAGACAACTCTGAAGTAATTCTAGTGCAGACATTGCACAAGGAGTGTGGCCCAAATCCTTGACAACAGAATAGTTCTAGGTAGCTTGGGCATTAGGATTGTGCCTCGAACGCTTAAGGACTCCCTTAGGAATGTGAGGTGCAACTTCAGGTTTATCCATAGGTTTTTCAATATGCAAAGTATTTCTTGGTGGATCAGGTTCCTTTCCTGGGTTGGGTTGTGATGAACCATAGTCCTTCGCATGGGTAATAACCTTCACAGCATGCACCATGTTAATGCACCATGACCACTACCCTCTGGTGGATCTTGATCACCACCAAACTGATCATGGGTCCTCGATTTCATGTTTTGATTGTGATGCAAAGGGTTAGTTAGCACAGCTGGGCCCTGTGCTAAGAATCTCGAGGATTCATTGATATGAGGGCACAAGTAAGTGAGGTGATCTTCCTTACACAAATTGCAAGGAAATTTAACCTTACGTTTAGGTTTCTTGTCCCCCCTAGAATTACAGGCATTCTTGTCATTAGTATTAGCATTTTCATTCCTATTCCCACCCTTACGATTTTTCTTACCCTTCTTTTTATTCCTTCCAGGTTGCTGGTTACCCTTCTGGTCCGACGATTGCACCGAAATCATACTCGCCATTTGGGTGAGTTGAGACGAAGTCGTGGCTTGTCCCGAAGTAGATTGGTTGATTAACAATTAACTGACCTATTTCACACTCGAATCCATAGGTTTACCACTCGCACAACCAACAATGCCATCGGCATGTGGTCTAGGTTTAACTTTGGGGTCAAAACTAGAATGTGGAGCATTGGGAATGATCTCATATAACAAACTAGATTGAGCATAAATCAAATCCAGTTACTACGCCCTAAAAATGGCATGTTCCTCATTTGCACTCTGGATGTAGAAACATCCTTCGCTATATAAGGCAATAATGACTTAAGGAACCATTCGAGGAGGAATTTCGGTGGTATAAAGGCTTAAATTAACCTCTTCCATCTACGCCACTCTTAGATATGGTCCGAGATATGTGTGGCTTTATCCTGCCAAAATGTCGACAAGAGTTTTGTACCAACGTTGTAATGCATTGGTAGCTAGAAGTGGTTAAGAAAAGTCATCGCTAGGTCATCGAACAAAATGAATGCCCCCCTAGGTAGCTCTATATACCATTTTGTGGTAGGCCTTGTTAGGGTGCATTGAAACAGCCTTAAACGGGTCGAATCTTGGTGTAAGTAATTTGAATATCACCATCGGTGAAAGGTAGTAACATGTTTGCTCGGATCCTCTCTTGGTTTGCCCTCGAATTTGGGTATGTCTGAGGGAAGCTTAGTAGGGACAACCGACGAAGCCGGGTCATGAGATATAGGATCGTTTTTCAATCTCGACAAGTCAGGAAGATTTAGCATTTCGAGGAAAGGAAGCCTAGGTTGAGTAGGTCAATGGATTTCTCCTTGATAGTTCTAATTCACATAGGTCTGATTACCATAACCACCATGGCCTTGGCCATAGTGCCCTCCTCCCGTTTGACCCATATAGTGTGGCATGGAAGCACCATACTGTGGTGTACCTTGACTCTTTGGGGCTACAAAGCCATAAGTTGGAGAGTAAGTGGGTTGTTGATACCCATACCCATAAGGTGAACAATCCTATCCATACTGCGTCCAATAATAAGGTCCATAATTCATCACATGAGATGTCCCATGAGACATTCTATAAGTACGAATATACACTCCAGAAGTAGGAATATACATTCTGGAAGTAGGAATATACACTCTGGAAGTAGTAACATGACCTATAGAAGTATGAACATGACCTCCTGAAACAATGGGCGGTACTTGAACCTGAGACACAACTGGTCAAGTAACAACGGTACGGACCTGACTCGTAGGAACATTCCGGCCTAAAGGACCATGTGAATAAGGTGGAGGGTGAACATTCGAAGAACTAGGGACAGAGGACGAAGGCACCTATGAAATTATGTATGTGTTATTCCCTATAGTCACTCGTCTTGGATCTGGTATCCTAATAGGGTCACTAACCCTAGGCCTAGTAGGAATATGTGATGTAGCTTCCACCGCCGGGATGGAAGGTGCAATGTGACTTGTGCTTCCAAACCTCTCCACATGGTATGGAATGAGAGTGCCCCCAGGCATAGTGTTAGGCTCAAACTCAGACTCCACATGAAATGCCAAATCATGTGTGGGAAAACTAGACATACCATAATTACCATAACTAGTGCTCGCAAGTTCAAAATGAGTCTCATCATCTTCCGACATTCCATACCGGCGATGCGTCAATGGGGGATCAACACTAGAGTAAGTAGGTCTATCATGAAAAGTAGCTATCTCATAAATTACAGGACCTAACTCAGTTAAATTAGGTGAAGGATCATAGTTAGGAGTAAACTCCCCATCTTCCACTTGAATGGGAGAAGGTGGTTTAGGAATACCTTCTACATGGTCTCCCATCGTGTGTGAATCAATGTGTGAAGTAGTCCACATGGACTGTCTATCTCTCTCTCAGAAAGGAGGAAGAGATGTAGAAGGCGGATGTCCTGCTAAACTATGAGAACAGTGAGGAGCCGCACCCAAATCCACAATGACTCAAAAAATGTAAAAAGACTCTCTAACTACGCAAACCCTAGGCAAGCCAACATGCACAGAGCATACACCAATAAAATCTAAATCCAGACACAAGCAATCAAGGGTAGGATAAATGATCTCCCGAATGGAGCAGGTATGTCTCGTCTAGGAGAGGCTTGAGACTCCCATACCCAACAAGCGGAGGTACGTAACCAATTATTGTGGCCCTCAACTTCAACGCATAAAGCGACTGTGCTGTCTGACCCCAACCCAGCCAGGACACCTACAGAATAACCCCTGCAAAGTACCCCCTTGATATCCTAGGTAAGGCAACTAAGGTCACCTCAATATAATCAATGCTCAGATGGACAATCGCAGGAAGGATTGACCATATGGGCAGGGTAGCAAAGCCTGAAACTCATGAAAGAGCCCCCAGATACGAATACAATCCTGGAAATATCTACGGTGCTACTCAATTATGACTAGGGGTCATCCCAATCAATAACCGCTCACACTTCCTCGTGCTTAACTCCCTTTTGAGAGGAAGATCGTGAGAAACACTGGTTATACCAAGGAATGTCACACACTCACCTGGACAGACACATACATGTTGTTGTTTAGTGGTCTTGGAGAATTTACTCACAATGAACTATTCCAAGACCCTAAAACCTAATCTTGTTGGTGAACCCTATCAAATAAAATAGTGTAGTTCATTTTAATTAAGTGTTGATTTTAATTGGCTTTATTACTCAAAAGAGGTATATGGTCGTGCAACTAATGGCATTATGACACAACATGAAGCAAAATGCACACCTAACAATCAATGCAAATGCATTGTGTCCATGAAAAATAGGGTATGGTACTACGTGAAATGCACAATTTTCTTCGAATGATAAATGCAAGCTTTCCTATATGAAATCCTGACTAATACTTCAAAGCAAATCTAGTGCAAGTACTATGCAAAATGCAAGATGCAATGCATAATTATAATCAAATATTTTTGGATTTTTTGAAATAAAAATAAGATATTAAAGCAAAAGAATGATTTTACAACCCCCAGACTCTGCAAGCAGCACTTAAGCAAAGTACTAAAGTAAAATAAATCTAATGCACTAATCCCAAAACAAACAAAAAAAATGAAAATGCAATGACAAGAACATTCTTCAAAAAAAGAAAAATTTCCCTAAAAAAAATGTCTCTGCTAAAAAACAGAGGTGTATACATACTCTAGCAGTATCAAAGGAGACTCAGCAATCATCCAAGTTCACCCAGAAACAATAAATCTTCCTCTAAAAGGAAAAACTAAGGGCATACACGACTGTTCGCAGTAAACCCACATGTGTACGCGAAAATAGCAGTGAAACCCGCGTCTATACGTGACTGTGAGTTAAAAACTCGCATATAGGAATAAAGGTGCATAAAAATAAAGGAAAACAGATAAGATGAGACAAACTTCACACCAATCAGACACAAAAACAGAGAAAAAAGATCAATTCAAATTCATTGAATGTCGATAGAAAACCCATGAAGGACAAATACTAGGAACTCCCCAGCAGAGTTGCCAATTCTGTTACGGAGAGAAATTCCTATGGCTTGGGGTACCATAACAGACAGCTTGAATCCATAAATCAATCCTTTCCAATATGTAAGAGAAATCAAATATCTAACACTAAAGGATCAGACCTCGTACCTTATTCTGAATGGTTGAAGTAGATCCCCGTTGAGGTTTCCAACTTCAACTTGAATATATTGGTGTTAGATCTACTCTAGCATATATAATCAACAATGTATAAGCATTTGAAATCATCCATGGATAAAATATTCATTCAAACATAGATTATTGGATAGGAAAAGATATTTCTATTAATATAAAATAAGAGATTACAATGAATACAACCTCTGTCGGCATGTCTGCAAATCAGAGAAACTGAATCCCCCACTTGGGCCTCCACCACCTCAATCCTCCATCTCTCGATAGCAAGCTCACAAGCAAAAGGCATGCTTGGGAAGAACACCAAAGTGCTCCAAGGGACAAAGGGATGCAGACTCAAGCACAAGTTCTGGAAACAATGGACTATAGTTTCTTTTCTCTCAATTCTCTAATGCCTTCAATGTATCCAAAGAGTTCCTTATATAGTTTTTCAATGGAGTAATGAAAGGTCGAATCTGAATGATCGCAAGGCATATGGAAGGCCAGGAGACAAGTGAGTCGGATCCATGTCAAGGAAAACTCCAAAACGATTTGGATTTTGTACACATCCCGATGTATGCGGTTTTAGGGGTCAAACCCACGTATATACATGATAAGGGGTTTAAAAGTTGTGTATAGCAATTTTCACATGTTTATAGGGATGGTCTAGGAAACATCAAAGGACAAAAAATGGTCCAAGGGGTCTAAGGAGTCTGCAGAGGGACAAGGGAAGGTCATACAAGTGTGATTCACCTGGTGTGGTAAAATTAGCTATAACAGTATGTGCATATGAATTCATAAACTTATATTCTTATATATTCAATTTCATAGTGTTCTAGTTCATAATATATATATATATACACATGTTAAATTATTTAGAAATTTATAATTTTGTAATTAATTCATAAACTTATATACATTGTATGTGCATGTATATATACAACCTTCTAAAACAACCTATGTGTACATGTGAAATAATGGTATGTGTTGTGAAAGAATTGAAAAAATGTTTGACCACTACACCAAATTAAACATATATATATATATATATATACAAAGTAAGTGTATTATAGTATGAGTAGTTCTAGAGTTGTCCAATGAAATTAGAGAATGGTTGATGAATATAGATAATTATATAGTGCATAATATTATAGCATAATATCTAGTTCTAAATGAATATGCATATAAAGCCTTATCATTGCACTTATTTTATTCATCTTTTTAATAGCACTATCTCTCCTTTCATCAATTTTAATATGATTTTAATTTCATATTCATATATGAGCATTTTCATAGTGTTCAAATTACAATTTTACATTACATTATGATAATGATGATAATTACATTACAATTACAATTACATTAAACAATTTTACAATTACAATTACATTAAATTACAATCATGTACAAATGACTAGGAATAATATGGCTTTAAGCATTGACGACAATGATGGTCTCAAAGAAAATCAACAATTACAATTACAATCACAATCACAATCACATTACAATCACATTACAATTACAAGCACATTAACATGCATAAGCACCAACCTTACGTAAATGGGACAATAAGGTAGAGTAAATACAAATACAATTTTACATTACATTATGATAATGATGATAATTAAATGTTACAATTACAATTACAACTACAATCATAATTACAATTACATTACAATCATGTACAAATGACTAGGAATCATATGGCTCTAAGCTTTGATGACAATGACGATCTCAAAGAAAATCAACAATTACAATTAGAATCATAATTAAAATTACAATCACAAATTATAATCACAAATTACAATCACATTACAATTTACTTAATGTAAGCTAGAGTAACATATTTTACTTCATAACCTAAATTACTTAATAAAATCTTGTTTGGGACATAAGTCTCATCCGCAACAACTATGGGAAGTACTTGGGATTTTTCCTAAAATGCATTATGAGGAGTACCACAGGAACCCCGAAGTAGCTGGCCATTGAGAGGAACTTCAAGTGAAAAGGGCAATGACCCCTACCGGATTGACTAGATTCCTACCTGTGAGGAAAACCAAAGAGTTGTCGTTTGTGGCCAAGCGGTTAGCAGTTTTACCTGCGTCGTGAAGTGAGAGACACTGCCCCAATACTCAATCCTAAGATGCCTTGGTGGCCAAGTGACTACCTTTGAACCATTAGGAAGCCGATTTAAACCAAGGTCCATATTCATCTCTAGTTACTACAATATGATAAGTAAAATAAAATGTTATTCTTGAGCTTGCATTTATTTGTATTTATTCGAAGAGCTTGTATTTATTTTTGAGGTTGTATTTATTTTTGAGTTTGTATTTATTTATTGCTAGATCCTGGCCAGTCATCATAGGATTGTGCACCCTCTGATTTGTCAAGAGTAATTGTGAGCTTCAATGACGTTGGAATGGCTGCTAATTGTTTAAGAGGGTTGGATGATGCCACTCAAGAAGAGTTCGGGAACCCGACCCCTGATTAGTCAATCAAATAACATGTTAGTAACATAATGAAGTTTTACTTTGAAAAACAATTAGTGATTACACAAGCTCAAATACTACATGGATTGATAAAACACAAAAAATTGAAACGTGCCACAAAGTTGTTGGGTTTTAAGGATGTTAAAAATAAAAATGCATGTGAGAATGTAACAGAAAATGTAACAACTGCACTATCTGTATTTGGAAAGTCAAGAAAAACTGATATCAACACTCCACGTAGGGAAACTACAACTACTATTGTGGCACGAAGCACCTCAAGAAATCGAATGGTCGCAACAATGTCAAAGCTGCTCCATGTTTCAAGAAAAACATTGCACAAATACACTAAATTTATGGTAAAGATAGATGAAAACGATGAAACTACTTGTTGGGATCTTATATGTAGAGAAGCATATAAATACATGATGGAAGAGGGAATCGGAGAGAAGGTGATAGAGTATTGGGACAACCATTCTCGTGCTATACAAGATCAAAAACATGTCCTGTGACAACGTTATGGAAGAGGCATTTATAAGGATCATTGCAAGCATGTTATGGAGATGACAAGAGTTGCTTTGTTCGAGGAATTCAAAGAATCAAATCCTTGTGTCCAGATCTCATTTACCATGTTCAGTAAGTTCAAACCATGGTATATTAGGCTGATAATGATTCAAGACACTTTTTGTTGTCGATACCATGTTGAATTTCAGTTATACTATGATACATTTGTGTATTTTTGCAAAAAACATTCAGATGGTGAACGAGTTCCTCACATAGTGTGGGATTTTATTTCTATGATACTATGCAATAGGAATCCTGAAAATCTGTTCTTCATTAAAAGGTGTGCAGGTGGGAGAAGATTCCATAAATGTGGTGATTTGGAATTGTTCCATAGGAAGTTTCCTATTGATCCAACAAACCCCGGATTGTCAGATGTCATACTTAAGTGGAAGAGATATGAGTACATCTCCATGAATCCATCATCTTCTTCACTTGTTCCATCTAAGAGGATTGACTTGCTCGAGGATGATATTCCTATTTCAGAATTCATCGACAAGTTTCAAAGTCAGATTTACAAATACATTAAACACTCCCATAGGTCTAAGTGGAAATCTTTAGAATTTAAGCATTCTTGTGAGGTTTTTGAGCCAGGCATAATCCTATTGGTGGTAGACTTTGCTGAGAATTACACATTTGCTCCTCGGAGAGAGATACAAAGTTAGTATTAGCACTCTGACTAGGTGTCCATGTTCATACATGTATTGTATAGACATGCTCAGGAGAGCATTGATGGTAGGGATAACAATCCTCAGTCACAGGATGTGATCAAGGAATACCACTTTTATGTCAGTGATGATCATGAGTACCATTGTTTGTTCAACACTACTTTGGCCTTATTTATGATTCATTCAAAAAGAATGGGGTTTCATTTACAGAACACTGGATTTGGTCAGATGGGTGTGTGGGGCAGTTCAAATCAACACGCTCATTTTATTGGTTGAGTTGTCTTCACAAAGAGACAGGTATTCGGCACACCTAGATAATTTTTTAAACAGGGAATGGAAAGGGTGAACATGATGGCGTAGGTGCATGCATGAAACGGACACTTCAGAGGTACTAAATGAGTCATAGTGCATCTCGACTCAAGTGCTCAACAGAAGTAGTTGATTGGTGCACACAAAATTTGGGTCACCAAGGTCATGAACAAGCAAGGCCGATGCGCAGGTAGGAACAACAACTTAATTGGAATTTAATAAATGTATTTGTATTAGTATATATATAAATATGCTCTTTTTTATTCAATGCAGTCTTTTTGGGATGTTTCCCTCGGCGATGTCAATAGATCCATGCCATGGTATTACAAAACCATACCTGGTACGAGAGAACTACATTCAGTTCGTAGTAAATACATGGGCAACATATTTTCCATTGAAACAAGGAAGTATGTGTGTTTTTGTGAGTTTTGCATTGATGCCAATGGACTAGGGGTTGATCATTGCATGAACGATGCATATGTCAAACAATGGGAATATGTCCCTCTTAATCCAAAGGGGACACATCCAATTTCGATGTGGCAAGAGATGCACACTGAAGAGGTAGTGGTTTCACTAGATCATGATCTAGTTTTTGATGTGGTTAAGCAAGGTACATGATAGTTGATTGATTGTTTAAACCTCTAGTCTTGTACACATGCATATATATATTTAATATTTGTTTAATATTTGAAAATATTGATGCAGGTGATGTATTTGTTGTAATTTTTCCACCGAGAAATTACGAGCATGTGGTATACTTTTTGATGCGGTGTACACAAATAAAAAGTAGGTTTTTGCGACCCTATGTTGATGGAGAGTTCACGTACCAAGTTGGTGACCTAGTTGTGATGGGCCAATTTTTTGAAAAAGTGAGAAGACAAGGTGAGTATATTATTTACAGAGATTTCATGCTTGAATATATATCTTGTCATTACATTCATTTGGTGGTGGCGGCTCAGATACATCTCATTGAAATCAAGGTGAAGAGGGGTGAACCAAAGAAATGGAAGATGTCAGTAGCTGACCATGATCGTATTATGGAGACATGCATTCCTATAACCCATTGGCCAGATGAATGAAAGTTATATGCCATGACATATAAGTTGATATATTGACATAGTTGACATGCTTTTGAAATACATAGTAAATCTAAATTTCTTCTGAAATATGAAATCAAATTTTACATTGTAGTTGTAATTTGCACCTAGTAGATCTTACATTGTAAAGTTGTAAATTTTATAACATTATAATTATAAGTTATGTTAAAAATTGTAATTTGTGTTTGATTTACAAACTTGTAAACATTGTAAATTTTGTAAACTTGTAATTTATTAAATTGGAAAATTATACAATTTCGTGAGACTGTAAAACATTAATGATTGTTAAAAAAACATTAAGATTGTAAAACATAAATAACTTTAAACTATAACTACAAATAATTAAAACATTTAACAAACCATCATGTTAAAAAAAAGTCCATATATATATATCAATAATCATAAAGTCCACAAATAACAATCTACAAAATAATAAAGTCCAAAATAATAACGTCCAAAAATAACAGTCTACAAATCACTCCTACACCATTGATAGAGAGATCGACCATCATGGAAACTGTTGGGCACCATTTTGACCTCTTTTTTCCACCTAGATACCTTCCATTTCCCTTCATAAAACCTTCATATTGATTAGAAAAGCTTTAAAGTCCACCCATGAACCTTGGTTAAGAGGTATAATGTCATTGCTTTCTAATAAATTGAGTTTTGATACTTTTAAAGCATTTTAACTAAGATTTTTATTCAGATTACGGGATGTGATAACTTGCCGTATTATATCCAAAGTTGAGCATTTACAGGACAGCTAGGCAGGAACTAGTGGAAGATGGAGGGAAGATCCTCAGTGTCCAAGGATGGATGAATTTCCAACAGATAGTTGATATGGCTCTCACAAGTGTCAAGTCAACCGCAGTCAAAGGCGACCACCTGTGCTACCACTCAGCACAAAAGAAGGGCAGCTCTGATTTTGTTGAGTCTCATGGATCTGATAGAGGATCTTGATGTCTATGTTCATTAATTAGTTTCCAGGATTATAGCATTTCCAGTTTTCTTTCAAATTTGTATAAGTACTTCACAAAACAATGAAGAAATCATCACGAGTTTGGGAAGAATGCATATTGCTTATGAACTGCGTGGTTTTTACTGTGTAATCAATTTATGGTGAATACATTTAGAGTTTAAGTTCTGTAAATCTTCAACTGTGTGTGGAACGAGGCATTGGAGGGCCCCCATTGTTGAGTTCGCACACCCTTACATTGCCAGTGAATGCGATTTGGATGTTTGCAGCGATTTGATTTGATGCAAGCAATTTAGATTGTGCCATTGGTATGTGTTAATTCCTGTAGTATCCACTTTATTATTGCAGAACGATTTCAGCTAGTTTTTAATCGATTTTATAAAAATCTCTGTTATCTCATTTGAATAGTTCAGGCTACGATTTCATTGTGCTGCACATCACTTTGCATTTTTGTATAAGCTCTGTTCTTTTATTGGTTAAATACTGAAGGGATGGTTCAGACCACGATTTCTGTATGCTATATATCACTGCTTATTCGATGATGAAGTGTTAAAAAGAACAATTATAAATTATGAACACTTTCCTGTAAGGGAATTTAATTGATAATTGTTCAATCAGCACTGGAATATTAGGCAGATCCTTGTGGTCTGTATCTTAGGGTTAGAGTTGTTGTTTAATTGTTTTTATTATCTTAGTGCTTTTACAAATAGATTGTTTTCATAAATAGATTGCTGTGTACTTGAAAAGAAACAAATGAATCTGTCCCTATAAAAGGATTTTTGTATCTTTAAGTTACAGTATTTTTAATCTGCCAGTAGGTTTATTTCACAAATAATTAGATTATCCAAACAAGTCTAGCTCTAAGTCTTAAAACTTGGATATGCCTCTAAGCTTACTGACCCGGATTGATATAAATTTAAGGTTTGATTTGCATCAGTAGATTAGAGCCCAACAAAAACTATTTCCATTTGCACTACACCCCTGGTCTTGGTCATGCACATCAAACATAAAAAATTTCAAGTTTGAGAACTGCAAAAGTTAAAACCGTGAACTCTGCAAGTCAGTTACATAACACATATTTAAATTACATGTACAGAATGTGAGAAAAAGTTAAATATATATATGAAACATAGATATATGAACTCACCTCACTCGAGTTGAGTGTCAGGTCTGGGAGTCTAGGTATCTTTCGAGATGAGCCTTCATCAGGACCTGGTTGATGAGAAGCAACCCACTCATCTGTAAACATCACGGTGGCTTCAATGCCCTCATCTGCAGCTTCCCATGTTTGTGTCTGTTTCCATGACATGAAAATAGTTATATTAATGAATGACAATTTCAACTTGATATTTACAATTTGAACATGTAAATTATAATCTAAACATAAATATGCAAACAATTTGAGCAGGTGATAACTAGTACCTCGTCGATTGGTGTGTCATGAATAGGACTTGAGCAAGGCTATGTAGAATAATGTGCAATGCCCTTGCCTCTATCCTTTACAATATGAACAAAATAAATGAGAAAAGTTGGAACAAACCAAAATATTGTGTGTTCAACAATTGACTTGAATTTAGAAATTCAAATTTAGGATGATAGTTAACACATACCTCATCAACGTGGGCAGACGGAACTGTAGAGGGACCTCGAATAGATGCGTCACTACTAAATAGGACCTCCATGAAATTGGACTCCTACATGGAGGTATAACACATAGCAAAGTACTAGTTAAAAAATATATACCCGACAATCATAGCAATCAAATGATGACAATCAAATGATGGCAATAAAGATATACATGTCCCATCGTTCGAGGCTTGCATCTCTGATGTAGTCTAAAATATGCATCGCATGACATGATAGCATACTGCAGCATTGAGTCGTGATCAAGAAGGTTGAGAACATCATCGTCCACCGACTGTAACTCAGGCTCTATAGGTGTAGTGGGTGCTCTGCGTCTCTCTGCCTACACAACCATCATGCCAGAATGCATTGGCATGAGTGTTGCCTCTGCCAATGCACCATGCTCCTTAGTAGCTAGCTGAGATGACGCAGCTACATCATTGACCCTAAGAATGGTCCTAGTATGGTGACCTACCAATGGCTCTGGATATGGCTGAGCTGTAGGGTCTCTCATAGCCCCAGGATGCGCATGACTGCATCCCCCACCAGCACCATGGAATCTCAATGGTGTGCTAGTGTAATCTGGGTGCATATCCAGGTTAAACTCTGCATAGATATGTTTTGAAAATTATAGTCGGACTTGGTCATGGTGGGGAAACATGCCCCACGCTCCAATGAACCTATCATATACATAAGGCGCTACAATCTCTAGCTTAAACTCCTTGATTCTAAGTGGTTGACTAGAGGCGTGGTCAAGAGGGATATCAAATAATGATCCCTTCACATCATGGCTACCTGTTGCATCTCTCACTGTGGCCCAGTCATTGTGAACCTTCACAGTGGCCCTTCTTCTTTGACATGTAGAGGCCCAAAGAGAACTCAATGGTCTGATGGACCTGTAGACCTTCAGTAGATTATCTACTGCCTCTAACATCATCTCCATTGAACATGATGAGGGAGAGTTCTTAGGAATGGTCTTGATGTTTTCCTACAAACACGCACGCTACGTGGTAATGTATTTGAGAGTGATACGTGTGATATCATCCTCCCATGGTGCTTCCTCGGGAGGTTCGACGCCATGTTGTGCAACATTTAAAAATTAGATGAAAACACAAATGTTGGTACTGAATACATTTAATGTTAGATGAAAACATAAATTAAAGGCATTGATAACTGAAATAAATATATATATATAAATATAAATATATATATAT